>SJOL01001294.1:41790-75770 GCA_004794785.1 Opisthorchis felineus | reverse complement strand
TATATATATATATCGTCGAATTACTTGACGCTTACCCGCAATAAGAAGCCACAGTCGGTGTGCGCTGGATCGAAGCAAGCCCTTGGCACCGATGTCAACCCGAAGGAATAAGGTCGGTGGGTGAGTGTGCAGAAACCTTTAACAAGCCATCATCCGACCTAGACAGGATGGCATAACAATGGGCACCGGTTTGAGTGACCTGTTTGCCTTCGAAGTACCATTTGTCACTTCCTTTAAGTTTCGGTGTAATATCACTGTTGATGCTTTTCTTCTATTGTTATTGTGTACAACGTGATTCCTTGTTTTGTTGTTGGTAATGCGTCCGTTTTGCGCCTATGCCCCTTTCTTGTTTTAACCTGAACATAAACCGCTCTCTGACCTTGTCATTGCGCGTCTAGTTTAAACCAACCACGTGGGTTTCGCCATCTTGTGGCCACTTCATCTTGAGTCGATGTGAACTTTGGGTAGGCTTAATGTTCCCCACCTACCTATTTGTACATTATCCCATTGGGAATTAACAGTTCCTAAGCCGGTGTATAGAAGCCGGCATAATCCCGCGATTTGAAGTTTATATATTTTCATTATTTTATTATTGTATTCATAGTACCACGTTTGTTGATAAACCTCCATTTAAACAACTTGACGTTTGAGGTTTCGCGCGTAACCCAACGAGGCCCAACTGATTGCTGGATATAATTGATAACCACACCCACCCCTATATAGCACCACGCAAGGGTTACCGGGAGCCTCCCATTAGCAGGACGTCAAGGCGGTAATCGATAACCCTGCGGTTAATGGTGGTACCATCCTTAGGGTGACAGTGTCCCGCGGGTAGTCATTAGGAAATGTAACGAGCTTACCTGGGTTCCAGAAGGCTGTGTTTATTAGGTGGACCCCCCGACGCACAAGGTCGATCCTACTAAGGCACGTGCATCCACATGGTTGATGCTGCGTTGAGGAGATTCACTCTAGTTCTAATGGCTCCGTTGTTTTTTTTCAGCATTGTAACTCGCCGCGTCTCAAATTTATCTGAAAGCTGTTCCAATAGCAGAGTTTTGGGTTTCCTCGATTCCGAACCCCGTTCTTCAGCTGATCGTAGACCAGTTGTTTTGGGACGTGAGTTTCGTCCATTCGTTTCGAGTGGCCTAACTTGCGTAGCTGCTTTCTCATCAGACAGCATTCACCTCCAAAACCGTGTGCTCTGAAGGATATATATATAACCCTTTACTACCTCACTTAATATAGTGCCGTACATTGTATACCAGTGGTTTTGTTTCTTGTCTTTTGTATGAACCTTTGATCCTGACGTACCAAACAGCTGACTCGTGTTGTATGCATGTCCGACTAAGTTTCCAGCAAACCCAACTTGACAAGCCTGGCTTGATGATTCTACCCTTCATTTTAAGAAACTCAAACAACTCTCATTTGCAGTGTGTCAATTAGTCACTGCCTTGGTATTGTGGTCGGAAATTGTGCGTGGTGTTTCTCTGGTACTATCCCGGTTTTCGGAAACACCACTCTATTTGCGCATCGCTGACCGTTAGTGCTCCTGTGTTTTTCCACTAGGTACTGATTCATTGAGTTAGTTCTTCAAGTGAATGAGTTTCTTGTTTATTTGTTCCAGTTCTTAATTTATTTTCATTCGCAGTCCGACCCAATACAACCGAATATCGATCTATCCCGTCGGACGCTCTGATGATTGGTTGTCGGCATGTGCATTGTATGCGTGTACCAGTGTCTGATTACCTTGCTGAATAGTTATGGTGCGTGTTCACGAATACACAGACACGCGTGCGCCCTTCAGATGGCACACTCCAATATATCGGCAATGATTGTCGTGCGCCTGTGTTCGTCTTACGAGCGAAAGTCATGCGATCACATCGGCGTTTTGCATGTACTGCAGGTGATCGATGGTGGTTCTCAACCTTTCTTGTTTCATGCATCCCTTCCGGCCTATGATTAAGAGCTGTTCCTCCCTTAAGTCTCATCTTGCTTAAAAAGTCCACTTCAGTTCGATCCCTCTTCTATTACCGACTTCACCTTTTTTAGACTTCGCATGTAGGCGTGGTCCTCGAATTTTCACTGCCCTCAGTTTGTACTTGAACGCCGAATTGGATGTTTGTGGAATCAACTAGTCATTTGAAAATTACAATGATGATAAGTTGAGATTCAAATGACCGTGGTGTTTTTAGTCAATCTTGTAAGTGATCTGGTCTCAAACAAAAACAGTTCGATATCCTGAGTGTCGGACCAACTGGCCACGGAATATCACCACGAGAGCTTAATTTGGGTATTGTTTAAGTTTCACGATAATATTTGATCAACCTGCGAATGAGTGTTCTGCTCCAAATATTTTTCCTTCAGGTACATAGAATTCACGTGAATACATATTTTAGCTTATGTTACAACATGTATTGAGAACAGTGAAACTCAAAGCTAGGCTGGAGACACAGTAGTGCCGCTGTGGAGCCGTGATGTTTACTGCATATTGTTCAATAGATGTACTGCCATCGGGTGGATTGTAGCAAAAGTACGGAGATAATTGGTGAGAGCAGCAAGTAGCATGAAGTTAGTAAACGTGAATATCACTTCAGATACAAAATGCACCGTGACGATTTCCGGGGTTTTAGTCTACGAACCTATGGCCTCCATCCCCCTTCTCCGAAAGGTAGTTTCCTATGTTTTAACCCCATGTGCTTCCGCGTTTAGGGGTGAAAGAATATCCATATGTGCTACCGTTCGAGGACCCAGTCCATCTTTGTGGTAAGTTCCCTGTTGAATCCCTTCGCCCTGGGCTCCCTGAGCTGTCTACTTGGTCGATCGATAAAGTGGGTCTCTTGGACAGTAGTGAAGTAGACAACACAAGTTGATCTTTTTCCTTCTAGTACTCACAATAAACCCAGTCTTACCTAGCCTCAACACAATTTGGTACCACCCACAGAGCAGTATCGCTGTTATGGAGAATCATTCAGCAAGACTTTTGTGTTGGCTATTACGCCCATGGTTGGTTTCATTTTTCCAGCCCACCGAAACTGTGATGGGTTTGTGTCCCAACTATCCTCATCTGCATTAGGCTGCCTTATAACTGAGCATGGCAAGCGTACAGACGGCTGCTTTCAGGTATAAGTGACATATGTGGTTGGCTACTTAAGATCCCTCGTTGAGGTAGTCGGTCTATGCAACAGACAACCATGACGATCCGATGTGTATTGAATACTCATTCCGCTTGTTTACAGTTCTCAGTCTCAATCAGCATACCTAGTGCATCATCATCGGTTCAGTTTGAGATCCACATTCAAATCTCTGGAACCATTTACTTGGCACTTTGCATGTTGCATGATTCTCTTTCAGGGTCAAAGTTGGGATCACCTTTACTGATTAGTCTACAACCAGCTTTCTACTTTGGGTTGAAGGTACCCTTATTCCAAAACAGTTTGGTGTCCTTCACTGATCTCTTTTTGAGAGTGATGTTTGTGAACTTGCCTTATGAATGTCAATTGCGAACGTATTCTCATCAGTCAAGTTCATCACTGAACTCGACATAATTGATCAGTTCAACTTTCACAATCTTGCATGGTTTCTTCCTCACCCTCTACGGATTGAACTGGCAAAGAGGCAGGATTTTTTCACCAGTAATGCTTATTTCTAACTCGTGCTTCTCGTGTCCCGGATTTTAACGGCGTTGGCCTGAAAACCCTAGGTGTTCTTTGCTGTCCGCTCCGCTTTCTCTTTTTCCCCACCCTTTTAGGATTGTCAGACCACCTTGCCCCATGTACTTAACTAAAACGGGATTCTTGCAACTTGCGTCCACATCACTTTGGTTTAAACAGTCCTCTCGCCATACGATTAGGACCGTTGTAGTCATTCAATTTGACTTCTGATCCGATCAACCCAACACAATCGGGATGCTATCACTTCCTGTGCCACTTAGCCCCACTATTAAAGAAGCTTAGTAATGGATACTTAGAACATTGCCGATGAGCCTATCTCCTGGATTCCTCCACATCCACCTCCACATCCACCGACTGTCTTCCAATCGATTTCGAACATTTTCGATTGACTTAGACAATGAGAGTAATTTTACCGCTAGCTTTTAATGAGCGAATCCTCTGGGTTCAGAATGGATCAACCACAATATGCGTAACATAGCGTACTAGTTTCGACATGGTCGTCGAATAATGGGGTTTAATAAAACGCATGTTCCTTATTCATTGAGGCGGAAATCAACCCCTTGAAGCTGAGAAAGGATAGCTTATCGACGTGGGGGCATGCACACGAGCCAGTGATAGGAAAAACTAACGCTTCTGTAACAGCGCAGTGCTCGGGAAGGTCAAACTATGTCTAAGGTGATAAGTTGATTTCATTAAGGTAATCCTCAGACGCTCCTGTGATAACACTAATTAGAAAACATTTGAGGTGATTGTGCACTCGCATTGGTGACTGGGGCTGGGTGGCGTTTCTCTGGTACACGGCGTGACAGATCATGGTGCCTTGGCAGCCACTACCACCGTTTTTTTCAGAAAGTTATGTTAAGATCCCCATTCTTCCCACGGCTTCTAGGTGAACGGCGTAGCCAGTCATGGGCGCAGCTCGGCTTTTTTTCTTTTTCAATCTCAGCTCATTTGTGTTGACCTCCTTAGTGAAAATCCCTATTCTTCTTAGTAGAACAGTTGCTCACAGGTTTTTCCATGTCAGTTAAATTCACCTTCATATTTCGCTAACGAGCACGCATCACTGGTGTGGACTGCTAGTTAACCAAACACTAACTACCTATGGTTCGGCTAGGTTTATGGTATGCGACCCCAAGGTAATTGGGACTGATTTTGACCAGTATCTAATTGGTTTAATGTATGGACCCACAAATTTGGGGTGTGTACTCTATAATAAGCCAAATGGTATTATGTGGAATTGCCTGTGTATGGACTACAGACGGTTTGCATATCCATCTGAGTCTAGTGCAGTGTCCGTCATTGTCGCAGGCAACATTTTGTCTAGTCACTGTTCCACGTTACTCCTGTCGGTTGATCAGCTTTGTATACCTCTCCCGTAGGGCCTGTCTGCAACTCAATGCACAGAGTTAGTCGGTTGGAGTTCTTAGATGTAATCTGCGGATTGAATTGAATGTTTTTTAAGACTGGGTGATGTTAACAGTTTGTCGAACGACGAACTACAAAGCAGCTCGCTGTCTATCTTCACCTGTGTGTATGTGCTTTCTGATTCACACAGCTGGTTGTATTTTGGTGGAAGAGGGGGAGCTTGTGTGCAATCGATTCGCCTAGTTATTTCATCTGCATGTGACCACCTGACAGAGAACATCCTTCAATGAGAGGACAAATCATAGTCCGCCGGAATAATTACCCTACGCACAGAATACGTGATATATTTATCGATACTCCGCCTGTGTGTTTGTACTATGACTTGTAATTCCTACCGCGTGTATACAAAAGTTTTCGAACCTAACTGTTAGAGGAGGGTAATTGCGTAAAATCAGTGAAAGTTTGGCATTTCTCACGGACCTCGTACGTTTGATACTGTATACCATACTCATGCTATGCGCTATTCATGCGCTATTGTTTGCAAAACGTAACCATGTCACAGTCCCTTTGTCATCGCTGTTCCACTTTTCCGTGTACAAGACCCGAGGTCGAAATGACTCAGTGGTTAAGGCTCGAAATTAATGACTGAAAGGTCCGTGGTTCGAACCCAATCTCTGCATCCCGACTGCTCCTGCCTAGGTTTGGGCAACCTGGCAATATCTCAGCCCTAGTGCTTTCTTAGGGTGGCATGTCAGCTGTGCACCGGAATGGTGTTACAGTTGTACGTACAAACCCCGTAATGTTCCGTTTTTTTCTTCCGACAACAGGGAGTGCAGATTTTGCTACGCTGTCGCATTTTGTGCCATTTAGGATGAGATCAGATATTTTTCACTCCACCTTTTGGCCATCTTTTGATGGCCAGGAGTTGCACTCGGTTTTCAGGCTTAAACTGGTTTTGGGGACCATATTTTAATAAACAGTCGGGTGTCTGTCTCATACGAGGCCAACGCATCTTGATGCGGTCAACGATGCTTGCCTGTGGTGTCAGAATAGGTTCCGAGAAATTGTGGCTTCGAAGCTAAGGGCTATCTCTCCCAGCGAGATTACTTCAGTCAGGAAGAAGCACAGATGTCGCCATCCTGAGTGGAGATACGAACACTCAAGTAGGCCGACTGGCTTCGCCCACAAGGAGCATAATTGTTGTGCGTTGAACATCATCCACTCTTAACCAGCGCTCACTTGAGGGCCACCAGCGGTAAACCAGTCATAGACTCGGTTAAATCATGGTAGTTGCTCTACTCGATTTTAATAGTGCTATTGTGCAGCCGCGCTTACCGCTTCAGGTTCACGCAGACAGAATGATCGAACTTTTTAATTAACCTACAAAATGGTCCTGTGGCTAAACTTGCTAAAAAGCCATCGGAAGTTGGAGGACACAGTGAGGAGCTTTGGGGTGCTTTGTAGCTGGACATGATAATGACAGTTTGTTTTTCATGATGGACGCTAATCAAAGGGCATTGTGTGGCAGTGGCACAACCGGTTCTCGCTTAGTTGAAGTTGAAATGGTGCATTCCACACACTTGATGAAACTGCCGAATATCAGTCCAACTGCATCCTAAGATAGCCTACGCGCTGCTTTTGGTTGGACCACATCAACCCGAGGAGCCCTGTTGGCACTCATGTTTGGCCTATCGAAATATCACTTATTTACTCCCACACAGCATACCGATAGTTAATTTGTTCAGTGTGGCTTATTTGCAATGTGTGCCACTTCCGGTTCAATAAAGGGCCGTTGATTGGTTCTCATGATTCACACACACTACTAATATACTACTCGTCACCTCAGTTGATGCAGTGGCGCCCGGTGAAATCAACAAGACGATGAAGCGAACACAAATCTGAAAGATGTCCGTTCATTTCACCAATCGTTATTCCAACATGCACTTACATATCCCCAACCGGAGTTTCTGGTGGAAACTTCATTGCGTAACCACATTACACAGCTTAAGAGTAAGGCAGTCTAGCCGATCGGCGCCGATTAGGGCAAACTTCCCCAGAACCGACTACATCCTTCTCACTTAGGTCCGACTAGATTCGAAGCCCAAGCTTTGATAATTATCAGGTCTTCTGCGAAGACTAGTGAATGGTGAGGAAAAACGCATCTAATCGTATCCATCTAGTTTACATTTGTAATCGCCAGGTGATTGCTGACCGAAGGTTTTATCTAAACTCCCTTGAAATTCATGTTACCGTTCTCTAAATACACTCCATGTCTTTACTTGAGTAATTTCCAATGTGCAATTTGATATGACGGCAGATATAAGGTGGTCCTTTTTGGGTTTCATTCTTTTGCGGTTTTTTCGTTGTTTCCAGGATAAGTTCTTCCGTTTATAGCTCTCATCAAGACACTTTATTGAAATTTTAGCCTTCGAAGTCGCCTCATCAATGACTCGTGATGAATTTAATCCGATCTCCTCCAGTTGTTTCAAATTCTCTTTTTCGGGTCGTTGTCCATACATACATTTCACAAAATATGACATTGTTGTTGTTGCCTCCAACGGTACCGTTGAAACTCACTACTGTGAGCCAGGCCAGCTGTCAACAACGATGATATCTCTCTTAATGATCGCTCCTTTTTAGAAAATAATTAGGAAGTGAATGCCATGGTAATTGATTTTGTGTTATTGTAAATTGCCCTCCAACTTCTTAGACGCATTTATTGATCGCATTCGTTGTTAACCAGTTGATGCATGCAACAGTTAGGCTACATTTCTTTCTCGTTTAACAACACTGCTGTTGCGTCTTCTCGTTCCACTAGATTAAATGCATGTGCACAAGAAAACATGGACTTAAAGCGGCGCAATGATGGCCTCGAAAGTACCAATCGCTCACTTCTTGGTCAGCTCCGTTTGATGCAGCAGTTATTAAACAAATCCAAGACCACATCTGGTGGTGCTACTGGTACCGCTGTTTCGAATAGTCACACAAACAATCCGGAGGGTCCCAAGGCTGGTTCGCGTCACAACTCTGGCAATGGAAGTGTTGGATCTGCTTCCACATGTCTGATGGTGTTTGCACTCTGTTTCGCCGCCTTACTGGTTGGTCAACCCCCCGACTTGAACAGCCATACATCAGTCGGTTTGACCTTTGGTCCTCACCCGCACAGTTTGTTAAACAATCTAATTGCTAATGGCCCCGGATCACTTAGTCACGTGAGTCATGTTTGAATAACTCCTTGTTCTTTTTCTTCTGTACCTCTGAATAGATTTGTTTCACTCGATTCACTGTTCTTGTTTTGTGTGGTTTCAACGCTCGTCTCCGCCTTGTGCCACAAGTTTCCGCTCGTGAATGTTTTATTTCAAGTAGATGAAAAGGGCTTGCCACCCTTACTGGAAGCTGCTGCTTGCCAAATCTGTCACGTGTTTCCTTCACCCCATTCATCGTTTGAGTTGCTTCGAGGCTTTCGTCACTGTGGCACCGGTAGAGCACCTTTAACTATCACCTTTTTCTTCGTCGCCTTCATATTGAACTCGTGCAGATTATGTGTACCAGTAACCTCTCAAAGTTTAGCAACTGGCTTTATCGAATGATTTGTTCACAGCTTCTATTGCGTGACAAGCTAAGGCGTACTACTCAAACCCGTTAGCGGATTTGCACTTATCAATGCAAAGTCGGTTTGAAAAGGTCTTCTCAGTGGATTTCACGCCGTCAGAGACGGATAAGGTGCACAAATTGCCTGGCAGTTGCCAGTGAATTCTGGTTGTTCCGGATCTTTATCTAATTTTTCCATGTTATTTTTTCTTATTTTATAACATCTCCCCACAAATTTGTTGACCTAGATCGGTTACACTTGGTCTACACATCGCGACTACGATGCTCCATCCATTTCGAAACATGTCCACCGGCATCATGGTTCCAACTGTTCTGCTTTTTCTCTGTCGAACGCACGTGATCGGCACATCGACCGTGTTCGACGGATCAAATGGCGTGACGATATCATGTCTCGATTGGACAAGCGGCGTCCGCTGCCACAACAACCAGCAGTACAAACACCAGGTAATCGTGTTACTCTTGTTACTCTTGTTACTCTTCAGAGGTGCCTTTATTGCACAGTGTGAATTTCTGCGCCACGTTCAACGGATCTTTAGTGACTGCATAAATTTCCGATAGTCTTGGATGAGTGTGATGTAGACTCAACTTCTCAACTAACTAGAATTCGTTACTTATATAAACTCTGGCATTCCCAGCCAGTAATATAGGCCCACCTGTTGTTCTGAAAAATCAGTAGCATTTAATTTATGAAGTTTGGAGCTGGGTCCACGCACTTTATTGCCATCTAGTTCAACCACACACACACACACACGTTGGCGCTAGTTTGCTAGTGATGATAATAAATAAAGATAATCGTTCAGTTGTAACACCCTTTCGGTGCCTATCTGCCATGCCACCAGAAGAAAGCACGAGGGCTGGGATATTGCCAGGTTGCCCAAGCCTAGACAGGGGAAGTCGAGAGGCAGAGGTCGCGTTCGAACCACGGACCTTCCGGTCAGTAAATTCACGCTCTAACCACTGAGCCATCTCGCCATCTTGCTAGTGATGAGAATTAGCATGTGATGAACACCTGTTCGTATGTGTGCTGACTATATTTAGTTGTGCTTATCATTCCCCCAATCTTAGGTAATACAAAGCTTTCGTTCCCTCGCTCTGAATACACCAGCGCATCATTCTAAGACTAGCCTTCATTTACCTGTGTTGGAGAAACAAGTGTTTTATAGTTGGAGCACACATTGGTTGCACATTTCTTAACACACTGTTCTCAGCTTCACCCAACACGGCTGGTTGAAGTCGCTAGAACCCAGCGGTCACACGCCAGTCGAGAAAACCTCATTGGATCACGCATGCAATATCTTGTTAATTTTTGAAGTTACCAGCCTCCTAATGG
This sequence comes from Opisthorchis felineus, assembly GCA_004794785.1. Classification (NCBI taxonomy): domain Eukaryota; kingdom Metazoa; phylum Platyhelminthes; class Trematoda; order Opisthorchiida; family Opisthorchiidae; genus Opisthorchis; species Opisthorchis felineus. Next base: position 65,792 of record SJOL01001294.1, on the reverse strand, counting down.
AACCAACAAACAAAGTTTGCGCGGCATTCTCGCCTTTCCGCCTAACCCCGTAGACCTCGATAATTCTCTCTAAACTTGAGCTCTTTGCTAAAGCTGGAGCCTCCTGTGGCCTTCTCATAGCCAGTCAGCTTCGACCAATCCAGTTCGTCGTTTCTCCCTGTTGTAAACTCCTTTCCCCAGGCTACTCGATTTGGCGGCCAGTTAGTCACTTTCGTTATATAGAGTTTTACCCGTAGGTATTATTGGTTTGCCCCCGTACTGGTAAATTTTATCATCTACGCGGACTCCGCCCTACATTATATTATTTTAGTTGACCTATGCTCAAGTTTTCGTGAGGTCGGTTTTTGCTAGTCCGGTAGTATGGTCAGCAGTTCCAGTAATGGTTAGGGGGTAAGCTAAAGTTAACCACAGCTTCCCTGTAAACCGATCGGAATAAATTTGTTTCTCAACTTATCGTTGGCTCGGTAATCTCAGGGATGACCGGATCATAATCTTTGGTTGCCTTAACTATGATCAGTAGGAATCCGATGATGCAAATAATTGTTATTTATTTCTCTGGGCATGATACGTGCGCCTTTTGAACTAACCCAAGCTAGATTACGCAACTGCAGCTCATAGTGAGTACATCCTGGAGTTGCCGACCATTTAGATATTCCCTTGGTGATTTTAAACTGCGATAATGAAAGCAAGTTTATGTGAGATAGTTCCATTTCGAGCGCTTTTTTCAGCCGCGGTAGGTGTCACATGGGCGGAGAGTGAATGACCGTATAGATCGATGTTGGAACAATTCGATGACTACATGTAGTGTGTAATGTAATGTAGTGTAATGTGTTCACTTGGATCAGGGTAAATGCAATCTAATGAAGCTTTGAGGAGTACGCATACTGTATCGAAACTATCGCAGGCTTGCGTCTATGCCGGTCCAACTGGCCAGGGAGAGCATCGTGTGTATTCGTTGTTATAGATTTGAATCTTGAATGATTATATATATATATATATATATATATATATGCAACAAGTTCTCCAGTTGAAGAGGGAGTTCGCGATGATGCTTTCGTACATGAACTGCCAACTTCTATTTGCTTCCAGTTATTATTTAAATCAGATTTCGCTAGATACTCACATTCGTATCCGCTTCTGTCACATCGCAACTCAGTCTCACGATCTCGTCTTCTGGGTGCCCCCAACGAGTTAGATGAATGCATTGCGGCACCACGCTCGTTCTGGTCCTACTTATTTGGAATCCCCCCTCAGCCTGCGGCAATCTGTATCGGTGGAATTCACCCAAATCATGATGCGGAGAGTGAATTTGTTCTGGAGTTCCAGTATGCAGACCCACATTCACCTGATGACCCCACTTTGCTTCCGAAGAACCGAAGCGACAACGCTCATAATCGTTTATGGTTCAAGCCGTCTATTCCCCTGGTTTCCATATCACCACCAAGTAACTTCTCTTCGGTAGGTCTTGTGATGACCAGCGCGTAGTTGTACGACCTCAGCCACCCACTGTATAGCCCCACCCTACTTCCTATTCATTGTGTGTCTTTGTGTGCATATACTCCCAGCTCCCTGTGCAATTTGCCGCTCCGTCCTGATAACTTCCCAGTGAATGGCCCGGTTCCCTTTTCTTTTTCGTCTTGTATTTTTGTGCTGATTCGTTTACGGAGTTCCATGTTCTTCCTAATCACCTTCATTAAAGCCAACTTTTTCACTAGTTTATATCGATCGATCAGATGGTGAACGGTATTTAATTGTGATCGATCGGCAGTTCCCACCTGTACAGTCCCTCACTTGCTTCTAACCCCGTTGTCTGTGTATTTGGTTCTCTTTTTACTCATCATTTCGTGATTTGTTGTGACTTGTTATCTTCTTCAAACAAATATCACCAGCCTTGCTAATAATACTGGGTGTTTTTAGAGCTTTCCGAACCGCCATGTATATCACTGGTTGCTTCTTGTTATCTCTTCAACTGCCTCCTTCCTTGATCAATAATTGTGACTTTTTGCACGCTGTGATTTCCTCTTTTTGGTGTGGAAACTGGTTAGCTATGCATACGCATTTACGACCTGCATGTTCCATAAATGTCACACTGTTTTGTTGGCATAGATTCGGTTTACGATGGATTATTGGACTTTACCTTTTGATTGTGATCAATGGGCTGCAAACTATAGCTGCTTGGTCCGGCAACTAGCAATCCTGTTGCTGCGATAACAAAACGGGAAGAATGAGAGGTACATTTTATTTGCTAGGGACTGCAAACCATCGATAAATGCTGACGAAGAAAGGCAAAGATAAACAGGAACCGATTACGTCAGATACGGTTCCATCTCTGGAGGGACTACCTCGAGGGTTCAGGCAAAAGTGATCTCTTCTAGTGGAATGTTTTTCAGTTTACGCGGTCATTTGGGGTAGTAAAGTTGCTCAACCAATCGGGGTTTTATGTGGTTAGCTTGCCCTCTCCAAGTCCCTTGATTTTTAGCAGCTGTAGAAATACGGCGTTACTGAAGAACAATGGGCTGAAAGAAGTCTATCCATTGCTATATTGTATTGTTGTAATGGCATGCTGTGTTTTTACTTGTTATGGCATGTCTCCCGACACTAGAATCCCCCTCCTGCCATGTGAAGCAAGAAATAATGAAAACCAAACGTAAGGAACTACATGTTTTCCTTGGCAAACCAGTTTTCTGGTGTCATGTAGTTTATTAGTACCGGATGTACAGGTCAATTCAGAGGTACACGTAAACTGTCGCAGTTTTCCCTACCAATCGGAATGTCCCTAGGTGTTTTTTAACGCTTGCACCTACTGTGGGTGTTGACATTTCGGGCTAAGCGCAGCAGCCGCTGTCGTATGAGGATAAAATATTCTGTTGGTAAGAACACTTGGAACGAACAGAAAATCAAGGGGATAGTAATCCTCCGCACGTTCGCCACTAGGCTACATCATTTGTACTTTTCAGGCTGCCCTGGATGTCCAGATTTGACTACGTAGCCGTTTCACCATTCGCTAAGCCTACAGTATTTGTAGTCTGGCCTGATATCCTCTTAAATCTCTGACACAGTTAAATGAATCATCGTGGTCTAGGAATAAATATCAAGATTGCGCAGTAAACACGGCGAGTTCTCGGAGTACGTGTCTTCTTGCCTTGTCACTCATTGGCGAGTGATTGGTGAGGAGTTCTTTATTTTTTCAGTGATGAGTCCACTCAGGTCCCGGATCGCGGCAGCCCATAACAGTGACAGTTTCGTAGATGGCTTTTGCGGGGCTTACTTGAACGACTGGCCAGCGATCTTGAATTACTGTGACCAGCTTCTCTGTATTGTAAGCTTTTAGTACCGGTTCATTGGATGAGGACATGTAATTGTCCTCCATAGGCACCTGCGATCGAAAACGCTTTGTCTCCATTTAAGGCCACTACCTGCTACTACAGTCAAGACTGGATGCACGGTTTCACGCCATTAAACAAAGCAAGACGTGCTCTTTATTGCTTCGTTAAAACTCTTGAAGGGAACTGAATGAAGGTGCTTTCACAGCGTTTCCATGGTGCATTCTATTGCGATTCTTGCACGATCCATGCAAAGGTTGAGCATCACAGTGGATCGAAACTAATCGAAGGCAAGTGCTTTTCTAATCGAATTTCTAGCCTTTAGTAATGGAGAAACTCGGTCTGGGGAGGAGAATGTACGTCTCCTTGACGTTAATTCTAGCCCAATTCGGTAAACAAAGTGAGCAGTTATTGTAGTTGTCTCCGAACACGATCATACCATCAGCGTGCCCAGGGTTGACTTTTCGGTTGTTTGTCAAGTCGAACTCCAGGGTAGTTAAGTAGTTGACAATGTTTTGAAGTAATGCTAGTTCGGGTCCACTTATTGATTGTTGATCAGGTAGGGGGCCGTTGATCTGTCCTCCGAGCTTAGTGGGTAGCTTTCGAATGGTTTATCGAGGAGATAATATCGGTGCGCGCAATCAATATATTTCCTCGGTTGGTGGCGAAACAGCAGGCCAGATGCCAAGCTCGAGCAGATCAATAGTCATCTGAACAACCAGTGGATACAGCTTATATAGTTTTCAATCGTCTAGCACAGACAAAATAGTCTGAGATGAACTTCGTGGCGTGGCTTTGGACGAATGAAAGAAGGGTGTGATTCTAACCAGTCTGACCGTCAGTCTCTGCCCTTTGTAAGACAGCCTTCACCGCCTGATTTCCATCTCCGCCGGGTTTAGGAATGGCGTTGGTCTCACACAATTACTGTGTCAATGGGTGATTAGCTGGTGTTTAGTTGGCACGATATTCGAGATATCGCGATGCATGTATAGACGTAATATGCTACTCATAAGGCTGGGTTCCAGATTAATCTCCCGCAAAACCAAATTGGTTTGCAAATGAGTGTACTTCACCATATAAACTTGCTATAACCTCTGATTATATGTCAGTCTGACTCGTCAGTTTACCGGAATGGAGAAGACAGACAACTTCGAGAAAGTTATACTGCAAAAAAGTGGATCGTTTCATGATATGGAATCCAACTGAACCACAGTATAAAAAGAGCCAACAGTCCAAGAGGATGTCAGAGGCTGGAATGTAGAAACCAGGTTTCAGTATACAAGATAAATCGTCAGCAAAGTGGATTTGTTTGTTTGGAGGCAATCCTAACACCTCCCCTTTGAAGTGTTCGATCGTAGGACTGCTGCTGAGGGTTGATTTGCATTGGTATGACAGGCCTTCGTATTCGATGGGTCCATCTTCTAGGTGCGCAACTTTTGGAAATTACTGGTTCATTCATCGGCTCTGGAGATTTCGGCTTTTAAGCTAATTCAAATGTGTCAAGAAGAATCTCCAGTAGAAGAACAGGATCGAGTGTTGCTGTCGCTGGAAGATAGGAAGAGCACAGCTGATTGGCATGACGGACCCAGATAGTGGAGCCTACGTTTACCTCCTAGACAACTCTTCCAGCACGGCACAAAATCATACCTTGTGTCCACTTTTCCGCACCACCACGATACTGTTTCGCTAGCACAGATTGGCCGGGTATAAAAATGCCACTTACAGCACCGTGATGTCGGTCGAACTGAACTTCTATATTTGTGTTTCTACCGGTTGGCGAATGTGGTGTTGACGGATGACATCAACGGTTAAGCGGATCTTCCGGTTCATAAGTACCTCCACCGGGGACTTACCATGTGGAGCGCTAGAATTTGGTGTCATCCTGTAGGTCAGTAGGAATGTTTCGATGATTTCTGTTGTGGTCCCCTCCCCTTTGAGTTTTAGGAGTGCTCGTTTGAAAGTGTCCACAAATCTTCCCACTTGGCCATTTGATTGTGGATGGAACGGTGGTGATCGCACATGTTGTATGCTATTTTCTTGACAGAAAGCGGAAAATTCAGCGGGCGTGAATGCACTGCCGTTGTCAGAAACAATGATATTTGGAACTCCAAAGTGGCTAAACACATGTTGTAGTTTTGAAACGGTAGCACAAGCCGTAACATGGTTCATGCTAAACACTTCTGGCCACTTACTGTCAGCATCTACTAGGACCCTATGAGTAGTACATTACGAAAGTGGCTAAACACATGTTGTAGTTTTGAAATGGTAGCAAAAGCCTTAACATGGTTTATGATAAATACTGCTGGCCACTTATTGTAAACATCTACTAGGATCAGATATTATTGGCCATTGATTTGTCCCGTGACATGAGGTGACCATGGAGTTTCTGGGACAGGCCATGAACATAAGTCTGTTTTCCGAGGGGAGTTTGCAGATAGTTGGCATTTTGAGCACATGCGTACAAGCTCTTCTAACCGCTTATCCATGTTCGACCACTAGACATAACAAAGAGTTAGTGCCTTCATGCGGTTAATACCGGGATGTCCAAAATGACATTGTTTAAGGACATCGATCTGTGATTCCGGGGACACAATCACCCGTTCTGCGAAGATTATGCAATCATCAACCACTGAAAGTGAGGATCGACATTGGTAGGACGGTTTAAGTTGTTTATCGGGACACACTGCAAGCCAATTTGTGCGGTGGAAATTGAGTACCTTTTGAAATAACAGATCACGAGTAGTGGCGTCGCGAACCATGGCAGAAGTAACCGGAAATGCATGGATTGTAGTAGCAAGCATTGCGTTAACTTCTGGTTCCACCATTTTTCCGGCAACAACAGCATCTTCGGGTTGCTGACGTTGAGAATCCATGAGTCTTGACAATGCATCAGCTTGGCCAATAGCAACAGTAGACTGGTACTTGATGGAGAAGTCGTAGCCCAGAAGCATTATAGCCCAAAGTTGCAAACGGTTGGCTGTGTAAACAGGGATGCCTTTCTTCGATCCGAAAACGCTCAGAAGGGGCTTATGGTCAGTTATGAGCGTAAAATGACGTCCATAGAGCATTTTGTGGAACTTCTTGATGGCGAAGATTATCGCGAAAGCTTCTTTTTCGATCTGACCATAATTGCGCTCCGTAATTGTTAGGGATCTAGCTGCGTGGGCAATTGCTTTTTCGTGTCTGCCAGGGAAAAAGTGAGAGATGACAGTTCCAATACCATAGTTGGATGCGTCTGAAACAACAGTAATGTCCAGGGCTGGATTGTAATGTGTGAGTAGCATATCAGAGCTGAGAAGTGACTTTACTTTGTCAAAAGCGGACTGGCATTCATGTGACCAGTTCCAAGGCACATCCTTTTTTAAAAGATGATTTAGTGGTTCACGGACACGATGCACGTCTGGCAAAAATGAACTGTAATGGCTTACCAAACCGAGGAAGGAGCGCAAGGTTGCTAAATCCGTCGGTGCTGGCATTTGTTGTATGGCAGAACTATTTTCTGGGTCTGGATGGCGACCATTTTCGTCAAAAATAAATCCAAGATAGTTGATGGAAGTGAGAAAAAATGCACATTTTTCTGCACGTAGACGAAAACCATATTGCTGAATTCGTTCGAGTACACAATGCAAACGATGCAAAAGTTCTTCTTGACTAGAACCTGTGAGAATGATGTCATCTAAATAAGCAGCAACTCCTGATAAACCGTTCAGCATGGCGTCCATTGTTTGTTGGAATATTGCTGGTGCAGATTTCGCCCCAAATGACAGACGGTTAAATTGAAACAAACCGCGGTGTGTGTTAATTGTCAGAAGTTCTTCGGAGTCATCAGAGACTTCTGTTTGAAGGTAAGCATCAGCGAGATCCAGCTTTGCGAAACATTTTCCACCAGTGAGCTTGGTGAACAGATCTTCTGGTACCGGTAATGGATACTGGTGACAGTGTAACACGGCATTTAATCCAGTGGAATAATCAGCACATATGCGCACCTTGACATTCGCTTTTTTGATGACAACAATAGGAGCTGCCCATGATGAATAGTTAACTGGCTGGATAACTCCGGATTGCTGGAGACGAACAAGTTCATTCTCCACGGTTGCGAGAGCGGCAAATGGTACGGGACGCTTCGGTCTGAAAATTGGTCTGGAATCGGATTGGAGTTTGAGGCTTGCCTTGGTTTTAGTACAGTATCCAAGGCCACTTTGGAAGACATTGTTGAATTTCGTCTTGAGTTTGTTAGTAAAGTGTTCTGCAATGTCTGAGCAGGATGCAAATTTCAGAGCGCTGTACACAGATGATAAAGATACATTAGAAAGACCAAGTTTCTCAATCCAATCAAGTCCAAGAATGCTCAAATGAGGACATTCAGTGAGATAACAAGTAGATTGTAGAATGACACATTACAGGCACTTGCCAGTCAGTAGTAGGGTACTGTCAGGTGCACTTTGGGCCCGATGATTCGTGAATGCCACAACAGGTTTTCCTATCAACTCCCAACTGGAACGTGAGATCAGCGTGATATCTGAAGCGGTGTCGAGCTGTAGATGGATTGGAATTTTCTTGATGAAAACTGTAAGGTATTTTTTTCGGGACTCAAATTCAACTTAAATATTGCGAACACAGAGCAGAGCTGCGGGTGTTTCTGGAACGGCTGCTTTTTGACTGTGTTGCTGATTGGACTGTTGAAGCTCTTTTGGTTTTTGAGTACAGTACAAACGTTTGTGGCCCCACCGATGATACATCTGGCACTGGTGCTTCTTAACTGGACTCACCACAGGTCTAACATGATTTGGGCGTTTTTTCTCATGCGTAACAGTGATTCGTTTCAGTGCCATGACACCACTGGGATTAGTAGGTCGTGAAGTCTGCTGTACCATTGCGGTATCGTGTTTAAGATTACGTAAATGTTGACATTCGGTGGTGAGTAATTTCACGGTAATTTCCTTCTCGTGCTCAAGCTTGCGTATATCTGATCCCTGCGGAGACTGAAAACCAGCAACGAAAATTAGACACTTGAAGTGATCCTCTGTAGGTGACTGCAATTGGAATTTTTCGTACTCACGCTTGAGGACACCGGCAAAAGTGACGTAATCGTTGGCATCGCGCTTGGCCAATTTGAGACAGTTTTATGGAGCATCAAAAACTGAAAGTTGTTCACCGAAAATTTCACGGAGTTGTTCCACTGTTTGTGCAAAGTCTACATCCTTTGAATGTTTGGGGAGAATAAAGTTCGTGAACTGATCCTGCTTGAGGACTCCAAGTTTCCGGACCAAGAGACGGGATTTCCACGCATTATCTTTGCCGATGAACTCATTCTGGAAAGTATCTTCCCAACGGCTGTACCACGAATCGAATGTGAAACCAGATGTTGGTTCGTTAAGAAATTTGGTAATAGTTGCTGTGATAGAATCGACAAAGGATAACGAAGTGCCAATTTGAGATTGAATTGATAACTTGAGTAAGAGACTCGTTAAGTCGCAATTGCGATTGTTCGAACTGCGCTTGTTGCTGTTGAAAGATTATTTCAAATCCTCAGCTGAAGTTAACATGTCCGTGTTCGGGTTGAGTTCCCGTCGCCAGTGTTATAACATCTGGTGACGTATCAGTCTGACTGGTCAGTTCACTGGAATGGAGAAGACAATCAACTGCGAGGAAGTTATAATGCGAACAAATAGATCGTTCCGTGATATGGACTCCAACTGAACCAGAATATAAAAAGAGCTAACAATTCAATAGGATTTCAGTAAGAGGCTGAAATGTAGAACAAGGTTTCAGTACACGAGAAAAATCGTTAGCAAAGTGGATGTTTGTGTGGAGGCAGTCCTCCTAACAAAACTCGGGCGTAGTACTAACCCAGTCGTGCATTGATGCTGTCAATTTGATTGGTGACGAAACGCCTGTAAGCCAGTTGCCAAGCTTGGCGAACAGATCATAGCAGCCAGCTGATCAACTTCCACTTTCAGCTCCGTATTATTCCACAGAGGAAGGGTTTATAACATTCGCTTTGGAAACAAGTGTACTTGACGCAGACCAATAGGGGTTAGTGTGAACATCTCCCATACACACGCATGATATAAGTTGATAGGCGGCTCTTAGTCTAATTACCGAGAACTGTAAGTCATTGAGACAGCATGAATGCAATCATTTTGAGGAGCAATGTTTTATTCACGCCGCTGTTCAGGCATATAATCGATGTACAAACGTAAAAGCTCAGTACATGAGGCTTAAGTTCTGGTCACCGTTGGGACGGATTTTTTCCCACGAGGACATTAAGAATGGTCCTTGTTCGGAAGTCGAGAGTTGGTCCTTCAAAAAGTATAGGTCTCAAAGCGTCTCACACGAGTAAAATTTTCTCCACTGGGGTTGGGTTTCCGGCCATGATCATCGAGGCACTGTGCGGCCTTTCTCTGGGCTCATGAGCACTGTGTGTGTTAGTATCCTAGCCATGGAGCAGTGGATCTTTTACGGTTACACACCCAAACATTCAACCCATTAGGCTACGATTATATGTTTACTAGGTATGCCTCTGCACCAATGTAGATAGACCCCACTGTCTATGCGAGAAAGCACTTACCATGCCTTAAGTGAGCGTCACATGGTAACTTTCAAGAAAGTCAAGTCAAACTTCGTGTTTCCTCATACTGCCGAAGCAGTTCACTGGACAACCTGGGCACGCAGTCCTGCATTCGCATTTCGTATGTTAGTCATGAAGACCGTTATCTTCACTTCGTACGAACTGTTGTAAAAGAGATAAATGCGCGTTTATGCTCAGGGGATGTTTCTGAGACACTAGTGCAATACGTCACTCACACAAGGGATGGTTAGGTTGTTTTTGGCACTCTTTCTTTTCTAATAAAGAGTGAATTGCATGTTTTATACATCCAGAAATACCATATGAACATGCTCTTTTCCTGCCCAATAACCGTAATTTTGTGCCGGTAACACTAGAGCCTGACAGTTAAATTTGTACGTTACTTTCCCCAAGGACCAATCAAAAACTGCCCTTCAGCCGAAAACCAACCACTGTTCATCCAACAATTGTTCGTACAAAAAGGCGACAACGTGTGAGGCTGGAATCATATCAAATGGAATTAGTGACAGTCGACATTTTCTACGTAACCCTTACGCTATATGACTCACTCGCATCGGCAACTCTTTCCCGTCTGTAAGGACAATCCGAGACGCCGGTATACATAGTCCATTCATGTACTCGCTAGCAGTTAACTGAGATGGTGCCGGAAGTACTTAGGTTTTCCCCCTTCTATCGAAAAAACGGAACATGCTTCGATCCATATATGACGATAGCTGGATCTACACTCCCGTGTTTTGAGTTGTTGCCTTCAGTGAGCAGTCGTGACCTTCCAAACCGCTATCAATAAGTGGACAAAGCTGTGACAGCCCAGAGAGTTGTACAAGTTGTACATGGTTTATAGCCGAAAATAAATGTTGATAATATTTAGCAAACGTACATCTGAGCTGAGTTTTTTATTGCCATCAAGCTTTCCAGTGTTTTGGGATTACGATCAAGGGAGGTAGAGCTGAAAAACTAGGGTGACATACAATTCCGCAACTGTCTTTTACGGGATAAATAACATGATTACCGAGACCATTTATATGGATACATACCACCTCACTGGAGCAACTTCTCCGGATTGCTCTTTCAGCAATTTTGACGATCAAGTATTTGATTCTAGTATTGCAGAAAAGTGAAATTCCGATAAGGATCCGAAATTGTTTATGGAAACTAACATCCTAGAAAACGGAAGCCCGCTTCCGTGGTTTTCCTCCACACCAAATGTCACACAGCTGTGTAAATAATCGGGATAAAGTAACGGGCCGTCCTTGGATTGACCTTTTTAAAATGGTGCACACCAGCTCCTCCGGACAAAGTTAATCGCCCAGAAAAGCATAATTTCACTCACTGGGCATGCATGCATTGAGAATAATCATTGGAAAATACCGACTAATTAAAACGAAGATCATTGCTTAACTGATTGTAATTTTCCAGATACTGGCCCTTTAACATTCATTTCTCTGATGTGGTTTAGTTCATCGGTCCTTTCTGTGCGAGAAGCCTTCGTCCAGCATACCATTCGATTTGAGGATGTGGTGAAACATCTGCAACGGAATGCGTCTAAAGCAGACCAGCTAGTTATCATATTCTTGCAATAAGCCCCTACATGACAGGTACTCTCATTTGCATACGAATTTGATTTTGACAGGAGACGCAACTGAATCTAGCGTTTATGATGGTCCGCTCCAAGAAGGGCGATCGGTTCTGGGTTGTATAAGGGTTTTCATCAACCTTACGATCAGTGTGTTACGTCCAAACAACAAGCCTGTAACTGTTTATGCCGTACCGCAGTGCGAATAGCCAAAACTGAAAAACCGCTTTCAGTGCTGAGTGAGTCGCTGAATGAACAGAAAGTATACGAGGGAATAGTAATTTATTATACCAGCTAGTCCAAACCCGTCGGTGCGTCGCTTTGTCGCAAGGAAATGAAATACATAAGATAAAGCGTCAGGTAGGATAGTAGACTATCAGCATGTGGCCTTCGATTCGCAGCACTGAGGGTCATTAAGCTTATGAAAAACGGCCAAAGCACCAGGAAAGGTCATTCCTTCTGCATTAGGAATGCACACTTACCTAAATTACTGGTTATGTACACTCGACCAAATGGTCGTAAGAAAAGATGGAACAGACAAGCACATGTCAATTTTGAAAAATTCTTGACTTAGCTTACAGACGTACTCGTATATCAAAGCAACGAGTCTCAAAAAAGTCAGTCGAAGAAAAAGTACATATCACGTAAATGGCAACCACGTTCGCTTATTCAGACTTGAAAATTGGAGCGCATGCAGCGTGCAGTGATGGAATGGCGGTTGAACGCTCACATCTCTTGCCATGTGCCCGCAGTTCAAACGCCAGCACAGCTGAGAATACATGCTGTCAATAAGCTCTAATAACGGCGAAAATCCGTTCCATTGTTTCGAAGTAGAATGACCCGGACACTTGTACGAATGAGAATAGTTTAAAAGACAATGTTGGAGGTAAAAATAACACAGTTGTTGTATTTAGCATGAGGGGAGCTAAGCCTAGGGTCTACTTTGTCCACTTTATGGGTACGGACGAAGGACGAGTGCAATATAATCTTTTTATTTACTTTGATTTCCTCATCCGCGAAGCGAGAAATATCCACTCATAAGAGTGCTTCAAAATCAGGGATGAATTATCAGCTTAAACTCAATACCAAGTGGCCACAGTTATGGGAGTCAAGTGTCTTCAACGCACCGGTTGGCAACCCCTAGTGAGTAAGTTCACAGAAGCAAATCACACTTTTGGTTTCAGTTTTGTAGGAACATGGAAAGTCGTTCTTTCGGATCCACTTATTGGCGTACTTGAAGGTGGGGGCTTCAAATCGAACATTCTAGGTCATCATTTGCACTTTAGCCTCTTGGATTCGCATGTACTATTAATCTAAGCGTGTATCTTAGCATTTGCTTGGCTACACGATCCGATAGACATTCGTCCATTTTGGCAAGTTGGTTATCTCTTTAACTGTATGATGACCTGTAGACTACATGGTCGATTGATACATCAGACTAACTATGCACACCCTGTTGGAAAACTACTTCCTTCATAGTTGAAGACAGCAGGTGCGTAACATTTTGGATTCTTCTCACTGCCGAATTCAGTTTCGCACAAAAGATGGTGACAATAATTCTAACCTCCATATTTCTAAACACCTGGTGTCACATTTCAGTTTCCGTTTCCGTTCGAACTTTTTACAAAGGAATTTGTGCGTACGGTTTACATGCTGTACTTTTCTCAGCTTAACAGCGTTAAGGAAGTTTAGGCATATCATGACATATATCTAATAGTCAAACAATCAGAGATCGGGGTGGTTAACTCAGTGGGAATCAGCTAATGCTTATGACTGGTGTAGAACAGTGTAGAGCAACAGGTGTTGGAGTAGGCTAGCGTGCGAAGGTAACTATGGAAAAAAACCAAGACGATACCATTCATCCATATCGTTAATAATGGGAAGTGAAATTGACTATTGCGTCAAGTCTCTGGGCTCAGCCGAATAATAAGTTCTGAGATTAGTGCAGAGTGGGATATACCAGCCAGTACGTGGTAAACAGTGTCAAGTTTTTTACTCAACTCGGCACATGGCCACTAAATTTGTCATGGATTATTTTCGAGAATCAGTGGATGGATAAAGACTGGAAAGTGCTAGCAGAGCGAACTACGATCCAGATGAAGTCGAGCACTGTGTTTTGAATGTCTTCTAGCTTTTCCTATCTCACAGTCTGTGGAAAAATGACTTATTGCACACTCATGACTATGCCTGGCTTATAGACTACGCTAACTCGATCGATGCCTCCCCACTCAACTTCGTACTGGATTGACTCTAACCGTTGGAGCGCTAATTACGAGTGCAAACACACAGACGCATACGAATTAGTGCACAACTCTTCCAGTAAATAAAATTTAGACACGCCCAAGAATTCGGTTTAGATCAATATGGCCCCCACCGTTGCCAAACTCGTCTCCATACGCACCTTGTTTTTGCATGTTCATCATCCCAGTTTGGCGGATTGGATATTACAAAGAAGTGATTTTGTAGTTGAATTTAGGTACACAATAGCTCTTCAAATCTGGTACACTGTGTTATGTAAGCACGTGCAGCACAAGTTTCCTAAAAGACAATGCCGAAAACCGAAGAATGAAACGTTAGTGTACTGGCCACGGTCGTCCATTTTTCAGGATTCCATGAAATGCGAAAGAGTCGTGGTTTTCGCTGAGAAACTGAAAGGACAGTATCACGAAAACTTGCCTTAATTGATGCTTCATGAAGCTTCCCCAAAGAGGACCTATGTTCCTGAAGAGGAAACTATTTTGTGGATTACTGTGTTTTGGTTATTCATTGGCTGTTCGTTAATACTTAATGAACCATCTCACTGAGTGATGCATAAAGCGACCTAATGACGAAGTGTTTATATACTCTTTCGCCAAAATTCATCCATGATTGTTGAGTAATATTATTGTTCATACACTGAAGTAACGCTCCTCATGGAAAATAAACACACTACTGCTGACTGATGATTTTCCCTTTTGGAGGAGTTTCGCAAAGAGTAAGCTTATTTTCTGAAGGATATCCACATCTATCATGGACTATCATGACTTTTTATAACTGGTACCGTATAATAAACAGTACGAATTAATTACACTCCTCAACTTAACTGGAACGTAATCCGGCACTTTTGTTAACGTGAACCATGTCATTTGGTCTTCATTTGTTAGACCGTTAGGTATATTCGGGGAAGTTTGGTTCGCTCGCATCTCTTCCATAAGGAAGTCCACTTCATGAAAATGATAAGGAACAGCTAACCTCTGTCAGCACCTGGCAAAACGGTCCCCAAGAGTTCCAACATGCCTTGAGCAAGCTGATCATATCGTCATCTAATATGGGAAGGATCGGGCTGTGTCATCTCTTTTTATAGGTATAGAAGCGTCGGAACAGCCAGATCGATCACACTGTCCATCATCCACTCGTGGGCTTCAGCTACGAGTTAGGAGGTCACTCTTTTGAATATCCCCAGACACTCGTGAGCTGCGGGCTGCTGATCAGCCCCCTAATGAAGCAGAATGTTTAAGTGTTTGGGTTACTGACCGGGAGGCCGCGGGTCGGAGTCGCCCTAAAGATTCGTGAGATGCACAATGCATTTGATTCCCAATAAGGATGAAATAGCTGTATTGTGATTATCATCTTTTCTGCATAGATTGGATAGGACGAAATCTCAACTTAAAATTATAAAACCTCCTCACACTACTGTCAACCTCCATTCATTGGTTAGCACGTCCTGCTGAACGAAAACCGAACCCATGATATAAGCTGCTAAGCGCTTAACTCCGACGATCGTATCGTGATTTGAGCCTAACGGCGGCATCTTGGCTGCTCCTGTGTACGCTTGGGCAACCTGGCATTAGCTCAGCCTTCATGTTTCCTTCGGATGGCGTGGCAGCTAGGCACCGAAAGCGTGTTATAGCTGAACCATTATTTATTGTTATTTATTTGTTTTTATCGGGATTCACAAAGTAGATTTGTTGGGATTGGACACCATTAGTCGCCGGATCGGTAGGGTTACACACATCACGGTTTTGTTCCTGATATGTTTCGGGTGAACACACACAGACGTGTAACTGTGCCTGGTTCTATTCTTTACGGCAAGGAAGTAGAGGTTCTAAGCTCATGTGGATTGGCCACCAGACAACAAAATGCCTCGTCAAATACACTCATTTGCATATCATTTAGTTTTCACGGGAGACTCAACCGTATCTCTCGTTTAGGATATTCTTCGACTGAATGTGCTACACAAAGGCCATCTCATGTTTCAGTTGGTACGATATTCGAGATATCGCAGTAAATTTTCATAAAGGAAACTACTCGCAAGGTCGCTGGAAACTCATCGACAACCCACGACTGTTTTCGCTCTCCTTGGGGAATAGCATAAACGAGGGATTCAGCTGAGTCACAAAATTGATACGCGAATGAGTGTATTTGTCGAAATCGGTCCACTTTGGGTTCAAGTAGAACATAAGGTTGACGGAAACTCGGGGACTGTGCCTATTTGATGAGCCCCAAGAAGGGCGAAACCGGTCGTGGGCTGTCGAAGAGTTTTCAGCAACCTTGTGAGTAGTTCCCTTTATGAAAACAAAATACCTCCTTCTAGGCACTTGCGTCCTTCATTTAGTGGATATGGATGGACTGCCATGAGCGCCGCTTGAGGAGTTTTTGCGGGCACATGAAAACTATCTTAGCTGTCGATAGAATCGCACCTTAAGGAACATGGTGATGAGATGGGGAAATTTGTTTGCCTATGTACAACATTCATAAACAGCTAAAGCAACCACTTAGTTGACGATGTCACTGTACACACCACAAGCGCCGTTTTCATCCACGACTAAATTTCAAATGATTTCATTACCAATTTTGGGCCATTCGTTTTGACACTGACCATCAAAACGAGACTACTTGTGTCAAATTACATGGTATGTGGTGCGGAAGTTGTCACGTAGACGGGCAACCTCCAAGGGGGCAAAAGTATTCGGTTGATTGTGGGTGAATCGAGCTGGAAGAGGGGAACAGTCCCACAGAGGAAGGCGAGAGGCAAACTACTACTGGTTTATGCGCAGTGTCGACAAGATACAACGCAACACAGTTCAGCCGTGCAGCTCAGCGGAAGGTGAATATTGTAACACTCAAACGGATAGATAAACACCGATTTTCCAGTAAGCAGTAGGGTCTTGAGACAAGTAGGACACAGAGTCGGAATAGGAAACCCAAAGATCGGAAATTGCAAGCTATGAAAGAATAAATATTTCTTGCTGCTTGGACGAGATACCACACATAGTAAGTCGATGTATTGTTCGTCGGTACAACCAGTCACGACAAACAGCTGATCTGTCTGCAGTCTTTTCGTCGCATCAGTGCAGATAAGGCAGAACCGGCCAACAGCTTTCGGATATGATGATGTGTGGATGTGGTTATCTGAGGTCGAGGCGATGTGTGCTAGCGGTGGAATGTCGGATGACACGGAAAGCCTGGAAGCTCTACGGCAAGAGCACTGTGATAGGGAAACTGAAGAACCCGATGAGTTCGAGTGGTTCTCCTGAAGGGAATGTGACCAAAAAATGCAGCGAGTAGTACTTATGCAAGAGAAGAAAATCCGGTAGAAAGTGCAGTGCTGCATTATGATGACCTACCGCGACAACTTTCCAAAATAAATGCAACCACAATAACAGTACTAGTCCATGATCGGGTTATGAAGAGCCGACGAACCATAAGCAGATTGGAAGGTGTGGCTTGTGGTTGCTTGTAGAATCGATGATATGGAGCAACTGATGGGGTTCGTGGAGGTGTCCTGGAGAACAGCTAGTTTGGCTTTGATGGTTTTCATGTTGATAACTGATCGACCAGGAAAATACTGCTCCAATCTCGTGAACAGCGCGGTTTGCATGCCACAAGACGGATATAAATTGTTAGCCAGGCGCAAGAGTGATTGTGACTCTTGTTGGGACCGACGGGCCCCGGAATACTTCAATCGGCCAAGCTTATCTGCATTATGCTGGGTGGGGTGTGCGTGCCAGCGATGTTGACTCAGGCCAATCTTCGTCGGAACAAGGCGGGAACAATCAGCGCAGACCACTTGGGCGACCATGTTCGTACTAACACTTTCATTGTCGTGAACTCGATGGTGGGCTACCAAGCCAGCTTTCGATTTGCAGCACTTGCCACATTCCTCACACGTGAGCCCCACGAGTCCCTCCTGTGTACTGGTTGGAACTGGTGCGGAGGAGCCAGATGATTCGTAGTGTACATTGTCGAAAGTAACCAGCACATTGAAACCAAACAGGGTGGTTAGCCCTGTCTGGAGTTGCTGAACTCTTAGCTCACCCAGACTGGCGTCCAGGCTACCCGGTCGGCACCACGAGGAAGTGGTTCAGCTCACCGACCCGTGAACCTCATTCCTACCTTCTCGTCACAGCCACAAACTACGAACCTCAAAGCTAGTCGGTCAGAAATCTGCCACTGCGGACGCACTGTGGATGCTTTCCTAAGAGATTGTTGGCTGAAAAATGAATTTGTAGTATTCTGCGCTACACAAGCTTACATTCGTATTAAAGTCTAAACAGGTCCATTCGGGTAGTCTTCTGTAGTGCATCGAGAACCTCACTGTCCCAACATCCACCGTTTCGGTCCGATCACTGCAGTTTGTTGGCAGTTTGGACGTGCATAAATAGGTTAAGAGGACACGTATCAGTTTGTGTTGTTCGGGGTGAGTCTCAAGTTTACTGCCTATTTTGGTCTCCATGATTTTGAATATCCCTAGGAGAGAATCATAGGTTAGAAGTCGGTTGACCACACTCTGACTCCGTTGCCTGATATAAATACCGCCTTGATTACCACGTTGCCACACTAGGTTCCGATAAATTGTGCTGGAAAAATCCGAACAGATATCCGGTCAGAATTTCCGCCAGTCACTTTAGAACATCTGGGCCTACGTGAACTGCGATGTTTCACTCGAAGCCGTCAGTTGTGATGTAAGGAATCGACCTCACGGTTTTACAATGTTGGTTTGCAAGTTGTTCGGTCTACGTTTACCAGTGCTAACAAGATTATGATAACAGGATTACTACTGCGAACTTATAGCAGGCTGACGGAACCTCCACTTGGAAAAATAATCATTGATTTTCTCAGTGCAAGTTGATATTGGTAGAGTGTTTTCTAGGTCCTTCAAATTCAACCCGAATTTGAAGGCTATCGGTGTGCCATTGAAGACCTGTTGCATGGTCCTCAATGAATGAAATTTCATGAATGATTTTATTCTAAAATTCCTGATCGTTGCCGAGTAGCTGGGAACGAAACTATGTGATTAGGAACTGTTGAATTTGAAATGATTCTTTTAGCCACTTGAAGTGGTCACACAATATTTAACTGGAGATGTTAGCCACGCTTCAAATAAAATAAGCCTCTCCGTTATGCCTCTGTTGTCAGTATGTTCAAACATAACTAGATTTTCCCGTTTCAATTATTAGGAATGTCAGTGACTGACGGATTTCCAGTCCTTGGTCGATTGTGTGGTGAATATATGTCTGCCGGTTTTATTGATGCGGTTAAACCATTCGGACCAGGTGAACAGGAGCAGACTAACAGACAAAATGTCCCTGAACTAGATAGGTTACAGGAGCGTAGCTTGATCGAGAGGCACACAGTAGATGCGTTGTCTACGGCATTTCCTATGCACCTACCGGCAGGCTAGCAGACACAAAAACACGCGCACATACCGAAACAGGGCAGACGTCATTAGGCTATCGACCAATATTGATTGGCCATGGTCGGATGGTGATTACACAATGTCCCACTGGTTATGCACTCGAATACGAAGTTGGCAATCGCAAAAACAAGGGACAATATAAAAAGAAACTATTTTTTCTACTAAACGGACAGCATGAAGTATGTTAGGTTATTCTTTCACCGAAATGGTCAAGCAGATTTGGTTAAGTCACGAAAGACACGTGTATCCTTGAACTTTTTGAGCCACTTGTAGAAAAAGATGGTCTCGATTCTGTAGTCTGCACAGATAGGTCGTAGGTCTCCGTTGATCGTTTTCTCTCAAGAAGCGTACAATCATTCATGTATTTCACATCTCATTTAAGTAGCAATTACCGAAAGTTTCGGCCAAGTGCTGTCACTTGAATGGAACGGATGTGCCCTGAGTGAAGGTATGGGTACGACAGTAGATCGTCCTTTCCGAGATCCGGATGCAGCTCTCGTAGATAGATTTAGACTGGATGTAGATCCTCGATCCTTCCATTTTGCAAGTTTAGCGTGAGTGAAGAGAAAAAGCAAAATTTTGCTTTGAAAACACGGGTGTTAATCTTAAGTGGGACATACCTTGCGAACGAAAATTTTTTTGGTCACCCCAAGAGATCAAACCGTCTCGAGTTTGCATACATGTCGCTAGGTATCGCAAGTAAGCAGGTACCGAGAGAGAATCCGATAGGTTTCCAGGCCATGTATATCAAAATACGTGGACAAATAGGTGGGTTAAACTTTGTGAGATCAATTTTGTTCAATAACAGGGGGTTTAATGTTTATGAACAAGGAAAACTGAGTAGTGAAAATAATAGTGTGTAAGTCCTTCTGATTTGGAGGTTTCTACGCATAAACAAATGCTGCGTTACAAGGAAGTCAGAATTCGACCTCACTGTCTGCTGGTTGTTACCGTCCCGGTCTGGAAAATACAGTTAGTTTCACAAAGCTAGAACGACCAGAAATGGTGCACTCCCAAAAACCGCTACAACCAAATCTGCCCCCATGCTTGAAAAAAAACTCTCCAAATTACTGCAAAATTGTTCAACTAAACAAATCAGGCCCCATGAAACAGTTTAAAAATATGGATATCATCTCGACGTAACCAAACCGTTTATCGGATGACATTCAATTCAGTCCACATTTTCAGCTACTAACCCAAGGATGTTTTTTCACTTGTGTCACAGAGTTGACAAAATAATGTAATAAGTGAAGACTGGTAAGAAATACGCGGGAACGTCTAAACGTTTGTCACAAATTCCTTAGTTATGTTGATTTCCTGCTGCTCTGGTATGCATTCACATGAAGCTGTGATGAAGTGATGAAACGAGATAGTGGTCAGAAACTGCGCCCGCCCCTGAAGTTCACCGGAGATAGTGTGAAACTATCGACTATTGATTGCCAGTAGCGTTAATAATCGATAGTGAAACAGAAGTGGCCACGAGGAGAGCTGTAACCGACTCCATGGATGTGACCAGTCGGGTGGCCGGAGAGGTCATGAGACGGATTAAGAAGGCCTATCTGGTAAATGCAACAAGAAACTGTTTTCCGCATAAATAACTAGCAGAAATTAATGCGTTATCGATCCCCGCAGCGGTGCTCGCTGATCCACGACGTACACTTACTTGTGGTAGCACACCAGGCAGTAGCATGCTTAATATCTCAGAATTTCAACCGACCAGGAAACCCAACACATCACCCATAGCAGTGGTGGTGAGATATGAACCGACGCGGAGGAACTCCAATAGATAAGCGATCCAGCCCACTATATCAGGCGTATCTGTTACGTTGGATCCACTCTCATGATAGTGGAGCCAAGTGACGCTGTGTTTGACTCGTATTCAATGGATTGTAGAAATTCTTGAAAAAGGTTGACCACGTCAACCAAAACGCCGGATTACGACATCTTATTCCACTACACTGTGTTTTGACTTTAAAAATTCCATACCTTACACTACATGTCACTCAATTTTCTTCAAAGCTGCCCGAGCCAAATTTGGCCCGGGGCTCCCAAAACGTTCGATCTTGTTCACAATCAGGGCAGATGATAGGTGTATGCGCGGAAAGTCAAAATCTTGTAGACTCGGATCGTCAGTTATCGCGTCTTTACTCAGATTCGTTTGGTAGTTGAAAGGGAATGATGATATGTGCCTCATCACCCGTAGTGCTGTACAGAAGGGGACTATAGCGAACAGTACGTATGCCTAGATTTATATACAAAAACATATGCTATTTAGGCAGCGAATGCCATTTTATATACACAGCTCACATATAGTTGTTTGTGAATAAAAATGGAGCTAGCTAGCAGAAAGAACTCAATGTACAATGATGGACTTAAGGTGGATAACAGGTCCACTTAGGGAGAGAGAACTGAGATGAGAAAGCTCTGCAAATTGTTCGTTTAAAATTGCGGATTGATCGGCCAAACACAGCGAATTGGGAAACTCGTTGAAGAATGGAACCACTACAGGCTAGGAAAAATTTCTGCTTGACCGTGACACAAACCACTGACGATAAGTTTACGCAAGTGGCCTGGTAGTTGTGAAATGTGTGTGTGTGCGAGAGAGGGAAGATACTGCCTTGACACTGGGCTTGAAAAAGACGGTAGGTGTACACGAGATTTTCACGCGGGTGGGGGAATTGAGTGGGGCTTAGAAAGTCAGTACAGCAATTTACTTGTCCTCGTGTGTTGGCTGCAATCACAGATATGTATGCCAATAGGATTAGAACGGCAGTTGACTACCCAGGTGTCAAAGCTACCACAGGTTGCTGCTCTGACTTAAAACCCTGGATTTACGGTTCACATTTTTACTGTGATAATGTGATAATGTTAATAAGAAGCACAACTTAGCCAAGCTACCACAAATCAAAGTGGTCCACCAACTGCAGTACTACTGTCCGTCGTCGCAAAGGAAGCGAACAACAGATACACTAAAGTTGTACATGAGAACGAAGTATGAGGTTGATGGTGCTGGGACGATGTCCGGAAAATTCACATGAATGTACAAAGCTTTAGGAAGGTGACAGACGAAATATGTTAAAAACTCCTGGTTAACTACAACTATTTTCCTAGGGGACCGTATGGCCACTCATGAAAGAAGAACAAGGGTGTGTTGTCAAAGATCACAGAAAAACAAGCAGCATATACTCCTATATACATAAACAGACTTGAAGACGGAACACAACAGTGTATTGTTGCATTATAAGGCGTATTTCGTCTGTCGTGCCTCATCAAGCGCATCTAACGAGTTGCCACAATAAATAGGCTAATGAAGAAAAAATTATCATGTCTGTAGTTTACCATGTCTGCAGTTTATCATGTCTGCAGTTCACCTCTGCAGTGTACCACGCTAGTACCAACGAAAACGATACTGCTTCTGCTTCAGGGATTCGGATTCCATCTGTGGTGGTCAGCAGATTCCAGAACCACTTTATTTGCCTTGCTGAAAACGATATCAAGTGCGGTCGCTGGATTGACGCGACGTCTGTCCTCAAGCCGATTACGGGCAAGTGACGAGGTCAGCAGTGCAGGATATTAACTTGTTTCATTTGGATGTTATGGCTGAGCGTCATATTGTCAAGCCGTATTCTTGCGCTTAACGTGCTTGCATCCCCGACCTCAATCGTAGGTAGCGTCTGGGTAGGTAGTCGGGCATACACGTGAATCGGTAGATTATGTTGGGGTTGACCAGCAGTGCCAATGGGATTCTGATGGTACGGGAACACGATTTGTCTTAATGATAACGATTAGCCTTACTCTGTATTATGTGTTCCGTATCGAAGCTGTCAAACGAGGATTCATGTGGTCTCGTTGACGTCTCCTTGGAACACTAGCTCAATAAGAATGCAGAGTTTAGGACGGCGCCGATAACCCCTAGCTTGAGTGCACGCTCACTGTGTCCTCAATGAATATTTCGGGATAGTAATTAGACTTGACAGTATATCTAAGATTACCAAATTCTGTTCGAGGTCTGCCAATGGTGAAAATTATTCGGGTTCGGTGATGCAACCGACGAAGCTAATCAACTACATGCACTGCACCAGTTTTGTATCAATAAGACATCAGCTTCACCTGGTCAAGAGCATCACTTGCCTTTGCAGAACGCATTCCGAGCTGGGATTCATCTACAGCACAATAAAAATTACTGCGGCGTTTTAGGGGATATTTTCTCCCCGGTTGTCCGTAGGGATTTTAACTAGAGTGCATCCTCTTCACTCAATAATAAATTCTGGAAATTTGTCACAGCGAAATAGTGCTCTTTACACTTTCCAAATTTTATTTTCTGAAACTTTACCAAATTTAGTTTTCCAAATACAGTACCACAACAACGTACCTCATTTGCATTACATGTAATAAAATTCGTTAGAAAACATAAGGGCCTTGCATCCTTCGAATTTTAATACGCCGCATCTCTAACAGAGTGCCACTTTGGCCCAACAAGCTCCATTTACCCCAGCTGAAGTACGAGTAAATCTAACACAAAAGTATTCATATATGCCCAAGTGACAAAATTTTTAAAATTTGTGGCAAAATATACTCTGATTACGCATGTCGAACCAGATGTTTCACGTTACGTATAGGACAAGGCTCGTCACCTTCAACTGATTTGTACCAGTCCATGAGAGTTTCCGTTAATGATGAAGGTGAGGAATTTCTGAATCCGGCCTTGACAGTTAGTAGCTGGGTTAAACAATAATTTTGCATTCTTTTGCCGTTGGCCGTTGGCCACTGGGACTAGTGGGAGCACGGAGCTTCCGCTCTCGTCAGTATTATCCGTGATACAATTCATAATGCCAGATT
>SJOL01001294.1:11689-35275 GCA_004794785.1 Opisthorchis felineus | reverse complement strand
TATATGACCAGTAGACGAAATCAAGCCAGCGAGACAGTTGTGTGATTATCACTATTCACTTGTAAGCTGAACGATGATTATGCACGAACAGGTGCAGATGTCGGAGGGACGAATGCAACTGTTTGGTCTCGGTACAGTACATGTGGGTCGTGAGAACTGTGGCTAGTCTATGGGATGTTGAAATCAGGGAATTCGGGCCAATGGTTCCCCAGGCAACTGAATGGTCATGGGCTGATTACTGGCCCTTTTTCATGTGTACTGAGTAAGAAGAGGGTTTTAAAGTTGCACCATAACTGCCTGATTGTCGATTCCTCCTGTGAACTAACGGCAATCAGCAGATATCATGCCTACTTTTTAATTACTCATGAGTAGCTTAACATACACCGGCTTAACAACACCCTTCTGCTTCCCAGCCTTTCGTTCCCCGGTTTCCTTGTTTCCTGCTTAAGGTTTGCTTACTCCTAGCTACTAATATCAAGATTTTGTCGTCTGTCCATTTTTGGTTGCAATTTCGAGTGTCTGCTGCGACGAAAATGTGCTGGCCCAGGGATCGAGATCGGACCCGTCGGATGGCAGGCGATCGCTCTATCCGCTCTGCTAACTCGGCTTCCCCAAATACCCTATTTTTGTACTACCTTTGTATTGCGTCTTACCTGATGGTGCTTTTTGGAATTTTGTTTTAAACAGGCGTATTCGCGCATTCCGACTTTGACACGCTGTTACTTTGTCACGCAATCAGCTGAAGGTTGTAGACAATTTTCGTTTATTTTTGATTCGAAAATACCTTCCTAATCTACTGACTGTCTTCTGCGCCAGCAAGAAGACGGCCGGCGCTGTATACGGTCTGTGATACAAGAAGTTTGACGTGGCTCATATATTTTTGCATTCACTGAGTAGTACGTGATTCGACCTCTATTTCGAAGGAAGTCGGCTGAACTAAGAAAACTTGGCTTTGTTTCTTCTTTAGGTAAGGTGATGGTGACCTCAGTTATTCATTCCTTGTCACATTATAATGTACATTCTATCTGATTCGCAAAATTTCGATGAAGAAATGAAAATTGCAGGGCTGCACACAGCAATAATTAATGCTAAAACACGGCATGTGCTATCATGTCATTTGTTAAAATTAGCGCATTGTTCACATGTTATCAGGACAACACTGTGACCCATTATATTTTCGGCTACATTACGGTTGTTCGCGCAACTTGCCGTTTGTATCTGAACCTGGTGGGCAGTCGGCTTAGAGAAGGCCATTGCAGCAGCGGACTAAGTTCACTGCTTCTAGTGTGACCAGGTTGTGTGTGTTCATCTTCGGTGGCGTCTGTCGACTGAGACATCCAGGCCTTATCCGGTATGCACTAATGATTATCATGCTGGTCTGCGTTGCATGACGCATACAGTGGTAAGCTTTGTCATTTTTCCACATATTCATCTCCATTCGATGGTTAGCAGGTTCAGCATTCAGCATTACTGCAACATACCCAAGACTACCACTGTCAGGTTCAACGGGATATTCAAGAAACAGTTAGCGGAAGCCTTGAAAACATTATGGTGGCTGCCAGGGCGGTACGTTTATTGGTAATGAAGGTAACGTCAAGAAAGCTTGAGCTCTCGAATTGTAATAAGCATGTATTTTGAGCACTTAGGTTCTCCTACTAGCATAGTCTAGTAAAAGAATTCCAGTTCACGTTGTCCGTTTCGAAAATAAAAATTTAGTCACATCTCCTATGCGAACAACCGATCGAGGATCATCTATCATACATGTGCCACAAGAAGGCAACGAGCAGACCTGGTTTAGCAAAGCGCATATCATAACGGATCTCTCGGCAGCATTTCAGATGAATGCAAGGGATTAGGTTACTAGTTTGCTGGTAGTGTAAGGTACTCCCGATCATACTAGGTCAACTAGATGATCCCTTGCAATAACATTACACAGTTTCATTGGCGGATGTTTGGGTGTACTGAGTTCAACAGAGAATCTATGCTTCTTAGTCGTCAGTAGTCGGCCAATGTAACCCAACCACCCATTTAGGACCTTTCATGAACTTAATACCTATGGGGAATCAAGGATCTCTTTGTGGTGGTAAAAGGATTATCTAAGCAGAGCGAGGTCAAGTACTGGTAACCATGGCGACAAAAAACGTCTATTGGATTTCGGAAGGGCGGCATGAGTCAGATTTGTGTGAACGGTTGAACATGACGACTGAAATATCTGCTATAATTGCTTTTGGACTATACTGACGGGCAAAAAAGACAATTAATACTCATATGGGTTGAACCAAAGTGTTTTCCGCCGATCTAGTTCTTGCGTCAAATCAATAGGAGATTAGTGCACAACAAACGTCATGACGCAATTCAGTGTTCCTCGTTAAAGTGAAGCTAAGCTGTGAACCGGCTTGGAACGGACGAGTTTTCGAATGGCCAGTATCTTTTGAAGGATACATTGTTGGCAACCCTTAAGAGCAACCTTCTTCCTAACGTGGATGAACTGTCGGCTGCTAGAGTCTGGCGAGAGAATTTAGTCCTGATTCTTTATATAAGTAACACCTGCGCAACTACTGTGTGAGTCGTAAACCAACGACTTAGATCACAACATATTCGTGAACATTTCTTGCGCATGACTTCGATGCGCAAGATGAAAAGCGTGCGACTTTCAACAAAGAACAGGTGACTGGTTATGATGTCGGTTGTTTACGAAAAGCATTGTCGGGTGTGTTAACTACTAAGTGATACAGGTAGTGTAGTGAACGATTTACCACGGCATTTTCATTGTGACGTTTGAATGCTGTCTGCCCGCTAGGGCAAGAGTGATAACGAAGGTCACCAATCCGATGCCGCGTAAAGCAAAATATGGCCACCAGCTGAGACTGGATATTTTGAAACCATGGATAACACCGCCGCTGAAAGTCCAGGTCAACTTTTAGGCTGGTGAATTCATTTCCTCAAGCCTTGTTTATATAGTTCATAAGGCTTCCCACAAGGGATTCTTCCAAAATGGATAGTTAAATTTGGTAACCAGGGTTTTTTTCCAGTTACTCTTGGCCTTGGGAAGGGAAGGTATTTTGTGGTTCCTCTAAAAGATAGAGCCCTTTATTGAAGTTGCCACAGCTGCAGTACAGCATGGATATTATGACACTGGAACATAGGATGAAGAAACCCATGATGAGCCGATGTTGACAGAATTCATGTCTTTTGGGTTCTTAGTCAGGTTTAACTGGGCGTACGAGTTCAACATAGCACTAGAATGTCGAGCTTTCACCATCAGACCAAGTTAAACATTTCGTCACAGCTGCGAAAATACTGTATAGAATTTCCAGTTGCAACTTAAACGTCACTATTCGGACCCATAAAGGTGCAAAACGATTCATACTAGTCACCCTTCCTCCCTCAACGAGAAATCCTGATATCCTCCCAAAAGGGATGCCACTCCGTTTTCTGCAGCTTTTATTGCCATCTACCAAGATTTCAGCTTTAAACCGCTAGGTATCGCTTAGTGTAGTGTATCGATCTCCTTACGTTTCGCACGTATTATTCCATCAACCAAATATTCACCCGTCTGATGCGGCAAAAGCTAACGAACAGCACGACAGCACACAGGTGCACTGGGTTGCTGGTAAGCCGATTAAACGACCTAAGAAGTTTGAAACAAACCATGTGATGAATGCGCAAGATGATATACCAAGCAATGCTTCGGTGGAGAAGCACACCTTATTTTGTAGCGTCAGCGACCCTGGAAGTAAAAATCACCTATCCTGAGGATTCATCTATCCACATAATAATATTGCACAACAATCCACCTTAATCTTCACAGACTTGAGAGATAATTTTGGTGGGGGCTGTTTCACTTCACGATCTGGGATCACTTTTGGTAAGGTTGCGGGCGTCCGTTTTAAGAACTTTGACAAACACCGTTGCCATAGTGGTTTTGTACCCTGTACTAGCTCATTGTTCCGCCAGTACGTCGAGACTTCATATACCACACGATTATGTCTTTCATTGTTAGTATCAATGATTCTCTAAGCTGAACAGCTTTCGCCAAAAGGCACTGCTCTTCCTCCTTTCTGTCAGCTGTTTCCTTCCCTAAATCCCTATCACACCGAACCATATGACCTAATCAGTAATTTTGTGACGAACACAAAACATCACAATTTCGATCAATAGTCTGGATGCAATTCGTTGCGCCTCTTTAGGAGCGTGCTGTAGTGAACAGGGTAATTGGAACTCATCTCAAGTATGCTTTTGCCCAGTGCATACGTCTACTTCGCTAGAGGAAGGTTATCCGTGCTGTATATAAGGCCCCTACCGGTTTCGCCCTTCTTGGGGCACATCAAGGAATCTTTGTCCCCGAATCTTATTTTCTACTTGGATCGTTTACTTCTCAGTGGCGAATACCTGAACAAACTGGCATAAACGACCGTTGGTTATGTGGAACACAATCTCCAATAACGTATCGGCTCTGTAAGAAGTGGCAGACGATTCAAGAAGCTGTTTGCGGCTGTGTCTGACTTCCGATCAATCAGAGGTGAACAGGTCCTAGACAGTTCACCTCACTCCTAAAAGGACAAGTTTCTTAAGTCGAAGCTGAATTTACCTTTCTTTTTCCCCAGGGTAGGTAACCAAACACTTATGCACAAAGTAGGAAATAACGTGCAATGTTGTGGGTGGTGATAACATTTAACTGGTTTCTATTCAATTAGTGATACTCAATTCACCTCCCTCTCCAACTAACTCAGCCTTAGCTTCTTCAACCTTTATTCAGGCACCAACTGATCTTATCTAAACTCTTTTTGACAGAAACTACCTCCGTTGTGTCAATGGAAAATTTTGCGGTCATGTTTTCTTTTTCGAAAGTACATTGAGGAACTATGAAGTAGCTCTCAGTTGCTCAGCTGTAGACAATCCATTGACTTAGATGAGGCAATTTATCTGCTATGTATGCTTCCAACACACGATCGGTCGGGAGAAAATCGAACCGCGTTCACAAAGAAAAACGATCATGTCAGAGTTTGAGGGGTCAGAATTACTAAACAACATAGCCCAATTCCAAATCACCTGTTTAATCTAACCTACACAATGCACATGACGGGAGGTGAGCAAATGTGACGGCAAAGATCCTGGAACGGAATTATCAGCAGAAGTGCGAAAGCATCCAGTACTTAGCTTTACCCATCTGGACAATAGTGAAACTGGCATTTCTGAGACAGCCACAGTTTCAGGCTGACAGTGCAAGGTAAGCTCCGATTTGTTCGCCAAAGTTACTCAGGCTTCGAAGTTTCGAAAACATTCGACGAACAAACGTTTCAGTTGAACAGCGATACAGTGTAGTACACAAGCATGTGCGTGTAAAATCTGAACACACGGAAATGTTGGATCAATGCACACTGCCACGAAATCAGAACTGACACATTTTGGGAGCTACGACCAGGCAGCTTTGCAGAATACGACAGGCGAACGACGCCGAAACACCAATTTATCGTTTATTTTTGAACAGCATGTTCACAGACACAAAAAGTAAATGCAAGCGATGAATGTGAAAGTGTTACAGGAGAATATGAGGTAAAAGAGAAAAACGCCTCTTTAGAAGTCAGACCACCAACAGTTCCAGTCAGATAAGATGGATCCCAACGTATGTAAGAAGTTTGGTATGGAAACACGCGTGTAAAGATCAACAGCCGAAGATAGGACAAACAATGCTGAATGCTCTTCAAGGCGCGGTAAGCGCTAGCACAGTCAAGACTCGCACATCAGGCACAAAGTGTCCGTCATACTGGGTCTGGTGTGAGATTCAATGGCAAGAATGTGCACTCAACGCCATGTACCACGCATAAAAGTGTCGTAAGTACGCAGGGAGCCCACAATGGCAAGCAAACACAAGTCACTGACTGTGACCTTAGGAAGTCCCAGTCCAATAACAGCCTTGGCGGATTGAGGAAAGCAGATACCTCGATAAGAGATGATCATCGGTTGGTGGACCAAAAAGTCGACATCACAACCAATTGCACGTAGGGCTGAGATTATGGCGAGGGAATATTCATCAGCACCATAGTTCTGCTTCTTCTCATTCCACACAGTCACTCCGCGCCCATCCGAGACTATGCTGACGTCTATCACAGTTGCTCGGCGCTCCCGAACAGCGATTAGGTCAGGCTTGATGAAGGACGTCGAAGTAGGTGCTCTCAACTCCTCGAAGACGGTGTATCCCAGGCGACGGAGACGCTTTGCGAGTTCCCTTGCAACCCGATTATGACGAGCACATCTGGCATCATGCGTGATCCAGCAGGACTGCAAAATATGCACCAAACTCTCCGGTTGGCCACAGTTTCCACGACATAAGATCGTCTGGCCACCATGACCATGCCGAGCGCTTCTAACTCTCGTCCTGAGCAGGTTGCATCGGAGCTGGATACCGCGGATAAATATCCGAGGAAACACTCGTTCTGGAAATACAAGCCATCGATTCGAAAGGGGTGAAGCGACCAACTCTCGTAAACCGCGACCGTCAACGCTGTTGTGCAGACTATCACCCCAAGCAGCCACCAGCTCTTCCTTGGTGTTTACGCATGCACCATGGACTCGGATCGGAAGGCTGAGATCCCGAACAACCTTGCCAAATGCGGAATCGTTGACTACATTGCGTAGTACTCGGCACTGGGTTAAAAAGAGCTTTTCCATACGCGCTCTCCGCTGCATCGGGATTGTTGCACTCAGACTTGGGATACCAAGTCCCCCATGTTGTTTACCGGCGTGGATGTAGCTGATCGGGGTGTCCTTCGGTAGACGTAGCCAGCCACGAATAGATTGCCTGATGTAGTTGTCCAACCTTTTGAGCGTGTTTCGGTGGACTTGGCCGAGCACGAGCGAATATGTCAGCCTCGGTATCAGGTAGTTCCTCGTGATCTCCATTCTTTGATGCCGCTTCAACGGGGCACGCGTCACCTCATCGAGCAGTTTGAGCAGATGCTGTCGGTGGTTGGAGACCCCTTTCCCCTTGAAAGTAAAGGGGATGCCCAAATATGTTACGGTGTCTGTCGGACCCAGAGGAGTGATGAGTTCCTCGGCGAAGCAAAATGGTTCGACTGAGACTGCTGTCGCCCGATGTTTCCTGTCCCCACAAATCACCATCGCTTTCGTCTTTCGGGCGTTTATCTTCATACCAGCTCTTCCCAACTCAACCGCAGCAGCTTCAAGCTTCTCTTTAAGGCGAGCCTGACTTTCTGCACACACGACCCAGTCGTCAGCGAAGGCAAAACCATCTACTAGGGTGTCATGGAACTGATATCCCAGTTGCGGCATCGACAATCCAAGAACCTCATCCATTGCCATGATGAACAATAATGGGGAGAGTGGATCTCCTTGCCTCACACCTCTGTGGCAGTGGACCTCGGAATTGGGGAAAACTGCTACAGCATTCTCATAGGACTGTGCGATGTATCGAACTAGAGGTGACGGTGCTCCAAACGCCTTGGAAGATCTGACGATTGTGTCATGCGAAACCGAATCAAACGCTTTCGAGATATCAACAAACGCCAAGCTGAGGTTAGAAGCAGTCGCTGAAGAGTGACGAAGCAGGGCATGTAACAGCAATGTAGCTTCCAAACAACCGTCTTGATGTAGAAATGCAAACTTGAGTGAGGGTAGTTGCAACCTACGACTCCAGCGATCAGCAAGCACCTTATGAAAGCATCGGACAAGAATGGATGACACGGAGATCGGTCTCAGTTGATCCGGTGAAGTCGGATTTGGGACCTTCGGAACTAGAGTAATACGGGCACGACACAGATGTGGGGGACAACCCCCAGATAATAAGAGTAAGTTGAAATACCCAGCAAGCGCGTTAGCATTGAACCGGCGGAGCATCCTGGGCGTGAGCTTGTCCAGGCCTGGGGACGAATTGCCCATTAAACGGATCGTACGACCGACTTCCTCTCCTGTAATTGGCTCGATCAAGCTCCAATCGGATGGTACTACTACGCGACTTGGCCGGCTATCCACGTGTTTTGGAGCTGAGAGCACCTGTTTCCAGTACTGCTCGGCGTTCAGAGGTAGGCCGCAGTTACCTTTGTATAGATCCTTCCATGACCCATCGAGCACAGCAGACGCTGCATCTTTCCGTCTTTGGTGGTATAGGGTCTGGATGGCGGCGTAGTTGGCTCGGCGGATCTGCTTTCGGTTGACCGGAATCCGATGGGCTAACTGACGACGGCGTCGGGATACAGTTTTCCAGATGTGTGGAAATGTCCTGGAGGCGTGGAGGTCCAGAAGCGACAGGACTTGCTCCGGTGTCATGATGCCAGACTGCAACCCTCGGGCAAATGCCAGGAGGTCAACACTAGCAAGCGAACTGTCAGCATGGGATTCCAAGAGTGACACGGCGCAATCCACGGTTTGTTTAAACCAGACGCTATAGTCATCAGCTTCTGACGAGTAGGCCGTTATTTGACCGATAGTTTGGTCAGGGCCACCAGATGATGATTCGTCCTGTTGTGCTTGCCAGTTAAGCACCCGTAACCTGGTTTTGATGCTGATAGCCGATCGACCAGGAAAATACTGCTCCAATCTCGCGAACAGTGCGGTTTGCGTGCCACAAGACGGATATAAATTGCTAGCCAGGCGCAAGAGCGATTGTGACTCTTGTTGGAACCAACGGGCCCTGGAATACTTCACTCGGCCAAGCTTATCTGCATTATGCTGGGTGGGGTGTACGTGCCAGCGATCTTGACTCAGGCCAATCTTCGTCGGAACAAGGCGGGAACAATCAGCGCAGGCCAATTGGGTGACCATGTTCGTACTAACAGTTTCATTGTCGTGAACTCGATGGTGGGCTACCAAGCCAGCTTTCGATTTGCAGCACTTGCCACATTCCTCACACGTGAGCCCCACGAGTCTCTCCTGTGTACTGGTTGGAACTGGTGCGGAGGAGCCAGATGATTCGTAGTGTACATTGTCGAAAGTAACCAGCACATTGAAACCAAACAGGGTGGTTAGCCCTTTCTGGAATTGCTGAACTCTTAGCTCACCCAGACTGGCGTCCAGGCTCCCCAGTCGGCACCACGAGGAGGTGGTTCAGCTCACCGACGAAACATTAATCGTTGTATTATATTAGGTGTAAACTCTAGTCTAGTCAGGTATAATCGTCTCATCTATCAGAACCGTTGTGGAAGTAGGATCATCTTGCTAATTGTATTAAATACCCATCAGTTGCACATGTGTACACTTAGATACTACAGAGTGCCGATTTTTCGGGGGGCAGTATGTGGCCGGTTATCCGCTGCACAATGGTATGACCTCAGAGAATGGAACCACTCTTTTTATGGAAGATAAGCACATCTCAAACACCATCAGCGGTGCCACACGTTTAAATATGACCATTTCACTGCAAACTCTGTATATGCAAGTCCAGTCGCGAGGTATCAAATCATACATAAGTAAGCGGGTAAGCGTCATGAGAAACAGATTTCGCTTGGGGTGATTTCTATGGGCAGCTGAAGCAGCTGCAATCCAGGAAACTAACCCCCCTCCCCCCCAAAAAAAACCGTGCCGGAAGGTATGCATGGTTGCACGATCATCCATGTATAAATCCCAGTGTCACAAAATTAAACCACCTTTCTCGACATTGGCTCTCTGCCCAAAAGGTGTCGACTATCGCTCATAGACTAGCTGGTGTGGATGCCAAACCCCGACTTTCGCCCTACATTACAGACGGGCTTGATCGTAACAGACGAATTTTAAAAGCCAGTAGGACATGGAGCACCAACAGAAGCGTCTATAGGCTATATTATCTTATCGCTGCAACAGTTATCCATCTCGATCTACAGAGCAGGATGCTTTGCCTTACAGCATGCGTAAAAAGCATTCCATTTATTTGTCAGCTTCTTGAGACGGACTGAAACACTATGTCAAGTGCGTGTGAATGACAATAAACTTATCCAATTGTGCAAAATATGGGGAATTAATAACAGCTTACAAAAAGGACAGAACAAGGAAGTCTGTTCAATCAACAATCAAGACCAGTAAGGACGACTATCCGAACAATCAGTCAACAAGTAACTAACTGATGTGAATCCCATGACTGAAGAAGTAAAGGCGCTACATCCTGTCTGAGTGTGACTGTTCATAGGCCGCTCATGGACAAACTGGATAGGAGTTCGCGTGTTCCAGCCACCCTGGTGATTCTTTGGATGTGAACTGTTGATGATTTCCAACAGGAGTGAAACAGTTATGCGGTGCCTCTCCGCATAGAGTGAACTCACAGGATGAAATTTCGACTGAAAAATATTCCCAAATGTCTTCATACCATCCAAGCCATGGATCTATATTGGGAAATAACTCTGTTGATTTGTTCAGATAATCTGACCAGTCAGATTGTCTCATCTGAGCAGTTCTAGATCACCTGTTCAGATCGGTCAGAGGGCGTGTGGTCATTCGTTGAGTTATTCACTTCCACATCTCAGTCTGAACGTGGGGCCTCGTGTGGTTTCTTCTGATCTATCATTGGGCCATGGGGACTGGAAGTCCTTTTACAAGAGTAGAGGAATACAAGTACAGCCTAGTAGTGCATGTGTTGGATGATAGTTGTTTGGTAAGTTCGCTGAACCGGGTAATTTGATTGCAAACGTTTTGTCACCAATCGGGGTGACATCGTCAGTACGTTGTTAGGGAGCGTAGCGATGGGTCGGTGATTGAGTAGTGTTGCGTGTGTTAATATGTGAGATGCCAGCCAGGGTTAACCTTCAATCACGATTGGCTGTTTAAAGAGAACCGAATATCGGATTAACAAGCCAACAAACATCTTACAGTTGGATCAACAAAGGTCACAAACTGGAACCCAGAGGGGTCAAGAACAGAGTTCACTCCGTTGGTAATTGATCAGGTGGCTGTTGATCTTTTCGCCGAGCTTGGATATTGATTTGCAAACGTTTTGTCACCATTCCAGGAGACATCTTCAGTGCTCTGTTGGGTGGGAGTTCACTCCAACACCGACCTGAGTACGACATCGATCGTGGCCATCGATCAATCAGCACACAGGATAACAGAGTAGCCGATGGAACCTCCCGACCGAACCGAGAAGACTCAGTGGTTAAGGCGCGAACTTACTAACCGGAAGGTCCATGGGCCAACCGTGGCATCTCGACCGTTCCTGTTTAGGCTAGTGCAACCTGGCAGTATTTTAGCCCTCGTGCCTCCACCTGGTAGCATTAGAGTTGGGCACCCAAATGGTGTTACAGCTGAATGATTTAGACGAATCACACATCGTGTTCCCTGCCATATGAACGGTCGTGCCAATCTAATTCAAGTCACGTCTGACGTCTCTTGAAGATACGGCTCAACGAGCCGCATCCAGTTGTCACCCTGACAGCCTCCACTTCAGACTGGTCAGCCTGAATCCCACAAAATTTTAGCTAACAGAAGGAAATGTCGTAATACTTATCACAACCACCATGTTGATCTTAACGCAAGCTTATGAATGCACGCACATGTATTGACTACTCTTGGTTTGTTGTCATACCATTGAGTCATGCATGCTGTCCATTCAGTTTTTAATTGAACGACGATTATTCAGGTTTTAGAGTAACAGTGAAAGACAGGCCAACCGAAGGAAATAAAAGCCATCAAACCGAAATTTCTCGGATGAAGCTCACTGTCCCATCTGAAGTATGTGGCAAGCGTTCACAGCAAAATCCTCGCGGATCGCGATACAGACAAAAACCTGGATACCCATAGGGTTGTGGACGTACATGGAAGTGAGAAACGTCGGCAGTCCAAACGACCTGATCGATGTTCTAAGTCGAAAGTGTGATCAAGAAAGTGCTTATTTCTGGACAGTTTGAACTGGGACCAGTGTGAAGGATTAGTTCAGACAAGGTCCTGGTATATAATAAGTAAATCCTTCCTGAGAAATCTGTAATAGTATGAGAACATTCTTGGCCGTTTCAGTCTTGGATTGTAAGCTAGGGTGAACAGACCCCGAACAATCTTGGTTGCTGTATGCTGTGGCTCCTGTGACGTCTTTGGTCCTCCTGAAGCCAAGGTCATCTCACTGTGCTGCATACTACATATACGGTTTCAAATAGGTGAAAGTGATTCGGAACGCCGTTGATTTTTCAAAATAACGAAACATACGTTTTATGAAAAGGAGTTTCCGACATATTGGAACACAGATCTCGGAAAATTCTCTCAACAGTCGGGAATATCCTGCATGATAACAAATGTTGACCTTGCATATGTATGGTAAAGTATTTGCATCACGAACGGAGAGTACTTTACATGTTCTCAAACTGAATGAGAGATAGTCATTCCCGGACCACCAGTAGCAAAGACAGCCCAGTCTCGGTTTGTGAGAGTTTGGCGCCACACTTTTGCAACATCTGCAAGTAGTTAGACTGAAGACTTTATAACTTCCGGTAAGTCATTTATGAAAAATCAACAATCATTTAGAGGTGAGGACAGGCCCGGAAGAACACCGCACAACATGTTTATGGGATCAGAAAGGATACTTTTCACTCGTACAGAATGAGCGTGTCCATAGAGGTGGTGCTTCAGACTACGAATGAAGGCCCCACCATCAAATCATTTTCTGTCCA
This sequence comes from Opisthorchis felineus, assembly GCA_004794785.1. Taxonomy (NCBI): domain Eukaryota; kingdom Metazoa; phylum Platyhelminthes; class Trematoda; order Opisthorchiida; family Opisthorchiidae; genus Opisthorchis; species Opisthorchis felineus. The sequence continues at coordinate 22,694 of SJOL01001294.1, read as the reverse complement.
ACTTGGACTCGACTAAATTGCTATGAAAACTCGAAGTAGACAAAATCTACCAGAGGACCCATGTCTGCTGATTCTGTCTGGTACTTACGCGCTAGCAGCAAATTTGTCAGACAGGACGGGCGTTCGTGAAATCCATGTTCGGTGTGCGACAAAACGCCAAGTGACTTGTAGAGGTCTAACAAGTGACCTGTCACAATAAACTCCATAAGTTTCGGAGGAAAAAGCTAGCTGGATCAGACCTGTGTTCTTCCTTTTAGATAGGGGCTAACTTTTTGTTTCCGTGTAGTCAATTCCTAATGCGTCGAACTTGTGAAGGTACAATTCGACAGATTCCGGCAAAGTTTCAGTGAGCAGCTGTAAGATTTTTTGGTGTCATGCAATCTGTGCTGGGGGCAGTACAGTGCCCCGGGGAAGGTAGGTTTTACCGGAAACTATCCGAAGTGGCAACTACCTCTCGAATACTACACGGTACTGGTAATCTCGAATAGGAATGACTTTGTAGCCTGATGGATAAGGACAGTGCCACACTGGTTCTTTAGGGCACTGGACATATGCTTCCATTGTTCATGGGATGTCAGCTTCGTTCAGAAAACCCACACTACCTTCCAGATTTCTTCGACTCGTTGTTTTTAAGGTGTACGCAGTTTATTATCAATTTGGTTTACCACAGCCCAGGTATAGTAAATTTTGAAGTATCCTTACTACTTATAAGTACAACTGAGTAGCTAGAAAGTCACCCAATCGCTCATATGCTGTAATGACTGCCCCTTTCAGTGGGCGCTGGGAAATTCCAATCCAAGCTGCCCTGTACAGGTAGTGCCACCCTTACTTGTGAATGGATTTGAACTTAGATGTGTTGAGATGGTAATCGGATGCGTTCAATAGCAAACTACAGCCATAACTTATGAGGACCAACTCAAGGTCCACTTCTTTTTTCATTAAAATAGGTTAGAAGACCGCGTTCGGGGAAAAGAAAGAATGTACATTATCACTGAGTCGCTTCAGTAATCTCAGTTAACACCATTGATGGTTGCTATGACCGTACCCCTACAAACTCTGCACAAGTAATCGCAGATCTGACGGTCATGCAAATGCACGTGACACGTCTGCCCTTGCTCGAAACTATTGGACAATTTGTCGCATGCTCATACAGTCAGCCAAGCCATGTGAAGCTGTAGGACGCCAAATAAAGCTTGGTGAGTGATTTCCTATCGAAATCACGTTCCCTCTCATTCATTATACGTTGTTTTGTTATAACTGAATGTTTACTTTACGGCCACAATCGTAAGAAGCCACATCCATTTAGAATCTTGAAATGGTTCACCAATTAGGCACGGAACAACTGGCCGGTGGGCTTGCGGTTAGAAGTCAACCCCGGGATTTCGATTGCTCCTATTTAGGATTGGGCGGCCTAGCAATATCTCAACCATTGTGCCTCTTTCGAGTTGCACGGCAGATGTACACACAAAGGTTGCTACTGCTGAACGGTTATTTACTTAGAAGCTATCGCGGCGACCAAACTAACCACATCATAAGTCTGCATTTGGGTCAACAAACAATCTCGCTACATGAAGCAAGCACTGCTACTAAAAACCTCCCATCGATCCTATAACGGTTCAAAATCAACGTCTGAACGTAAAACAGCCGTGGAATATGCGAGATTTAAATATTGCTCAGACTAGATCAGCTAAGTTTGCAATCTCAATAGAAACGAGTCAGCTAGCGCAGCGTCAAAACACACCGCAGAGATAACACTGCTATACTTTGTGATTGTCATGCTAAAGGATTCGTCGACAGCCCGAAGTACATCGCCAACAGAAGTAAAGTGCAGTGTGGATTAGGAAAACTAACTTAGCGGATATTCAGTGCAAACGTACTGAAAGTCTGATTAATATTGTCGAGTCTGAAGCAGTTAGGGCAAACTACGTCAAACAACATTTGGCAGTGTACATTAGTCCCAGGAAGTTCATAACTTGAGGCAGAAGTTCGTAACCTGAAAGCCCATGGCCATAATCAGCCCATAACTGGTTGATTGCCCTTATTCATGTCTGGGTCTGCTGTTACGGCGTTCTTTAGTGCGCACAATCTAAAGCTGCTTCATGAGATATGGAAAATCTCGCGAGTTTCACGCTGCAAAGGTGTACAGTCACACAACGCTAGACATTAGTTTTACTGTTATCTCCTATTCGACTTAACAGAGATAACATGCTAGATGCTTGTCACATGAAGTGTTAAAACGGGTGCGACACACTAAAAACTAACCGCGAAGGGTCAAAGTGTCGTTAACAAAATTGCCAATTCCAGACGGGCAATGCAGCAGCATATCGAGATAAAATATTTAAAGACATCCAAGAAAGGTAAAATATCGAGGTCAACAAACAGAGCCCATTTTGTTTATCAAATGCGCATGAAAACGGTGCGGAGCGGGAGTACAGTGATTAGGGTAGAGAGGTTTATTCGTACGAGAGAGTAACACTGTAAAGGAATAAAAGGTCAGCGAAGGAGAGTAAATTGTGCTGCCACTAGGCAGCAACAATTACTGCTGCTAAGTCGGACTACAGTAGCGTCGAATAGTCTCCGATTGAATAAGGAAGCAGCGTGATTTCGTAGATCTTGTTCGTGTCGCGACCGCATCAGTCGTTTATTACCAGATTGTGTTAGATAATTTTACTGTCCACTCCCTAGTATATTTTACGTATTGTTTATTTGCCACTTAGGGTTAGATCTCCGGTTCACTACCAGACAGAACACATCACCGGTTACAAACAGTTAAAGCCATGGTCTAGTCACGTGGTCTAGGCTCATATCAACGTCACAGCCTTCAGCTCGTAGTTCCTCACATCATACATTGAGACTTAAAGATTTGTATCCTTATCGACTACCATCATCTGTGTCTAGAACGAACTCGCATAACCTACCGCCTTCAATACCCACCCGTCCACATTCCAAAGCGGAAAAGAATTGTGACAACCGCAATCATTGTACATTGAAACAAAGTCTGCAGCTAATGCGATGCAAAAACATTTGTGGTGACATTCGTGCTGACTCTGAAACAGTCAATTAAGAAGAATGACTCCACAGGTTTCAGGGATGCTCTCACACTGAAGGACGACCGAATAGCCCTTCTATCCCAAATAGATCGACAATTAAGACACGATTGGTGTGCAACGACTGGGAACAAACAGGTGGATGATAAATGAACGAATGACTATAAGTAACTCGATGGGTTGTGTACTAGATTCGGGAGCGTTCAGCTCATACAGAAGTCCTCATTAAGGACAGTGGATAAGCAGTGTATCACAATGAGATTTTCAACGCTAAGCTTGTTTTTCACGCACGGCTGGTCCATCTCAATCCAGAAGAAGTGAGGTCAAGAGGGTGATCGGTGACCATATCTATTGTGAACAATGTGAAAATGGCAACTACAAATGGGGACAAGTTGTGAATCAATGCTTCCCAGGAGTGTAGTCCGGCAATTTGTCAAATGATGAGTCCAAATTCCGCCCACGGCTAATGGAATAAAGTGACCACAGATCTGGTTATGAAAAGATGTAAGGAAACGCATGAATTATTTGTAGAGAAACGGGGCAACCTCAAAACAATAGATCGTCAAAAACTCTCATTCGGACAGAGCCCCGAGAAACCCCATCGAAATATAAGCAAGATAACTGGTTAATGTGAAGAAGGCAAAGTATTGGATAATACGCAGTGAACTCTCTAAAAACGCAAACAAGCTGTGAAAGGTTCTTTCGCGGAAAATGCTCAATGGCGGCAGTGTGCGTTAAAACTGAGTAAATATACTCGTAGATGGGACTTATTGTATAGGTGATTGGAAGAATACTGCGTGGTAGTTCTACCCAAGAAGCTTGGATAGTAGGTACTTAAAAATATTGTTATTACTATTAGTATTCCTATCTCGTGGGTCGAACATCCAAAAGGTTGTGTGGACACATAAACCAGTGGAGTGCGAGTGTCAATCCACAGGCACGTGCGCCCTAATAAGGCATTCGCCAAGATGACATCGCGAAAAACAAAGTACAGGAAAACTTACGGAAAGGTAAAATGGCTGAAAGGATCCATTTCAATCGATCTTGATTTGGTTTGGCTACCAGAGCCTTTTAGGGAGTAAATCACTTGACTATATTAAGTCGAATCGTCCAATTGAAGTTTCGCATCCGATAACTAGTAACCCACTGCATGAACATCAGGTCCTGTTCGATGACAAGTTAACTTCAAACAGTGTCTTCAACCTAGGTAAACTGTATAGTTTCTCACACGTTTGGCATAAATGAAACTGTTAGCTCTTCCATTGGGTTGCCACCTCATTGGCAAAAAAGTGGGGATTTTGCGACCAAGTTACACTCTGTCGGACGGTCTCCCTTCTGTTCGGGCACAGTTACTCTGGTAAGTCCATATCAAGGAATCGGGTTTTGCTCATCAGCAGTCCGCATTCCTGTCTATACCCGGATACGTGAGGCAACCATGTTACCGGTGTTCCATTAGAACACATTAGACGCATCTGAATTAGCACGTTTGAACAGTCCAGCGTATTCGCGTTTGAGCGATGTAAGAAGGTAATGCTGGCTAGTTAGTGCTAAACGGTTCATTCACCAAATCAGCTCTGTACTGCATTGCCAGAGACTACTGTAGGCTGGATAATCATCGGCCTCGGATAATTTCATAGATCCTAGGAATCGACTCCCGTTAAGTATATGGCCAAATTAGCCATTCGTGGGGGCAGGTTCACGTGTCACAATACTAAAACGCAAGTCTTCGAAAAAAAACAGGGCAAACCTATACGAGCTGACTGCCTGGTATACCAAATTGCTTTCATTGTTCGCTTCTTCGTGTGGCAAACATGACAAACAACGGAGCACCCAAATTTTAATTTCAACTTGTTACGTCGATGAAAATGGTGTCTCACTCTATTGTTTTCAATACGTCTTAACTCGCACAAATATAGCAATTGAGCAGGGAACCAAGAGATTAGTACGTAGTATGAAAGACGAGGGCTTGTTGTTAGTTTCACTGCCTATACTAAACTCAACTTTCTGGGTCACATGACACATGGATTTAAGCGCATAGTAGGTGATGGCACTAAGGTTGACTTCACTTGTTCCGAAGATGAGTTTACATGACAATAACAGGACAGACCAAGCAGCTAAGGGTCTTTACGGCAGACGTAGTTTGTGCTTGGATCCAGGCATCAGATGAACAAGGAAACGGTTTTAAGTGCCATCTAAATTGTTTGCCACAAAGGACGAAGAGGGGAACACGAACAGCGCTTAGCTGTAGTTGAAGTGGTCACTATCAGGATTTTGAACCCTAGTCTGTGTTAGCATTTAAAAAAGTGGCAGTTGCTTGTCAGCCGAGTCACTTTATCGTCCAGAGCCTCATCCGATGCCATCATCAGACGCGAGTTGGTTTCCTACATATATGTTTCAAGCCTGAATGGATAAAAAAATACTTTACTCTTCTATTTTCTAAAAAAATGTGTTACAGGACGGGGGACGGCAGCCAAGCCAAAAGCAAACCAATCACATGGCTCAAATGTGAACATGTTCGCCTGTTCAGGCATGAAAATTCATGTGTCCCAACGTGCGCTGGTGGAGTAATGGTAATAAGCTCACCTCGTATGTCAAATGTCCGGAGTTCAAACCCTGACACGGACAAAAATATGCACTACTGATGAGCTCTAATACGGGCGAAAATCGAGTTCAGTGCTTTCCTCCTTTGGTGTGAACTTACTGGAATAATTGCGCAGGTACAAAAGGGCAACTGTTCAAACGAGAGTGATGTGAATGTGAATTCTACAAATCCCGCAGCTAACAACCAAGTTGACGGTGCCTATGGGGTATCGAAAGTGGGCCGCTGAAGTAGTGACCCAGGATATTAGACACTCAGTCACTCGAGCTTACTGTTACCTACCTAAGGCATTAAGATTCGCTAAGTCTGTGTCTTAATCACATCCATCCATCTCACACATCCATAAGGACCGGCCTTCGGGGAAAGTCGTTTTTAGTCAGACCCTCGAAAGTTATGGGGGTATTGACACCCCATCCAGAATGGACAATCCGCCGGAGAAAGCGTCGTGGTGGGTCTCTTGAGGTGATCGTCACAAGGGGTAGGCCGCACAAGAAACGTGTACGTTGCACTGCATGCCTTTGAATTTTATTGAAGATGAACTTTTTAACCGAGGTTTTAGAGTTACAACATTCACGGCTAGTTCAGTTTATCCACACCGACCTGCCGAGTAGGCGGACTGTTGTTTTTGATAGAAAATAAACAACCATCTTAACAAGGGAACGGCGAAATTCGCCACCCTAATGCGAGTGATTGCAGTCAAGACCGAAAAGGAAGCCTTTTAGCAATAGGCTGAAAGTATCACAGGGCAATTACGAAGATTCGTGGTTCAATTTAAAATCTTTAGGTTCACCAGAAACATATCAAAGAGGACCCACTAATAATATTTCAGTCATAACCGAAAAACTATGCCAAAATTTTACAGAACCGCCACATAAACGCAGGACTTAAAAATGAAAAAGTGAGGAAGTTGGGAATGCCAGGTTTCTGTAGAATACGTTGATAGAGGATAATCCGCCAGATATTTCAGTGGTTACGGCGCGAAACTACTGACCGGAAGGTCTTTGGGTCGAACCCAATCCTGACTTTCCGGTTGCTCCTGTCCACGTGTGGGCAACCTGTCAGCATCTCAGCCCTCATGCTTCGATCTGATTGCAAGACAGCTATACGTCAAAAGAAATATACTGCTGAAAGTTGTTTGTTCTGTATCGTGATCTTGATCACGTGATGGATGCATTGCTTATGATTTAGACTACGTTTTGGTGCGAATCAGTTTCGGACATGGGGTTCATGGATTTTTCGGAATCAGTGGAGGACCAAAAAAGTCTGGTCGATACATTAAGCACAGAGTAAGGTAACCGTCGAAAAGTTTGGTTATGCAGCTACAGTGATACAACCACTATCCAACTGCCTATATTACGAAAGACGGTGATTGAAATTATCCCTACGTGGGCCAAATAATAAGGAACGTAAAAAGTTTGCTAAGAAAAGGATACAAATTCCGAGAGCCATCGATGAGCAAGTGACCAAGACAATCCTGTTTGTGCGATTATGTGACCGAACCAGAAAAGATCGATGAACGTTGCGTTTTTCTGTGTCTCTGATGAAACGATCCAAAATATCAGAACTCGGTTTATCCGACATAATTAGTATAAATAACTGCCGACTGACGGGAGAGTTAAACGCCCTGAAACAGAACAAAACAGTAGAACATGCTATGCGAAACATCTTGAAGAACCGATGGCAGATAGCAAAGTTCCCTGGGAGGTGGGAACCGCGTGCTGATGATTTCCCCTCGATTGGTTACGAAACGTTCGCAACTTGATTGCCAAGCTTGGCGATCAACGGCTACCTGATGAACAATCGTTTAGAAATATTAAAAGATAAGCGAAATAGCTGGTAATCCAGGTTACAGAAGGCGACACCATTTGTTTACTTGCTAATGGGGCCTGTATAACTACGAATGGATTGTCCAATGTCCCAAAACACAGCCCACTCGTTAGAAGAACGCATGAATAAGGAAATTTGTAATTCCCATTTAGGAAGACGTCTTACATCAAAACATGATTGACAGATATGTCTCTTGGAGAATTAATGTACAGTGGCTATGTGCCACAATTATAAATCATAAATAGTGAGATGGGATTCAAGAAAAATTATGGTGCGAGATCAACAGTTTAAAACCATTTTCAAGGCTACAGCTATTCTTAGCTACGCTCAAGCGGGCAGCATCTCAGACCTTTAGCAACCTTTTGGTTTGGGATGATCCGAAAGAACCCCGCAGTTGGAGAGAAGTGACGAAAGAGGACTACTTGCTATATTTCAGGGCAACATCCACAGTCTCTCATACCGGTCAATGTTTAGGGTCTGATCAACAATGTCCTGGGCCTCCATGTTGGGGAAGACCTGTTCTTTAAAAATGGTGATTCACTGGCATTTTCCACCAAACACTACTGTCTTGCGGTTAGGCCTCTGAGCCAGAGGCTTTGGTTGAGGACTTTATTCATCATCATGTCTAGGTTTGAGCTCTAGTAGTATCCCAGCCCGCGTAGAGTCATGACTCCTATAAGTGAAAGTACTGTCATGTCACATCCGACATCGCGTGGTGCCAACAGCCGGGTGGCCTTATTTGCTGCATGTGGCAGACAGAGTAGGCGGAATCAAGGTACTAATTAAGCCTCTCTCCTTTCTCTTTCACATACTTCTTCCCTCTCCCCGCACTCCACCAATAACACTCACCTTGTGGGCCCATCCGTTAAGACCCCGTTCGTCTTTCGTCGGTCTTGGCCACAACATCCCACGCTGGAATTTCGTTGTTCCGCTCTAGTTCGTTGGGTCCTTGCAAAGGCCAGCTGAACTGTTTTTTGAACTGCTCATCCCATCGCTCAAGACGACGATTTTGCGAATGAGTCCCCTTTCTGTCCTTTTCGCATATTGCTTCGCTGACACCTGTCTTCTTTTGACCGGTTGACCGAATCAGCTGAAATAGCGAGTGGCTGCTGACTGCTGCGAATGCCCTGTCCATCTCCTGGGCCTTCGCACTCAGTCATTCTTCTTGATCATCCAATGTTTGAGGGATCTGCGTGCGCCACCATAGTTGCTAGTTGCTGGCACAGCTTTTCGAGCAGTAACAAGATCTGCCGATTTCGATGATACCCACTGTTCATTTGGTCCAGCCGGATGACTTGGACAGATATTTATAAAACCTGAGAGCCCTTTGACTGACTTCTATTCAACCTCCAACCAATTTTATTCACCAGCATGACTGTGCATTTCCAGTAGCTTTTCACCACGGTCAACTCGATACTAGCGAGCTATTTAAAATAGACGAAGTTGTCATACTTCGGTACGCTTCGGTAAAACCGCTGGAAGAACTCAGCGGGCATGAATGGGACATCGATACCAGCCCACCATCAACAACAGAAATCCAGGGTGTGATATCAATCCCCCAATGCGACAAAGCACTAGGCCCGGATAGCCTGCACCCCGAACTATCTAAAGAAGGTGGCGAGGCCATGGTGAACAGTTTAACATTCATACTGCAAACGATTTGGAACGAAAACAGAATACCAGTCGAAAGGATCTCCTGGACTGTCATTCCGGTTTACAAAAGGGGCTCAAAAACGTCGTACGAAAACGATCGTGGCACCAGCCTGTTATCCGTCGCATCTAAGCTGCTATCTGGCATCGTTTTGCGCAGGTTGACCGATTATCGAGAGAGACAGATTCATGAGAATCAAGTTGGGTTTCGCCCTGGCCGAGGATGCATTGATCATATCTTTACCTTGGGACAGGCTCTTGAACAGCGCCACTAGTTCAAACGTCCCACGTTGGTCATTTTTCTTGATACGAAAGCTGCCTTTGACTCTGTCAGCGTCCGAAAGTTTGGCGGTGTCTGGCGACCAAAGACGTCTCTTCCAAGTTTATATCCTTTGAGGGCGCTGTAAGTGAACTTCTGTGGGCGGGTACGAGTATACGGCAAACCTTCGCCTGAGTTCACCACGTTTAGTTGTGCAAGACAAGGTTGCCTTCTCTCACCTTTCCTCCTCAACTTTGCTATTGATGTGCTGCTTGAAATTTCTCTGCCTGCCTCTGCACCTCGTGAGTCGAAATGCTCCCGGGACGTTTGCTCACAGGCATTGAGTATGCGGACGATATTGCTCTGCTTGGTTCAGATCCTTCAAAATTGCAAAACATTTAAATAACCTAAATAACTTTGCCGCACGGTTTAGCATGCCCTTCATACCTGCAACGTGTAAAGTTCTGATACAAGACTGGGTTGGGTCAACCCCAAAACCTCATGTTTGCAGGCGAGCCAATCGACATGGTAGGTAAATTCGTTTACCTGGGCAGTTGTGAATCCCGGTGGACGTGCTGGAGATGAGATTACTTCTAGAGTCGGGAAAGCCAGGGCAGCTTTTGCCAACCTCCGACACTTATGGCGCCGACGTGACGTGAGTTTGTCTGTCAAGGGAAGAGTTTACACTGCGGCAGTGCGATCAATGCTGCCCCATGGATCAGAGACGTAGCCTCCGAACGCAAGGGACATACGGAAGATGTCAGTGTTTGACCATCGGTGTGTCCGGAGCATTGGTCGGGTTTGGTGGGAACATCGGATTAGTAATGTTGAAGTATGCCAAATGGTTCTAGAAAGGGGGAACTCTCCCACGATCGACTAATTCCTAACGATTCATAGGTTATGCTGGTTAGGACATGTAATCAGGATGCCAGGAGAACGTCTGTCTCGCGCAGTACTTTTCGCCCAGCCCTGTGCTGAGCAGAAGCGACCAAGAGGTGTACATTGTATGACCCGGAAACGAAGTAGGAAAGTAGTAACCAGTCAACTCAGTTGGGTTGACAACCGCCGCCTCCCTGGATGGGGACCCCGGGACTCAACTCACAAACGGTTAATGACGTTGGCAGAAATGGCCCAATCACTCAGTCGGTGGCTCTTGTGCATCAAAGCTATCGCCTTCAACGCGTAGCTACCCAGTTCCAGAACTAACTGAACATGCCATCGCCTCCAAGACTTGGTTGTATGTATCACACTGTCCCACTTTCCGGTGGTCGAAAGTGCAACGGCTAGAACCGCTGTGCCTATGGTATATGGTTTATAGCTTATAAATTGAACGGGACTGCTTCGGCACGCGTAACGCTTACCGGTTATTACCGAAGTGATAACCGTCACGAAGAGACTGGACCTTACCGTGGTGTGACAGTTTGCGCACCTCAGCGACCCATTGAGCTATACTGGGGGTGTCCCCGCGACACTCACAGAGTCTCTCATACCAGGATGGTCAATGGTTAAAGGTCTGACGAACACAGTCTCCTGGTCCTCCAGGTTGGGGGTTGGAACATATGGCGACTTGTTCCGTAGAAATGGCAATGCATTTGCATTTCCTGTCAAACACCGCTGCCTTGC
>SJOL01001286.1:84828-101812 GCA_004794785.1 Opisthorchis felineus | reverse complement strand
ACATCCGTGCATTTCTTTCGAATTAGCCACAGAAGCAGCCATACAGATCAAAGATCTTCTCGGTAAGTTTTCCAAAACCGAATAAATAACAGTTAGTACAACAACGACAACATGTTTGCTGAAACAGACAAGATTTTTAGACCATGGATTTATATTTAGACTTCAGATTTTTCTGTAGGTTATGTCATTGGTCCTGGCGGTGCGCCGCAGTCATGCAGGATGAGTCTCTCTTCACATCACAATTAGCACTTGCAACACATTGCTGAGGCCCAAAATTTCCAAAACAAGACGTTTGTCTATATCACAAGCTCGGTGCTCTAGTCTGATTTGGATGCAATGGTTGACTTTGTAAAGGATATTTTAAAACAATATAATTATTGAGCGCGGTGGATATTGAACCGTTATACAGTCATGACTGTGTGCCAGCTGCAGGAATGTGATTTAGATATCGTTCTAGGATCTTTGCCCCTGAGGTCAAACACATATCGTTAAATTTTAGTTGCATAACGTTGTCAACGTATGCTCTTACTTCACCATACGAGGCGTGTACTTGTAAACCATGTTAAATAAATATATATATATATATAAATATATATATGTAAATATATATAAATATATATATATAAAAACCAAATTGATTTGCAAATGAGTGTATTTCCTGAAAAAGTCCAATTTGGGTTCAAGTAGAACATATGGTTGAAGAAAACTCGGGGACTGCGCCTGCTTGATGAGCCCAAAAAAGAGCGAAACCGGCCGTGGGCTGTCAAGGAATTTTCAGCAACCTTATGAGTAGCACATTGCGTAAAATTACATGCATCGCGATATCTCGAACATCGTAGCAACTGGAACATGAGGCGGCCTGGTGCAGCACATTCAGTTGCATGAAAACATCACAAACGAGAGATTCAGCTGGGTTCCAGGTGAGTCTCTTGCAAAACCAAATTGATTTGCAAATGAGTGTATTTCTTAAACATAATATACTTAGCTTATATTGTCTAAAAGCATGGCGATATTCGTCTGTCGCTGTCAACGGGTGCTAGTTGTCAGCCAATACAAAAAATTGTGCTTGTACGCAAATATTGGTATTTCCTGATAATAGGGACATTTTTCGACCAGGTTTGCAACAAAACATGCAATATTTATAAAGCAGCTGGAGTTTTTGGGCACAGGAGTTTGGCCATTTACAACCGCGAAGCAGACAGTAATTTGCCAGCAAGAAGCAAACTGCCAGAAAATTGCCTTTTATTTAGAGGTTACAATATATACCCGAACCATGCGTATTCCAAAAACAAAACACAAGAGTGCCTAGCGGATCTAAAAAAACGTGAGACAGAGTTACATCTAGATTCGCTTAGATTACATCAAATAAAAATAGATCCTTGTAGTAAGGTGTCCTCAAGGACAACAAAACATTATTATATGGTTCTCCCTGAAGGATGTGACAGCCTGCCTTTGACCTCTATGAGGAGAAGCAAATTAACCCATAAAATGGCACAGACTTTGTCGCACGAAAATTTTGGACGTTAGACTGATTTTCTTGAGGCACAGCGGCTCACGACGGACTTGATTCACTGATGCGCTGAACCAAACACTGGCAAAATTCGCAGGACACGTGTTGTAATTAAAGGGCTCAAGATGTTTAAATATCTAACTAAGAATCAATGAAAACTATATTTATCTTTTTTCAACAGTCCACTGATTCGGCTGGGCACCTTAGTGATTACTCCGACTTCGGTTAAAGCCGAGAAGTTGCGTCATAGTTCTGTAGTATTCAATCAGTTTCGCTAATTAGCAATTAGTGCGTTTAGAATGATTTGGTAATTAAGTATCTGGGTTTATGCCAGACGAAATATAAAGGCACCGTCAATTGTTTGGCAATTGTGAGGTGCCTTACCACGCGAAGGCGAATTATAATCTCAAGACTGCTCCCTGAGGCCTGCTTTTGTCGTATTTGTTTCGAAAAAAAACTATTTACACCCACTTTTGGGTCGTGTGCAGTAACGAGCCCCTATTTATGTTCTAAACATTTAGCGTCCTTTGGTCAACCAAACAGACAAACAACGAATCCCACATTTTTAGCATCCAAAGTAATTTTGGTTACTTAGAAATCGAAATCAGTAGGTCGGTCTTAGCAAAAACTACAGCGACATCGGTGAGTAGTTCAGATTAATCAAAGCATTCAGTTCATCATGGTTTAAAAAAACCGCGGCCAAATTCAGTCCCAAAATTAAACTAGGAAAAGATCTGTTATGCCTAAATGGGCGCTGTCAGTTAAAATGACAAAGTTGTTGGTTTCACGAACCGTTTACATCCAAATGGATATCTTCATTTGACGAAAAGTAAAGTTAAAACCTCTCGGATATCCATCCATTTTGTGCAAATCAATCGCACGCTTGCTCCAGGACGAGAAAACAAATGGCTATGTGATCCTTGGGAACACCGGCAAATAAAATTTACGAGCTGCCGCACAACTCAAACAAATCTTTGGGCGATTTTTAATCCTAATATTGGTCTGCATTCGATGTTTAAATTAGAGGCGAAAGCTTACGCAATGTCCTGGCGATATCTGCAGTTAGAGATTTCACACAAAAGTGTCTTGCCAATGAGGCCCATAATTTTGTAAATTTAATCGCATCAACATATGCAAAATATTTATTGTCGTAAGTTTACTTAAAATAGTCCATTTAATCCGCATCATCAGCTATAAATGCATGGTCAAAAATATCCGCAAAAATTTCATTTATGCAAAACCACTTGCTTGTTAACAAAAACGCAGCTTTGAATGAACTTCCATGCCATCTGACTGAATCCCACTATAGTATCATGCTTTCAAGACGCGAATATTCGATCACGCGGAAGTGGAATGAGAAAAAATGTCCTCATTTTAGCTCATATAAAAAACTGACAATTTAGCAACCGTACCGAGTGCTGTTGTTGCTAAATATTGGGAAGCAAAGCAGACGCGCGTTATGCTTGCATTTACCTTTTAAAAATTGAAGAAGCAACCTACCGAATTTCAACACGTCTTAAAATGATGGGGAGTAGGAGACAAAGCTACCCAGGCTAAGAAATTTATGGGATAGATAGGGAAAAATTGCGCTTTCCAGATTTTTTGTTTATTGTTTGAGTACAAAATTTTTTTTGTTCGTAATATCTGACAAAAACTAAAACACCCAAAATCAAGAATTATGTTTTGTTTCGGAATTTGGGAAGAATGTTACCACGTGTGTTTACAAAGGTTTATAAAAGTTAAGGTCAAAATGTGACTACTCTATTCGCAAAAATTTGGCTACTCACGGTAGGGAAGTAATTTTCGTAAATGTTAACGTCTCTATCCAAATATACACCAGTAGATCTGTAAAAATATAGGCGATGTCTGTGCCTCACCAAATCGCACCCCAGATGTGACGCTTTTGCTTTTCTTGCGCGTTGCACAGATGAACTACTACATTCTACTGCATAAATTAGAAGAGCTGCTCCGTACGGTCATCCAAAAGATGTCCACTGTGATGTCGACTTTACTATTTCCTTAATACAAGTCATTTTGTTGTCAGTTTACTGATTTGCGGCAAAAAGGATTCATTTATGATGTGTTTGGATCTGATTTTTCACACTTATTCGATGGTCTGTCATCACCCACACTTATAGTGCCTTAATCCTATAAAGCCTTTACCGCGTATCAGGGCTAAAGTCTCCCACATGCAAATGATTTAAAACTTATCAAACACGAAAATAAGCGTAACCGTATTCTGCATTATGCACCGCACACAGCTCTGGGGATTTACTGCAAAATTCGTTCTTAAGTGTTTATCCTCTTCAAGTTTAATTGACAAACAAAATTGGACGATTCAAAAGCACGCGTATTTTGCAATTAAATTTCACTTTTTGGTCAATGAGACATTGCTTTAAGATAACAAATTGCGTGCCGGGTTTGTTTGATTCCTACTGAAAAGTACATTGGCAGAAGTGGCTCTGCCACTGGTGTGCCGTAACAATATATCATTAGTTGTAAGTCAGTGGATATTGAAAGCAACGATTTTTGCCTATATATCCAAACTTTCAGGAGAAAAGCAAGAACGATATCTGGCTTTTATGTACTTCTGTTTCAATGATTTGCCTTCCAACGTTGCACGCGTAGATGGCAGCAGATGACATTTATAGCCCGATGATGTGTAAGTTCATGTTCTGCGTATTTTTTAGTGTAGACAACCAAAAACTTTACTTTGAACAGGACATATCAGTTTGTTCAAATGAATTTCTAGGTAATCGCCTATAGACTGTGTATGATTGTTCATATCCACAACGTTGGTACCGCTTTAAAATGCGTCTACAATAATATCTTTCACCAAGTTGGGCACTGCGCCGTTTTACTGCGTTTACAACGAGAACTGCTCACCGGTTCTCTCTATCACACAAATTGTCCAGGTCTAATGGTAGAGATCCTGACTTGCACAAAGGTGACAACTGAATAGTTCTTAAGGATCTTCCGAAGATTATATAACAGGATAATTTGAACTAATGTTAAAATGTTTCTCATTTACTCGTCTGTTTATTGCTTTGATCAGCACAGAGCTAGCACAAAATGTTTTTCCGGACACATTCTTCCAGAGCAAAGTAAATGTATATTTAAGAAAGACATCGAGGAATTTACCACTTGCCAGATCGTACAAAACGCATTAGCCACACTTCTTTTCCCAGAAGTGCACCAACGAACTTAGGCACATGAAATTTTATTCTGCGGGTTTGCTGCAGGCAGAGTTTCAGAGAAAATTCACAGGTCATGCTTGTCTTTCAGTCTAATGAAATAACCGTTGTGACGAGCCTTTAAAATTCTTCCAAGCTCCTAATGAGGTTTTGTCATTTCAATAAAATGTTACCATACCCTGCAGAAAAGAATGGCCGTATCAGCGTCATTAGATTATCTGCTTTCCAGTAATCAATTATCGTATCTGGCAAACCTGCAATATTTCATCTAAACTGGGATGACTTTGCAAGTTTTGCTAACATCCCAAAAAACGAACTTCGAGCGAAATGCACACATTTGCATTCCAATTTGTCTTTGCTGTAAGACTCACCTGGAACACAGCTCAATCTCTTCTCCACAAGACTTGACGCGGCTGAATCTGTCGTTACTAATATTTTTCGGCAAGCGAGTATAGTTCGCTAATTTCATGCAATCTGGATTTAAGTCGAACACAATCTTCACGGAAGCTTGGAGGCTGCGCCTAACAGAGGAGCCCCAAGTAGGAAGAACACGGTTGTAGGCTGCCGAAGATTTTTCGGGAAACTTATGAGTAGTGCATTCCGTCAACAAGCTACCATGTTACAGCCGACTGCTGGCATTCAAGAAGCGTTTAGGTGTATGTCCACTGATATACTCTTCTCACGCTAATATCCATGTTGCTGGTTGACGTAAAGTACTAAACCTGCCCTTGCGTTACTTGGTTGTTCCTGGCGTAGCAGTTCATCCGAGATAGTATATTATTGTTGTAAGGTAGTCCAAAACCCAAGAGAAACGCATGTCTATTTTGTGGGCTGAATTTGTCAGCCTTCAGATTTTTTGGACCCAGTTGCTTTTGGCATACACAGTTGGCTTCTGCATACCGCGGACCACGAACTATAATTAGATTTATTGCATGATGCTGCAAGCCTTGAACTTACTTGCGACATCTGGGTCACAAAAAGTTGTTTAAAGGAAATAACAATTGCTCAATGACTCAGTACGTTCAGCTTAGTCCAAAACTGAAGCAAATACTGCGAAATCAGGACAGGCAAATTAAATAGAAATTAAACTATAGTACATTGTACGTTGAGTAAAAACAGAGAAGAGTCCTTACTCCGAAATTTGCTGATAACTTATTTCTGGTTGCAGCATAAAAGGGCGTCAAAAAATATCCTCAAAATATGCTCATTATTGCGCAATGCCTACCGCCGTTAACGTGCGGGGCCTGTCTACTAACGGTTAAAACGCACGTTTTGGTAGCAGGTAATGAACGTGAAGAAGGCCTTCATTGATTCAGACTTGCTTAATTGTTTGTGAGTCAGCTGCATTTCGGAAACTACATGTGAACAACGAAAACTAAGACGCGCTTAGATAGAGCCAGTTTTACCATAAAGTCATCACGCAACGTTCTGCTCTGCCTTCAGTTGGACTCGCTTCGTTAATACAACTTTATTGCACTTCGTCATAAAACCCATAACCAGCTTTACCGGAGTATCTCTTGGGCACTGAAATTGCACGTCTTTCGGATCCACACTACAAGTCTCCACAAAGTTTATGCAATCACTTGTTGTTGACAGGTCTTTCTAATGTAAAAGCATGCTAGTCTTGCTATCCTTATTGGTTTTATGCTCGCTAATAAATTTGATGAATAGTCTAGAAATGAGTCAGGTGAAATTGGTCTGCGGTGCATGCCACAACTACGGTAGCTAAAATGTGAGAAGCCAATTTCTATGGCGTCTACAAAATCCTCCGCTAACCTGCACCAATTTCATCAGTTCTGGTCGGTTTTAGTCACAAAGTCCTATGTAATCCCGCAGGTGGTTCATCAATATACCTGTGCATCAGAAATGAGATATGAGATATGAGATATATGTCAAACCAACTTGTGAGGTATGTTTCCTCGTAAAGATCTATCTTGTATGTTGTCACAATTGGTGTAAAATTTAGAGAAATATATTTCCTTCAGTATCCTGTAAGTCTGTGACCAACTAAAATGAGCATCATTGCGAAGGATTGGTGCTTCCATTTTAGTCCATTGCTGACCAATATCTGTGATTTTGCCCAATTTTGCAAGGTCGCGCCAATGATGCCGATACCACACAGATAACCTTATTCAATCGTTGCACCCAGAACATAAATTTAGCATAGCGTATTTTTGATATCAAGACGCCAGTATCTCAGGCTGATCTGGTCGAATGTTTTCCGCAATGTACTTTGCTAGCTGTTCAATTAGGGTAGAATGAGGTCCCTGCGGATGATAACCCCTTCTAACAGCACACGAAAGCCCTCAATACTCACTATGCTGTATCAGTAGGCTAGTTAAATCACAGCCAAAACATTGCTGCACTTCCAGCAGACCATGCGCCACCTTTCACACCGGAACATACGAGGTCACATGACTTTGTGATCTGTCGTTTTGCAGACTTCCAGTTCAGCAGTGCAATCTATTTCTATCTTCGTTGCTTATCCAAAATCTCTATCAGCAACCAACTGGCTTAGTGCGATAGAACAAAGCAAACATTTGCAGAACTGCACCATGAGTTTACCTGGAGTGATCGCTATGCATAGGTTTAAAAACACCCAAAATTAGCATAAAAAGTATCGCGAATAAGCTTTAACTGAATGATTTTAAACTGGAAAAAAGAAGTGGCTTTGATGTTTCACATTACCAGGGACAGGATTCTTAGCTGCCTAGTGCATTTCTCCAAACAGACGTACCCCATCCCTATTAAAGAAGGAGAACCTGTGATATGTGTACAAACGTATAAACTTAGACTAAAAAAGCCATCGCAAGCGGTAGCTTGTAAAGCCTAATTTATCATTTCCTATACATATCTTAAAAAGTCCGTGCTGTTTAAAGTAGCTTAAAATAGCTCACAGTACATGAATCATCATACAAAGAGCCACCGATGCACACATACGGCTAAGCTTGAGTTTTCGACTGTAGACTTTTTTGTAGAACGGGCTCTATGAGTAGGTGTGTTTCGGGGCTAAATAAGTAAATAAATAAATAAGTGTTTACCACTCGTCAGTACTAAAAATAATAAACCTTTAGGCAGTTGGGAATCACCGGCAGTGCGCATGTGCAGACGTAACATCCACCGAGGTTTCAATGCAAACAACATTGATCAAAAAATTCTACGTCAAAAAAACCTAACCACATAGTGCAAAGTTGGTGTCATCTCAATTCATATCGGTTGTGCCAAAACAAACCGTTTTTACTACTTCAGTTAAATCAGTAGCATAAAATTACGTATTCACGTCGATTGGAGTGAGGTTTCAACTGCACAAATATTGAGGCTGTTTGAGTCGACACAACCATCCGTAAATAGAATGAAATGACAGTAAATCTGGCTGAATGAGGTTGGTAATATATTTAATAATCATGAGTGAGGGAGTAACAATTTTCTGCGTAATATTGACCTTTTTTGGAGAGACTGATTTTGTGTGTTCATTACCAAAAAAGAAACAATGTTGCGTGTAATCATAAGCATGAACAAAACAAAATGTTTTCTTACGTATATTACTCACTGGAAAGTGTTAACATTGTAACAAGGTTATTCCAATTTGAATCCATGTTTTGAGTGACGTATAATAGAATTCACTGGCCCTGCGGCCACGTCCAACTAGAAACCGATAACCTTGTTTCCGACTCAACTGACAACCTAGACCATCGCATGAGAGAAGCAGTTGTCCTGGATTCCAGGGAATATTTTTGGTTGTCACCTGCTTGTAAAAGGCCTTTAGTCCGC
The DNA here is from genome assembly GCA_004794785.1 of Opisthorchis felineus. Classification (NCBI taxonomy): domain Eukaryota; kingdom Metazoa; phylum Platyhelminthes; class Trematoda; order Opisthorchiida; family Opisthorchiidae; genus Opisthorchis; species Opisthorchis felineus. The sequence continues at coordinate 93,337 of SJOL01001286.1, read as the reverse complement.
TGGAAAATAATAGCGACGACTTCCCGCAAACGGTTATATTTTCAGCTGTTTCACAATGCATATTGACCTATTTTCACGCAACCCAGGTTCTTCAATGATGATGCGCGTGAATCAAGAGGTAGCAGCACCTCCAGGGAGCTGGTGAGGAAATATCATGTAAAGTAAATAAAATTTATTTATCATTCAATGATTTCATTTGCGCAGCTTATATTTATCACCCTGTATTATTCAAGTTCATGTTTGTGGTTACTGTAGAATGAAAGCAAACTTGAGTATATGAAACTCGCAGCCCACTGACATTCAAACATAACGCCTGAAAATGCTGTGACGCTAAGCGATTTCGAAGAACGTTCTTTGTCACTTTATACAAGAAACAACACTGTAGCTCTAATCAGCCGTCAGCTGCTTGGTTTGTCATAGAAGATGCTGAAAATATGGATGACTGAAAGAATCATTTCGCACGTACTGCAGCCGACGGTTAAAGAAAATCCTCCTGCAAATTTTTTATCCCTCTAAATTTTCCATCATTTGTTTACCAACCATGAAAGCTTGTTCCGCTTTTCGACGAAAGAGCGGGACACTACTCATCCACTGTTTTTTATCCAAACCGCTGATTCTGCTTGCCCTAACTCGGCTTACGGTATATGTGGTGACTTATAAATCCCAAAGGTCAGAATTTTGACAGCCAGGAAACTTAACCACGCAATGTTTTCTGTGTTCAAAATCTATCAGTGGCTTTGCTTGAAACATGACAATTTGGTTTCAACTTCCTTTTTGAGTTTGTAGTAATATATTTAACCGCTCGACCGTTAAGCAGAAAGAGTTTTCATCATTATGGGCACGTTACCTTGTTTATTTAAAATTAAAACCCATCGAGACAATTGGGAGAAAACTTGGTCGACCAATTTCTTGCAGTTGTAGTCTGCGGTCACCAGTCTGGTGTACCATTTGTTCTGTGCCTCTTACAGGGAGGTCCTCATAGCCATCCTCTGCATTTTTAGGTAACGTTTACTCTGTTCTTTGTTTAGGCCGCTCCAAATACTGGAAGTAGATATAAATGGGACATCAACCATAGAATTTCAATCCCTGTATTGAATGTTACAGCACTTAACAGCCTTTGGTTCAACTTGTGTTCACAGTATGCTTTCCCTCCAAATTGGTACAAGTTTGACATCCTAAGACAAAGGATTCTACTGCAGGAACATCTAAGTTTAAAAGTGCGCTGTGATGTGGCCTGGAGACCAAAATAGCTTTTAAAACAAAAAAAGAAATTACTGGAAGGCAGATGACAAGCGACATCCTCACCGTTAATCAACATTGGGGAAATCAGTCTAAACAACCATTCGACCGTGCCATCAATACGACCAAAATATATTACCCATCAGGTTGTCTGGTCTTTTAAATACCCCATTTGGACGGCAGAAGCTCATAAACCTCTATGATAATCGTTTATTTGTGGTCCTGCTGAGGATATGCAACCCGGCAAAATAGTGCCACATGGACATTCTCTGTTGTCTAACTGAACAGTTCTGCTTGACCGCTCTAAACTTACCCTAAAACGGAATCCTAATATAGGTAAATCTATCTTCGAGCTCTTGCAGCCGAAATTTTACGTAAGGTTTTATTAGAACTCTAGAGGATTGGATGGTACTTAAATACAGAAGAGGAGCTATGTTTGCCCTGGTATTCTCTTGATTCTGGGGTTTGCATTTTAGGCCAATCAATAAACTTAGCAGATGTAAAACTACCGGATCAGATTTGATACAGTCAGATTTGTAAAATTACTAAAATCCCAACTGGTTGGATATTTTCACGTTAAACGGAATTAGCTTAAAGTGCTCAAGTCTAAAGGCATAGTAGAACCAAAGAATCTCAGTTCTTGACTTCGTACCGGAGAACAAAGACCTAAGGATCAAGGGCTAATTGGTTTCAATTATAAGATCAAGCCCAACATTAATTCAGCACAAAAAAGGAAGGATAATTATCCAATGAAAAATCAATATATAAGTGTTGTTACTGTTTAAAAAATGACTGTAACATGCAGCTTTTCTTTCTAGCATGACCCTGTGAACACCTTTGATTTATGGACTAGTTTTCTAAACAGCCAACCTTTGGTCTCAAGTCTTTCTTGATTTCAACAACAATGAACGCACAGCATCATGACAGGTGTACAATAAAGCAAAACTCTATGGTGCACATACGTTCAGTGTTGGGATAGCTTACAAGATGCTTGCCAAAAATTTGCGCCAAACACTGTCGATTATTTCTAAGATACCTACTATAGCAAATAGCAGGTGCAGCGAGATTCACAAAAAACGATTCAGAAATGAGTTTTAGTGGGAACATCTCTCTGAATCCTAAATGTAGTGCATAAAATAACACCCTAGCGTGTGCAATATTTTACGGTTTCTAAAACGTATTGGAAATTTTCGCATAAGAGCAGTCAAAAAATTATTTGGCATGATGTTTTGCCGGACAATTGGGCTAAATATGCATTGTTTCTAACAAAAGTTTCTGTTTGTACGGTAACCCAACAACAAAATGTCCCTTTAATCTCGACAGGTCAACTTAGACTGATGGCTCCTACTTCGGGAGCAAGACAGAATTTTAACTTTTTGGCACCAATTTAATTTCTCCTCAACTCACGCAAGCTTTGTTCTTAAGATGAGGATTGAAAACAGTAGGACGGTTAGTGGGCCGGCGTTTTGTTTTTTCGTAAAAACCAAACCAAATGCTCAAAAACAAACTGATCCAGAAGTTCAGACCTTGTATTTTAAGCATTCAGCACAGGGATAATGACGCTGCGCTCGTCCAGCCTTTTAGGCCCCTGGAGAGCAAGCCGCGGCCAGTCTTAACCTATATAGTTCTAACTAGTTATCATGAGAATAAAACTTTCGAACAATTTTTTCCCCGTATGTCTTTGTGACAGAGTAAAACAAGTTTGTCAAGAAAGCGAATGAATGGACATATAAGATTAAAATGATAAAAACTAATTTAATGCAGTTTCGAACAGATTTTGATGATTTCATGAAAGCGGTACATCGCTTTGGCCCGGCGAGTTTGTTTTGTTGCATAAAAGTGAAGCCATCAAATTTCCCCGAAAATCTTTCCAGTAAGAAACGATTGCCGTAATGTTGTTGACTGGTTCAATGAGAAACAGACTAAATGGGTCAAATTACAGGAAAAATTTATGGCACAAACAAAGCTGGCCATACAATGAAATAAATCACGATTTAACCATCCAAAACCGAAACCAGAATAAACGACTTCCCGACAAAAACACAACATTCTCCCATTTAGCCAGTGAAGTATTTTGACCATCAATTTTGAACACATTGCTCCTTTTCAAAACCACGAAGTTACCTTATTGCTGGTTGAATGTGATTAAAATTACCGATTGTTTGTGAAATCGATTATTCGCGCATTTGATGGCTGCTACGTCACTTTGGTCTGTATACTGTACAGGTAAAGTAAATTCAAAACACACATCTCTTCCAATATTATCACATTTAAGCGCTCACCAGTCGTCGTGCTCACACCTGAAACGTGTGTAACATTGGAGAAAAATATTGTGGTAAACTACGGAGCTAAATTTGACCCAAAATGTATAAAACATGAACCCAAAAATCCACAATATACTTGGTTATTCTTAACCAATTGCTCAAAATTCATCCCCTCAGAGATCCTCAAAACAAGCGGTAAAACTGAGCGTGGAGTAACGCATCAAATTTAACACGAAAGTCATGCGATTTAAAGTGGCTAGGTGATACATTGGACAAGGTTTTGCGGAAGCAGGAAGACTAGGCATCTAGGACGCTTTCTGTCAGCCAGCAAAATAATTTATATTTTTCATTCATGAGTTGCTGGTTGGAAGCTCGTGGAAGGTAACTTCGAAGCCCATAGGATAGAGGAACGTTAAGTTGAATTTCTTGTTTATTTGTTTCACTTCAGTTGGGGCTTTTCTTCTCTTGGCGCCTCACAGTCAGACAAAAGAACACGAAGATTTTGGTAGCTTTTTTGCACGAATTCTGCTACTGATTAAATTTAGACGGCAACCGTGCACCTTTATGTGCCAACCCGGTTTGTTTAAACAATCTCTCCCAAATAAAAGAGAAATTGAGAGCGAAGACGTTATAATATAATGAAAGAAAAATAATTTTGGAGCTGGTAAAAATGTTGATTCAACCGAGATTTTAGGGGGGAGTTACGGAAATTGTTGCCCCACCAAAATGCGCCAAGTGTACAGTTGTATACAGCTGTTGCGCAGCAAACTCGCTTACACGGATATTCAAAGGGAATATCCACGGAGTTTAAATTTATTTGACTCGACTCTTAAGTCAGTCAAACTTACCAAAGCTGCAGTCTGTTTAACATACCATTTTGTAACCCATCTCAAACCCAAAGCTTACTAAGCCTAGTTGTTTGGATCTTCAATTTAGTAAAAAGTGTAGATTTAGGGGTAACGTCGGGGGCGACAACATAACTCCATTTGTCTCGTGTTCTGTCGATCCCATTTTGGTACCGGCTCGATAATACACGCAACTAATTGCAAGTAATCTGACAAAACGCACCCGTTTCAAGGCATACTTGAGCAGGATGTCTTGTAAGGCAGTTCATTAAACTGATAAAAACAGGACAGATTTTGCGCAGTATTACTGGACTATCCCTCAAACCAGGGATATGATTTGACTTACATCCTCATCATCATCATCGACAGCATGACATCAGTGCCCAACACCGGTGCTTCACTGCCGTACAACCATGATTTATTTGATAGCCTTATTGTGAAGAAAAGAATAAAGATGGACGGGGAAGGAGCTTAGTGCTAGCTTACTACAATCATTCCGAGGTGCCTACGCCTCCAGACACTCATTAAGGCAATCTGGATAGAAACTGACAACAAGAACTCCACTGTCATAGGTTGGCAGCCATATCTTGCAGTGTGTCCAACCAGGCGCAGTGGAGATCACGCTGTCCCCAACCTTGAAGGCGAGTAGCACCGACAGCACCCAAACGTTTCGTAATCTCCTTCATGTCCCTCTGTGAGGTCAAGGGTTGGCCACCTCTCTGCTTCCGCCACTCTGAATTAGGCATGGAAAACAGCACTCTCTTCGGCAAACGATGATTAAGCATGCGCATCACGTGTCCCAACCAACGCAGCTTCTGGTGCTGGACACATTCTTCAATGGAAGTACCCGTTGCACAAACAAAAACTCGCTTTCTAACTGCCTCGTAGCTGAAAATTTGAGCGGAAGTTTCAAGCTTATGCCTGGTAAAAATACCCAAAGCCAGTTAGCTAGCCACATGTAGCGGCAAACATCCCTTATGGTTTAAAAAACTTGCTTAACTAATGGTCTCTACCGAGCACTTTATAGGAATGGATACCAGTAGGTCGATATTTCAAGGAAAGAATTCACAGGATTGAAAATAAATCCATTTTTGTTCATTAATTTTGCATCTAAATTCCAAGCGGCGGTACCCAAACTGGTAACTTTTTTACTAAACGCATTTTTGTTTATACCTGGAAAATTACGGAAGAAAAAGCTTGACTAGATTTATGGAAACTTTTGTAACTACTGAAGCCAAGTGACCAGACTCGACGAGAGCCGTTTACAAAATGCAAATTTTGGAAGATACAATCTTAAGCCTTTGGTTGAACACAAAATCAATGATTTTTATTTCCTAAATGGTGGGATTCTATGGAGTAGAAGAGCAAAGCATACAAGTGCTTTGACGCGCAAAATAAGAGCAAGCCTATCAAATGTAACTTTTCTGAGATAATTTAGAAATTAGTGAATACTCGGCTTAATCCAGTGTATCGCTTTAGGTGCCGTAACAAATATCGGAGCAAAAAATCCGAGTCAATAAACTTGGACTACTCAAACAGTTGCGAAACGCAGGTTCTGTTATGGTGTGTTGCACTAAATGGCTGAATTACGGAATGCTACGTTGTGCACTTAGAAATGGGCTTCATCTAGCTGCATGCCCAACTCCCACTAAAGCAAAAGTGGAAGAATACCGGCCAAACGTGCGGACGTTCATGTTCACGAGTCAGCAGATTTGGAGCCTTAAATGCGACAAACCTGATTAGTTGCCTTAAAAATGTGCCATCGGTTTTGAAACTTGATTTGGAGTCGTTAAATTAAAACTATCTAAATGAAAATGTCGAACGTTAGTTGCATTTTCTAGAAAAATTTATTTGGCAACATTAGCAAAAACCAGACGCATTAAGCATGATAATAAGCTTACACTGTTGGTTTAAAACAAGGTTATTTGAACTGAAATATATCATCTGAAATAAAGTAGCACCTTATTGTTTTTAAGAGACCTAACGGAGGTCAAAACACTGACCACTACATTAGGTTAATTTAGCGCCTACGCAATTTGGTCTGTGCGATCTCAGGTCAAGAACCGCCCTGGTTCACCTTCTGGTTGACCTGAATACAAAAAGTAGATTAAAACGTCGCCATACATAAAAAATAACGAAAGTGCTAGTACCTTCGAACGGAACAACAGTTGTCAAAAACTGATTTATTATATAATAAAAGTCAATTGAAATAAACTTTTCTTACGGTATTAAAGAATGCGCGCGAGCTAACGCAAGCTAGCTTGCAAAACTTAACACAAAGCGTCAAAAAATGTCCATAAAAGCAAAAATGGCACCCCTTTATGTTCTGAAAAACTTTATTTGTAAACCTTGACGGCACTCAAGCTTGTTCAAGAGGTATGAATTTAGGTTTCTTCGTAGGTTTTACGAAGGCCCGCCTGAAATTTGAGGTATTCTCTATTTTATACTTGTTTGTGAGTATCAAACCAAAAACTGAGAGTCTTGGAAAGCTCACAGTTACCGGCTTTTACATGTATACCAGTGTCGAAATTGATTATCAGATAATAATTTAGTTCATAAGGTGTCCGAATGTTGAAAAAATCTTCTAACACCAAAAGACGGGATACTCCAGAAAAAAAGTGATTTGTTCGGTAGTTAAACTGAGCAAACCTTTGACTGCATTTGGTAACATCACCGGCCTTACATTTAGCCTTATGAGACATCCACACTAACGATATTCTTGTGCAGCATAGCTGAAGCTACTTTGTCTTGCGCTGGTGGCGTCTTCATCTCTTGCTGCTCAAAATCAAATAACAGCACACAGGAATACATCGCTAGTTGCAGGAAACAAATCTTTATCTGTCTCATCACTTGCTGGTATTTTTCAAATCTTCTAGACCCAACCTATATGGTCTTGCTGATTTGCCTTGTCCGTTTTGGCCAATCCAGAAAACGACTATGTGGGTAGCAAAAACATTCACTTAATAAAACAATAACCTAACAGGCGAGACACCGTACACCTGAACCCAACGATTATCTTAATGAACATTTCTAGAAATGATTATCACACGGTCCAAATTTTCGCAAAACCAAGCAGCCCTAATTTCTGGTTGCTGAATCGATTTTTGCTAAGAATTCAAGTCTTTTCTGCGGAAATGCATTCCTAAGTGAGCAACGTACGCGGCAATGAGAGTAAAACAGTTGCTCAATGTTGAATCACAGAACGCCAATAGAAATCCTGAAACCTACGGTGACCGGCATCTTCTATTCTGATCTTGCGTCGTCATCTTGAGTGCAAAGTGATTTAGCAAGCCTCTGGCTAACGGTGCTTCCCGGTCCCCCGGAAAGTGGGACTGAAATTTGTAAGCGCCAACGTCATCAGGTCTTTTGACATTTATCTGACAATCTGTTCCAATATGCAGATTAAGTAAAAAATATCAATGCTATACTTTTATTAGTTCGGCAGTTTTGACGGCCACCGAAAAATTGTTTGTGACGAAATTAACCACGTATTTATTCAAATACAAAAATTGTGAAATTCGCCTAATCAAAAATCAAACCCAAATAGATGTTAAATTATATCACCAGACGGTTTCACTTAAATTAATGACGTCTAATTGACAGGACTAAACGACTACTTTAGCTTAGCAGTTTGGGCGCTCGGCTTAACCCTAATGGGATCCTGCTTAGCAAAAACTATCAAAACCCAAAACTCACCGCAGGTGCTTACAATAAACAATAAACTTCGAGCACCCTCGGCAGTAACCGCTGACACAATCTGAGACGGTCCGTAGAGATCCCACATTTCATTTGCAACAACGTTTTCGACCAACTCCCACATCAATTTGGAGGTCGACGTGGATTGGACTCGGTACGTACGGACAATAGCGAACCATTGCTTTAACTGTATGCTGATCGCAGGCTGTTTTTATGCAGTACCAACTTCCGAAATAACCGAAGTCGTCTAGCTACATGCTGTCCTCCAACGGCATGCCGGCCACAAACTCAAATCAATCACACTGCCATCAGTTACCGATGGCGCGGATCAATAACTGACTGCCGGTCGTTTTGGAAGACATTTGTGGATTCCGATCACGCACTCGTCCGGAGACAATATTCCCTACGTTTTTCATGGCCGGGTAAGGTGCGGACAAATTGCTTGGCAACTGAAAGACTGGCAGA
>SJOL01001286.1:52946-83079 GCA_004794785.1 Opisthorchis felineus | reverse complement strand
ATGCCTAATCATCGTTTGCCGAACAGAGTGTTGTTTTCCATGCCCAATTCAGAGTGGCGGAAGCAGAGAGGTGGAAAACCCCTGACCTCACAGAGGGATATGAAGGAGATTACGAAACGTTTGGGTGCTGTCGGTGCTACTCGCCTTCAAGGTTGGGGACAGCGTGATCTCCACTGCGCCTGGTTGGAGACGCTGCAAGATATGGCTGCCAACCTATGACAGTGGAGTTCTTGTTGTCAGTTTCTATCCAGATTGCCTTAATGAGTGTCCGGAGGTGTAGTCACCTCGAAATTATTGTAGTAAGCTAGCACTAAGCCCCTTCCCCGTCCATCTTTATTCTTTTCTTCACAATAAGGTTATCAAATAAATCATGGTTGTACGGCAGCAAAGCATCGGTGTTTAACACATGTTATGCTGCTGATGATGATGAATTACATTCTGGTTTTCCTGGCAACACTCGGTTTGCTAGGGCGCTTGTCTTTTGAACCAGTGTCAATTTACGAATAACGCTGTTATGTGCATCGATCGCTGGTTGTAACCCGGAGCTATCCACGACATCTTTGAAATTAACCTGCACTAACCCTGGAAGCATTTAGGTGATTTACCTATTTATCTTTTATAAATAACTCCAAGTAACTAAGGTGCTGATTGCTTGCAAGTTTGTTTTCTCATTTACTGATGAAAACATTCCCCCACTGGTACCTACGGAATTGTCATCCGTATGCCTGCACGTCCTAAAATGCTTTTAAATAATCCCACGTGTAACTAAATAGATGGGAATTATCCCAACAAAGAGACCAAAATTTCGATTTCCTTTAACTTACTCTTTATAGAAACTGCGACTAATATGAACGAAATTTATATATTACGCAGATACTTCAACCGGAAAAAGTAAAACATAAAGAAATATCAGGATAAAGGAGATGCATAAGATAATGAATAGGGTAGTGTGAAAAATTGTGTTCAAAAATTGATAAGATAGGAGCTGGTTTAAGTTGTAAAAGCACAATCAAAACATCTACGAATTTACCTGAAAGCTATTTGAATGGGTGGTTGACCTAAGCAGCTTGCCCAATTCTTCAAGTCACGAAACGAGTCTACCAACGCATCAGACGTCACGTAAGGAGTTAAAACGTATGCCTAGATACTAAAAATGTCAGACTTCTTTGACACAGCAGACAGAAAATGTTATCGGACGATAGGCTGCTGGAGTATAACGTAGCTTTTCGAGCACCATTTACTTTTCGCTGTCCACGAATTGACTTTTCATCATAATGCAATTTTAGTTTCATTCACATTGTGGCATAGTAAAACGCGTAAATCTTTAATATTTTGAAGACTCCGACTTTCTTAGATGTTAGTACAGGTGGAAGGGTATGCGCGTTTCTTGTTAACGTTTTCCAGCCGAAGAGCAAACGGACTCCTTGATTAGTACAAAAATAACTAAAGCTTATTTTATTCAGGGATCCGAAAATCGTGAAGCAAGTTCAGAAACTGTTGCTTGTACGCCACCGGTTCATTAACTTATACATTATTACATTTTTTTTATGACTCTATTTTTCGTGTTGTTTATTGGGCTTTAAATTAACCAAACCAAATTACGCTAAATTAGTGAGAAATTGTTAAATGCCTTTTAGTAAGGAGTTCATATTGGTTCTATGTGACAGCTAAAAGCCCAACTGCCCATATTATTGAAAACCGGTGCTTAGGTTATCAGACGGGTACGTTTGTTTCCCAAGTTAATTTTAGCTTGACATTGTGGTTTATTCCTCATCCGTTTGAACCGGATTGGACAGGTCTTCTACGCGGAGGACTGAAACCCACATTTCAGCCTCATGCAAGTTAATTTAAGCGGGGGCTAAAACGTTTTGACTAGGTGCAAACCCCAAAAATGACCTTACTCTGCGACAAAAAGCCTGGGAGTAAAGTACAATTTAGGCAATGCTGACAGCCATCAACTAAACCTTTCACAAATACTGCGGCGCAAACGTAGATGATTTCTATTAAATCTGTTGATTTGCACTATCCAGAACTTGTTCTTTTGTCGGGTTACTGTTCCACATCCTCTCAATTACGTTTGAGTTTGAGTTTCCCGGCAATCTCAGATCTCTGGACAACAACGGTATTTCTCATTGAGATTCATCGTTAGAATTCCTAAATTTCCCCCCGACGTCTAGAATATCCACCGAAAAGTATCTTGTTTTGATTTTGGGTATATAGCGCAACACCTCTAGCAGTACAGTGAACCTGATTTGCAAAATTTCTGACTGCCTCTGTAAGAAAGGACGTGAGCTGGTGGATTAATGGCCACAGTTCAGCCAAAAAAGGACGGTTAGATGAGTTTCAGGCTACACGGCTTCTACAAGCCACAGGAATCCTGACAGACCTGCCAATGAGATACTTACAGATTCATATTCTGCCTCCGGTTTGAGAAGCCCGTTTACTTTTCCACGTACCCGCTTTGGCTCAAGCTTTCACAAGTGAGCCATGGCGTGCCGCCAAGGCTGGTACAGACATTAGGCACTATACACAATAAACTTTGACGATGTTTCCTTACACTTTATACCCTCAAAGCATTATTATTGGCCTGGTCGCAGGATAACTTATATTTTGTTCATGAATCGATCGAATGTGTTTTCCAGCAATTTGAGAAGTTTAAGTTGGTGTCTACTTTCTGAACTGAATGCAGCTGAACTGAGATCATACGACCAAGAAGCATTTTTTGTGCTATACAAAAATCAGTGACCAAATTCTACCCCACCTAAACTATGATGAATATTACTTGCTAAAACAAGAGACAGTTGATCACCTGTACACTTGTTGAGTAAAGTTCAGCGACATTATCCCACAGGATCCGTAAACGCAAACCAAATTTTTGGAAAACCGGAATTTCCCCCACCCGATCAATAATAAACTCTCGAGAAACTTAGCAGAGTTGCTCCCGTTAAATTCTCAGGCGCCACCAAAACTTTCAAAAGCTCTGCAATAAAATCTACTAAGATCAGCTTGTTAGGTCAACAGTAGTAAGGGTGAATGCCTAACTCTTTCCCATCAGAAAGATGTGCAAAGGCTCTGCGACTACCTTAGTTATGTGTTACTCCAAAAATGAACCAACTAAATAGCATCCTAATTTTCGGATTAGTTTTGAAACGCTTCAGTTTTCTATGAATCAGTATAAAATTCTGTGGCCGAATCTCTCAGGAAAATATTTTTTCAAACCCCGATGTTTTTGGTGTCCAAGGGACAACCTCTTCCAGATACCCACCTGTTTAGGTTTGAAACCTACCCGATGAGTAGACGCGCCCCAACGATAATGAAAATTTCCTGAAGACCATTAGGCATTATAGCAAAATACCGGACATTCATTTTCAGTCAGAAGCTGTTTTTCTACAACACATTTTGTCACAGATATTTTCTTGACATTGCTCAACGTTGGAGTTTACAAATTGGAAGTCAAACGTTTCGTCCAGATTAGTTTTTGGGGCAAGATATTTTTTTGCAGCATGACTATCAGTGAAAGCGTCAACTGCTCTACGTAGGAAGCGCAAGCAGCCAGCCGAATTACTAGTTTCTGAGACAAGCGACAAATTCACGCAAAAAGCCATTCAGTTCAGGACAATCTAGCATAGAGCTTCATCATGCGGAAAGATATTTTGAAGAGTTTTTGCGTTATCCTAACCCTATTTTGCTCATGAAATTGAATAAACACACACTGAGAGCCGACGAGGAAGATGGAATGGCGTAAACGCTGGATTCAACTCAACTAGTGTATTTTCAGTTAAGAGAGTCGGAAGCAATAAACTGAAGTGAACAAATCGAGCTTTATGTCCTTTGTTGTCTGTGTGTTTTGATTTTAAATGGCAGTTGTTCACAAACTGCTGTCATCAGTAGTTTGTTTGTGCCTACAGTATATTGAGCAGGAAAAGAACTCAGAAGCGTCCAACATAAGCGACGACTTTCAACTTACTTATCAAGAAAGTCAGTCCCTGAATGCCTACCAAACTCATGTTGACCTTAAACGATTGACAAATTAAGTAAGAAGCTAAGCAGCATTTTCGAGATTTATGTGAGCATTTTAAAGGCACCTATTACTAATAAACATCACATTTTAGCACAATTCATTGGTCAGTTTGTTTCAAACGCGTTCGGATTTCGCCAGAAATAAATCTTACTGGCTCACACACAAGGCGTGTAGACAAGTAATCCTTTGTGTTAGGTTTGCACCGTGCCGTCGCCGAAAACAATGATCCACAGTAAAATCAATCCACTTTAAGAGAATCACTGAAAATAAAGAATCTCTTCTTGCTTACACAAAATTGGGGATATAAGCAAAGAACTGGTAAACGGGAAATAGTAAAGTAAACAACAAGATGTAACACAAAACTTCCAGCGTCAAGATAAGCCAGAACCACTTGCTCATAAACAAAACCCGTAAAATGTTTCTCGGATAAGATCTAGTTTATTTGACAGTGGAGGCAGTCATTTCATAGTGACGGGATGGAGAGAAGGCTTGCAGGACATGAGTTAAATGAGTCAAACCAAAAGATATTTACTCGTTCCTCTCCGCAGTTTACTAAGATTGATCGGTAAAAACATGTTTTATCAATGTACAGTTATTTGCATATTTGTGTACAACACCTTTTAGGTCCGTCTAGTTGCATTCTGACAAATGATCTTCACGTAACGTTTCGTGATATTTTTTTGTCTTCGGAAGGCGATCACTAGTTTTTTACGGGTTTATTGGTATTTGTTGCAAAGTCTTCTGTATATATATAAGAATAACTTTCTAAAGCAGAGTATAACCTTTCCAAAACATTTATCTCCACGTGTTTTGCATTGAAGACATGCGAGAAAGCGATCCTATTGGTTGGCTCCACAGTATCCGTGTAACAATGGATACCACTGATGAAGAATGCGAGCAGTCTATGGTTTGGTGTCCAAACTCCGCCCCTGCATCTGATACAAGTTGAAGATTATTGCGAAATTTCGATATCCGTTTGCATTGTTCGTTTATTATTGTGCAATAGTCAATAAATATCCGGGAAATTTCAAAAGGACGAGTGTCAATGTTCATTTTTTTCTGTCACGCATTGTGCCGCCGGTTACAGTGGCATGTCCGCCACTGGTGATCTAGTGTACTTGACAAGCTGTCTGACTTGGTAGGAAATTAGAACAGCTATAGGCGGAACTTTGTGACAAGCGCCTGCACCTCCAGCTGAGGTGAGCTGGTAGCAAATAAGTGCCCCCGAACAGCCGCTTATGGGTGCATTTGGACCGCATGTCGGAAAAATCCTTTTTGCTTCAAAGTTTTCAATGGTTATTTCAACAGAAGTTTGGCTGCTTTTACGGACGTCGGAAAAATTCGACCTTTATATTCGACCAGAAGGGCGCCTCCAGTAAGTCGTGTGTCATTTACAGGTGGTCTGTCTTCCATAGGATATCCCTTGAAACTTTGGCGATAACATATATGAGCAGAAACTAACCTTATGAAAAGCAGCTGGGTGTAGTTAACGACAAACGCCTTCCACACATTTGAAAGCATCTCACTAAATTCAAAATATGGTTGACTTATAACTGTTTCATCTTCTTTTCGATGAAATATATAGCTAAGACGTCAGAGACTTCTTTTTTGGGACTGTAAATTGCGCATCCAAAGATGAGGAAAAATTGTAGAGCGTTTACGCATTTTGTGGGATTCGTGTGTACAGCAGGCAGGCAGTTAAAGCACTCTGAGGGGGTTATGTACCATGAAACGGGATCTTTATATATTTTGCACATCAAAAACAGCAAATAACATCAAACACCTGAGCAGCGCCTGTACATTTCACTTGGCATGGCATTTGACATGCTTGTTAAATGTCGTTTGAACCCGCTATTGAATGTTTCAAGACACCTGATTATCAGTAACCACAAGGGTGAAACCAGAATTATTCTGACCAACCAGCGAAAAAAATCATTCAGCAGATAACTTTACCAAATAACCCGGGCAATAATTTGATGCTTCTGGTCACAAACTAGGAGCGAAAACTATAAGCCAAATACACTTTTTAGTGCTTGTCCTTCTGAAGGGACTTCGGTCAAGAAAGAAGAATTAAAACGTAGCTCTGAAGGAGAAAGTAACACCATATTATCCAAAAAAACACATTCATGTAGACATTTCCCGTCAAAAGCAGTGTCGATGTCATGCATCTGGTAATTCTAGGACCTTCAACCGTATAACACCCAACTTGTGAAAATGCCGGTTGACTGTCTCAAGTTTCAACTAAAAAGGCTCTATCTTGGAACCGTTCTATTATTTTTTTGTGCAAACGGGATAAAAATTTTGATGCACCTTAACCAAAATGAATTTTTCAGGTCAAAACTGCATTTTGTGTAGAGTGAAAAGCTGTTTTGGGAACTAGCAATTTTTCGTTGGTTGTAAATGGCGTTTATTCTACTATAAATTAAGTCAATGGTTTCACAACCTTGCTGGACAGGCATTTATTTGTGCCTCTCCTCTGCAAAATCAAAACGCAACAAGCTCGTTATTTGGTAACAGCGAATTATTAGGTGTGCACCTACCGAAATTTGATAAAGCCCATGACGGACATAAATTTACGCAACTTTGAGTTATTGTATGCCTATTATCTACTCCAGCCTAAACCTTCTACCATGGTATATTGCGTAAGCTTTAAACATACATTAGGCATCGCCAGAAAATGTGGCGACCGCTGGCGGTTGAAAAGTTGTGTTCTCCATTCCTGGAGATTTTCAGTTGATCGAATTTTTTCAACTGTTTTAGCCGATTGCTTGTATGGTCAATGATACTATGGTCACATTCAACAAAACCGTTTTTGCAAAAACACTAAACAACTTCACAGGATTATGACTAATATGACGAGATCAGACAAATCGTCATCTGATATTTTGCACTGGTCCACACCTTCACAACCAGAGAATTTTCGGAGTGTTTGGAAAGGATATTTAAACAACCTAGAAGCTTTAAATAAATGAGTGGCACGTTTGCCTAGAAAATATCGTGTTTGTTCGCCCAAGCAGACCATGGTAGTATAATTTGGTAGGCACTAAAAGAACCAAATCAATATTGTTCATATTCATATCACTCTCGTTCGAACAGCCGACCTGCTGTCCTGGCGCAATTATTTTGGTGAGTCCACACCAAAGGGGGAAAGCACTAAACTTGGGTTTCGCTCTTATTTGAGCTCATTAGCAGTGTATATCTAACGGCCGTGTCGGTGCTTGAAATTCAGACACCTGGCGCTACCTGACTGGGAAGTCCTGACAGGCGGGTCAATCGGTCGTCACAACCAGGACAGTTACTGGGTCATCGTTCGATGATGAGTCGGGCACACCAATGAAATCGCTCAAGCGTAAACACGTTCGCCGGTTCAGACGTAAAAATTCAGATGCGTCCAAGGTGCGCTAATGGAGTAGTGGTAACACGCTTGCCTGGCATGTCAGGTGTCCGGATTTCAAACTCCGGCATGGCCTTAAGATATACATTGCTGATGAGCTCTAACAAAAGCGAGACTCAAATCCAGTGCTTCTTCCCTTTGGTTTGGACCCACCAGAATAGTTACGCTAGGACAGGAGGACGACTGTTCAAACAAGAATGATGTGAATATGAACAATACCTATCCCGCAATCCCCAGAACGGATACCAAAACAATATAATTTGTACACGCCAAGACCGCTAATTTTTCCATACTAATGTCAAGACAGTTGTTTACAAACGTGTCACGACCACAAAACTGCCTCTAAAGTATGACCCCAGCAAAACACAATAAGTTTTTGATACAAATAAAGAGCAATTGACAAATTTTGTCCAATTAAAGCGTCCTTACTGGTGAAGTTCGCACACGGTTCTTGGACATGTATGTTAATTCATGCTTTTCAGTTGGCAAATACCATTTTAAACGTGTAATATTGGGCAAAAAGCCTTGAAGTTACCAGCACAATAAACTGGATTTGGTGTATACTTCACGCTGCATCATCAGAGATATTGAGAATAATTGCTTTGTTCGCTTCTATAATGAGTAAGATTTCTATAAAACTCGTTCGCTCTGCGGTATTCTGGTGGAAATGTTTCTTCCTTAAAGTAGACCTCAAAGCTTCCGAGGTAGATGTATTCGCCACCAGAGAACCTCATTAACATTCGTTACCGAAAATTACATTGAAGTACTCGCGTACTTCACAATTCACACTCAGAGAGAAAATATTTCCCAAGAATGGCTTGCAAAAAAGAACGGCTACAGAATACAGTGGATGCGCTGATAACGTAATTGAACAACTAATAAACCACGCTCTCCTGAGGTATGGCACATGCCAGCATAATATTTAAACGCAGACACGACGGATGCCGCATAGTAATTTTCTTGTCTTTGAGCAGTCACCAAATCATCTCTGAGAATGCCCTTATGCCGAAGTAGAGTGGCGAGGAACCGGCTCGGGTTATAGAAACGGGGCGTTGTCCGAATAGCAGCTGTTGGATAGTGGCTTCACAAAAAAGGCAACATTGAAATGAACGCGAAACTTCCGATTAGTTTCCGCACGGAGAGATCAGCTTATCGTCACACTAACTGAAATCTAAAACACCATGTTGCTTGGGCAATTGCTCACATTTTCAGCTCTCATCTCCGGCATTTTCTAAGGACGCTCTCGTGGAAGAATGATTTTCAATCTAGCCATAGTTTACAGGGTAATTTTACCATCAACTATGGATAAAAGTCGCTAAGCGACGTTAGAATTTCATGTTTTCTCCTTCGTCTCACGGTTCGGAATAAATACATCTGACAAGACATTTTAGAATGAGTACTACCATATCAGAATAAAATCCAAACTTTAGAGCAATCTGTAATTTTTTGAAACTTATCTGGCATTCCAAGTTTGAATTGGGGTCTGCGAAAAACTTTGCCGTTTTTGTTCATAATCCACCAGGGACATCGGGTGCATTACGTTTTTTACCAAATGAAATTTAGTCACGCTTATGGGTTGGTTGCTTATGTTTAACGCAGCGCAGACAACTGTGAGCATATTGGGCTCCATGGTTCGTGTGCAATTTTCATTGCAAAGCAGCAATCCGTCTAACACACGCATATATTCGGTTCTTCAGCCCTACAACAACACAAAAGGCTTGTATACACAGTTGGGGTAACACACCACGTTCGCTGGGATGACGGTGCGGCATGCTCTCATACGGTAAATGATGTTTGTGCTTGCTGAGATGGCACCGTTTATATGTCATCAACCTACGGTCAACCCCCCGCTCGCCAAAAAACTTGGGATGTTTCACAGTGGTCACGGGATAAGTGTGAGACTGTGGTCTTGGTAAAAGCGAAGGTGAAATTCTGTTGGCAAGCAAATCGCAGTTAATTATGCTGCGTGCAGTTCTCCTACTCATCTGGGACATCATCATGGGCTCCAGTGAAATCTTCGTGTCGTTTTAAACATGACATCAAACGTAAGTAACATAAGTTTTTTATGATGTAGGAAGGTTTAATCAATTCTTGGTTTATAGTTTGATTTACTGTTGGTGCTTTTTGCTCATATATCGCCCAAGTTTGTTCGTTTTTGTGGTAAGGACAGGCAGGAATATTTTTAACCTTTTAAGCTGTTTCAATGAACAGCCTTTATTCCATATCTTCTCAGTTCGTAGTTTCTCAGAGCGCTTTCAAGAAGTTCATTTGAGGAGTCCGAAAAATATGACGTGTTATATCAAGTGATTGTGACTTTTGAAACGTTTTTTGACGTTTACTAATAATTTATCACCATTTTGGACACTCTTTCCGGCAACTTAACGTGAAAGTCACAGAGCAATCACTCTTGGTCGCTTGGTTTTGCGGGTGTACCCCGCACTGTGGAGACTTTGAATGCAATTCAAGGAGCAGTGTATTGGCAATCGTTCAGAGAGATGGAACAGTATGTTGGCACATGGCCACAGCTGTCTTCATCGCAAAAATCATCAAGGTTAATGCATTTACTTAGTTTGATGCACAAAATTCCCCGTAATTTGAAGAAGCAAACAGCCAGATAATCTCGAATAAAGCTTTAAAGCATGATAGCAGCACACAATCTCCACAACCAACTCAAAATATGGGAGCGAGCGACCCAGGCATTGCGTTACATATCGCTGCTGAGAAATGAATGAGGTTTTATGCAAGCAAATGTTGCTTTTGTGACCAAAAAGTCATAGAAACTATCGTTTTATGATCGTGCCACGTAATTTGATGATGGGCAATCTTCCACGTATCACGGCGCTTAACCGCAGTGTCAAACGCAGGACGATTTACACGCGCTAGATAGATAGTAGCTAGTTGATTTTGGCGGATATTTTTGGATAACCACATTTGCACGGACGTGTGTGCACCCCATTCTTTAATTCACAAGAATGATAACCGCCGTTTCAGAGGAAAAACTCCCGTACGCACCGGTTGCGTGTTACTTAGACGGATTGTGTAGATCATTCAAACCCCAAAACACTCAGAAACACAGGAAGATGACTTTTTAAAGTAGTTAACACGAGGCACGATACAGTGAAAAATTTAACAGTTTCATCAAGGTCATCCTGTCATCCCAGCCATGGTGTACGCGGCATAAACATCGCACCGTAATTTACCACCAGCGTTGCTCAAGCACGCGCACTCCATCTCACTCCATCAACTAGTCTAAAGCATTGAACACCTCACTCCAAATTTACTAGAATCCGTTGGAAATTCGTGCCCTTAGGACACCCATAATGCATATTGTACATCGCAGCAGCAATTCGCCAGCCAAGTTTTAAAATGTTTCCCGCAGAAAAAGATTCCGGTGGTAACCAAAAAGTCAAAATTATTTTGGTTTTTACGTGTCCACAACCACTCTTCGCTCAAATTGCCTAAGCCATATGTCACAAGTGAGTCCAAATTTTAAATTTCTTCTCCACCCACTGATTTCAAGTGCGCCTAGTCAGTGGTGTACACAAACGTCCCAGTTACTCATTTAATGTGACGAGTCAATAGTTACCAGTTATTAGTACACACGGATGATATGCATCATGTCATATGCAGGAAATATTAAAGTAAGGTAAGTGGCTGGCACCAATTTCCGGTGTAAATCTTGAATAATGACAATCAAGGAAGGGTTTAAAAGGCAGAAAGAGAGATAAAGGGTGCAAAACAACAACCAGCTACAAATACATCATTGATATGCCAGAACAAGTTCTCGTCATTAGCTTACAGCTTGTTTCTCCCTAAAATTCGCGACTAAGTCAGGTGGGCCAAGAAGTGCAGTACACCATAGCAGTGTGATTATAACCGGGGATTGCTCCATGAAAGCCAGATATGACCCCACGTATGACCTAAATATGTTGAAATTTCCACGAAAGAAAATGCAAAAGTCTAAACGACTGACAATATCACGTTAAGTTTGTAGAATGTGTATAGGTGTTTGGGGCGCACAGATTACTTTATTTATGTAGTCTTCGCTAAAACTGTGGCTCATGAAGTTAACAGGTTAAACTTCACAACTTTCCACATGAAAGTGACCTGAAATAAAGAGATGAGATGCGTTAAAAAATGTTTGTTGGAATATTCGTTACTGACAGCGTTATGCGCTCAGAAATATCAAATTCTTGACTCATCCAACTGAGTTGCAGACAGGTACCTCGCTATACGATCAAATTAACCGTACGACGCCGACCTGTGGTAAAGCTGGTGTTAGCCTCATGCAGTTTGTTTTAACAAGACCGGACACTAAAGAGGTGAAATGAATGAGGACAGGCCAAAGACCGAAACGCAGAAATGAATAACTGTCCTTTCAACTTATGTCAGCACTATATCTGAATCAATTCAGTAAAGGTGCCCCCTTCAACAACAAGAATTACAAAAAGTCTATTTCTGTATACCATTGTTGTTCAGCATCAAGTACGTGTCCTTGATCTGAGGCAACTCAAAGCGTGGTCCTTCCTACAAGTTAAACTAATGACCTCTGGAGAGCTTGTCATAAGTTGGTAAGACCTCATTTCTGCGGCCAATGAGTGGTTGCACGAGCAAAACACAATGTGTAGGTCAGTTGACAGATAAACCGTAAAGTATCAGCTAGTCTAGCCTCAGTCAGTTTAATCAGACACATTTTTTGTTGGAGGCTCTGTGGTGACTAATATGTTTGTCTTCAGTTGACCCTTGCACATGCAACTTCATGCGGTGTCAATTTAAGTAGATCGGTTTAGAACTACTTGGATTATCCAGTTGGGGGAAAATCAGGGTGATCGGTCATTCTTGACAAGCTGACGAACCTTGAGTTACTTGGCTCTGCTACTCTGCTACTGTCCCAGCTGTCTGCTTTTGGCATATCATGATCAACTACTATTCCGTGTTACAGTACGCCGTAGACAATAAACGCTTATTGTCACCGGTAAACTCTAGGCTTACTTGCTCACGAGATGGTGTCGTGACTGCGCTGCAAAGGCCACCCGTGAAGGATTGCATCACAGTTCCTGAGAATCATCTACAGCAAACTGGCCTTGCCAGTTTGCGTGCCCGCTTTGTCATGATTTCTAGTGTTTGACTCTTGGGGGATCAACTTTGGGGGATTAAAAAACTGATGATTCAGCGTAATCCGTGGTCATGGAGAAGCAACATCCCCTAGTCCCGTTGAATAACCAGCTAACCACATCATGCCTTACTGAAACAAACCGAAACAAACAGTAATACATGGTCGTCCAATTTTGCTTACCATCTCACGGTGAATACAGGAACCATCCAGTAAAAATTTTCCAAACATCCGCATAATTTTAAAGTCTATCATCTCGAGGAGTAAAGTTTTAGTCGTTTATCAAGCTTGTAGATAGGGTGACCACCATAGATCATGCGGCTTTATATCCATACCTTGTGTCGAACGGTCGTTTGTAACACTGTGAAAGCTACTTAAAAATCCTGCAACGTTCACTTTAGAAACTTCACCCGTGTTTAGTCATTCTTCACGGCACCGGTGGTTGTCCAAGGACATCTTCCGAAAAATAGATTTCCAACGGATGACCCCGGAGCTCTCTGCTGCTTTTTGCATCGCAGTGGTTAAACAATTCTGCATGTCACCTACTTACTTGTAAACGAAAAGTTCGTCGGCGATCTCTGTCCAGGAGGTAGGGTCATGTGAGGACTAAACGGCAGACTGGATTTACAGAGTGCTTTCCATGAACGGCTTTTCAGTTAACCGGAGCAATATCATAGTAGAGGAGACCTCCCTCGAGGTGCCTGAGGTTGTTCTAATGTCCGTGGTATTGTGCTAACCAGGTGCTACTGTCTCACAGTAGTCTGATGCAAAGGGTTCCTTCTGTGCAAAATGTTAAATGCTTTGGGTGAAGCAACCGGAATATCAACTCACTTATCGCTAGAATTGGAACGCTACCATGAGAAGATCTTGGACGTTCCGTGTAGAAATTCCAGGAAACTCTTAAATTTGTCTGCTATTTTATTATAGGATACTTTTGACCACTTTTTATCTTTTGCGAAGGGCATGCGTTTGGAATCAAACTTAGCGGGTAGGTATTTGAGAAACGGCCTGGGTGGCTTTAGTCCAGGAACCAAGCCACGAGAGATCTCTGTGAGCCCAATACCAGCAACGACCCCAAGAAAATCCACTAAATAATTTGGCCCAAGACTCCGTGGCTACAAAAACGAAAGTGTATGACAGAGAATTTCAACTACCGAGCTAGACGCAACTCACAATAGACAGCTTTTTCAAGCAAATATTTTGAGCATACTTTCACAGATATGCAATTTTCTGGGTCCTGATATGTGTCACCTGGGAGGGTGTTTTCACCATTTTAACTTTCCAATGGGCAGTCACACACTTATCTCTGAAAATAGTTGAAGCATGTGGTTGGCGGTTGTGACTATAGACTTGGGAATCAGCTGGTATATACGGTGGGGTGGTGCTCAAGAAATTGCATCAAAACTCGGAAGATTTTCACCGGTAAAGTAATAAGCATATTCCGTATATTACAAAACCAGATAAATTTACTTAGCGCTGCGACCAGCTGGTCCACTAATAAATCTTTGAAGTGTAACTAGCATGTACGACCAGCAAGTAGATTAGCTGTTGTCAAGTCATCCCAATAGGACCAAATCTGTTGACTTCTGCTGGCAAACCTTTGAACGTCTTTGCTTCCCTTGTTTGTGTTGAATACGTCGACTCTGCGTTGTACAACGCGTTCACCAGAAACTTCAAACTGTCCTAGAGCCCCATCAGTGAGCAAAGTATGCCCTCAGGCCACTAAGGACCACTGAAACACGGAAATCCGCATTTCGCCGGTGAGCTCAGTTTGGAAGATATGAACAGGAATAGACCGATTCACAAGTAAGATTAAAAAATCCCATTCTCTAGAAGAACAGATATGCCTATATATAGCTTTTTAACGCTGGAATACATGTGTTCTTTATTTTTGTATAAGGAATGGCGATAAACTTAGGCCACATGTGGTAGAATCTTGTTCAGAGATCATCCGTGTAGAGAGTAATACTTGTTAGGCCAAACTGCATTCTTCAATCACTTCAGTGGGACCTGCCTCAGACAACTCCGATTCTTAGTCGTAACAAGGCGGAACCCAATTATTTACGGGAGGATTAAAGACGCCTAAAATAAAGTAATCGTGACTCTCTCCTCCTGAGCGCGATTAAAAACCAAGTCTAGGTAAAAACTAAGAAGAATAAAACAACGCTGAAATTAACATAGTGTTTAATAATGTGATGGTGCTAGAGGGCAGCAAATTTTTTTTGTCTCAAGAAGCTTTTGTAATATGCACCCCCCAAACCGTCCTTCTGGATGAAGTTTACACCACGCCAAACTATACACAAGCGAGACCTGAGCAAAGGTGACTAGGAGGGTGAATCTTACAGCAAGCACAAATCTTGAAAAATGCTATGTGTAGGGAAATTTTGCAGCATGCAAGTTAAATGACACCCTTGTAATAACGTGCACTTTCATGGTGTTTACATGTTTCAGTTTCAAAACGACCAGCCAAAATCTGGTCCGAAGTTTTTTCTTCACCAATCAAAATCTACAATCCAGAGACGGTGAATGGTGTTGCCGTGAACCGGTAATCACCACTCAAGGCGGCACAACCAGACTGCACCTCTTCCGAGAACGTCTTCACGAAGCAGTTGGAACAAGGTTTCTCGAGAATTTCCTTTTATGAAGCAGTGCATCAGCATAATCCAAACTGTTTGGGACATTCCCATGAGTATCTCTCAAAAAAACCTTTTCCGTTGACCCTACGAAGTCCCGACAGTTTGACTTTAGAAAGCTTCACTAATCGCACTTATAAAGTGGCGAAATCCATCTACAGATGCCCGCAGCTGAATAATGGAACTGTTAGTCACTCACATGTTTATATGTTCCCAGATATGCAACATTCCTCATCCGTGATCAGTCCTGACCGGAAAAAAAGGGAAACTCGCGGTATACACCTTCTGTTCTCTGAGGGTGTTCGATAAGTGTTTTGCGTGTTACTAAAAGTGGAGTACTCACAAGGTGGAAGTCCCGATAAGGCCAATAGGTAATGCTATATGCTCGCCACCACATGAGCTGGTATACTAAAACCACTCAAGGAGAAATCAAGCACCTTCATTAGGAATTCGTACGACTTTGCCAATATAGTCGCAGGGCTTCCTCTGGAGATGGACAAAGTCCTCGTGAGTTTTGAAGTAATCTCAATGTACACAAACATCCCCAGGGCAGTTGCTCTGGAGGTAACTGAGAGGTTGCTACTTGCAGACACGACACTTGAGGAACGGACATAGCTCTCGGTGGATGAAACAGCTGACGGCATAAGAGTGTGCTTGAATCTCGATAAGTTTGTTTTTGACACAAATGTTTACTCACAAGGGTATCTCCAATATCCACAGTTTTAGCTAATATTTATATGAAGGACTTCGAACAAATGGCCTTGGCCGGATATCATTGTCCACCGAAAGTATTTTGGCGTTATGTTGACGATACGTTTGTTGTAATCAAACGAGATAAAGTGAACAGCTTCCACGACCATCTGAATAGTTTAAATCCCTACAGCAAGTTTAGCACGGAGATAGAGTCCACCTCGGGCACATTACCCTTCCTGGACCGTATAGCACATGAGAGTGGTGGGAAATTAAAAACTACGATCTACCAGAAACCAACAGACAGAAACCGTCCGATACTCATAAGCACACCCAAAGTCCGTGTACGCTAGTATCGTCTCATCGATGTTTCGTCGAGTAAGAGCGCTGTGCACAGAGAAGATCGACCAAACGACAGCTTGAATCGAGATTGCCAAAAGACTCCAAGAAATAGGATACCCAGTGGGTTTGATTAAACGTCAACTAAGAAGGATATTGGCTCCGGTATCTAGACCCAGTAGGGAATGGATTGGCGCAGCAGTCATTCCAGATAAAGCAGGAACATCGGAAGTTATTCGAAGACCGCTGAACTTAGCCAACATTCAAGTAAATTTTCAGAAAGGAAAAATGCTACGCTCAGTTTTGGTGCAACTGAAAGATCCCCTACCGACTGAAAGGACTGAGGACTGTGTGTATAAAATTAACCGCAACGACTGAACTCAGGTTTACATAGAACAAACTGCCAGGGAATTGCCCACCGGAATTGGTGGGCATAAAAGAAGGATAAACAAACCACCAAGAAATGCGGAAGAATACCAAACGCTGGTCAAGGACTCAGCGATGGCGATACATGTCTTAGACACGTGACACAGAATAGATCTGGAGAATGTGGAGTTTTTAAGATAGGGACTGCGATTCACACCACAGCCGCTGATAGCCGAGGCGGTGGAGAATACCAGGCATCATAGCGTGAATAGAATCGAGGGTGTGGAACTGGTGAGTGTATGGAAAGCGGTATTGAATAAGCTGAGTTGACACGCGACTGTTTGGTTGTCAATTTACGTAGAATCATTAGTACAAACAGGGGGGTGGAAACCTCAACCCGACCAAAGTTCACAGAATCCTTCTTACACAACTATCGTAGCACTAGGTCATCCACACAGACGTACGGAAAGTGCAAACGACGTTCCAGAGGATCATCACATGAACCAAACCAGGAGAACTAGACCCCAGGCTGGACCCAAATCCATGTAGGTTTCCCCATCGGCCCAAAACTTGGTCACCCACCCTAATACACAAAATCCCTCGGCCAACATCCAAAACAGATTTAGCTTGACTTAACTGATTGGTTCTCTTTCCGCCTTAAATTTCCACCAACCTTGTATTCTAGCCACTTGGCCCGATGAAGCTTTCGTTTCAAAAGCGAAATGTTGCCCAGCAATAAATCTACCGATTGTTACCAAACTTTTCCGAAAAAGATATATGGTTTGCGTGTTTCTTCGACCTGGGTTTTGTCAGTTTAACGAGTTTACTTTGGTTTTTGTGTGTATTAAGCCCAACATTTTAGACGACGTCTTTCGGCGACAAGCAAAAAGTGGCATATTGGAAGCAATGGAATTGCTGGGACGCAGCGTTTTAAAACACTCTTGGAAACTATCACCTATTTTGAGTTGGGTGGAGCAGCTAGTAGGACGCTAGAATTACAGGAAGCGAGCGTTCACAGATGAGCCACAGTCCTTGGAAGTTGGTGTCATTCCTTCCACAATGTCGAAGATCGCTTTGGAGCGCAGTTTTTTTACTATTAATCACTAAATATAGTTGAAGCTACTTTAAGTTTGACCTCAATTGTTGTCTAAAAAAATTGACGCAATAAACAACTCTGCGGAATGTCCAAACTTCCACTTTCGGTTCAGATTTAGTGTGTATTTGAGGCATAACCAGACGAGCTGATACAATTTACAACTCAACGGTTAGAAAACGCTTCATGAGAAAACATTGGGTCTAGTTTCGAAGTCCCGAACTTACAAGACTTTCTAAAATTACCTGGAGTGAGCGAGTTTTTTTCATTAATCTAAAACCTGTTTTTGCATTCACGTCAGCTTGTCACTCGAGCAATTATTAACCGACCATTTCAAATGAATCAACGACGTTTAAGTCACCATCAATAAGACAACGTTTCTACCAGCGTTTCATCAAAAAAACTGTAAGCGTCCCAAAACGCAACTTTTAGGTCGGGTAGTTGTATCACAGAAGTGCCTTTTCATTCTTAGGTGGGATGCTTTTTGCTACCACGATTAAAACGCAAACCACTTTTCCCAGTAACAATTTTTATCATACGCTTCATCTGTATTATACAACGCAGACGCCGAGCATTGTTTACCCAATGTCTTTGAACTTTTATCAACCGCTTCTCGTGTAACAAAGGTAGGTGTTATGTGCACTTGTGTTTATTCCAAACGGACCTTCAATGGAGCTTTACAGTGATGCAGTTTAAGCGCATAAAGCACGTACCATTTTTCCCGGGTTTTTATGAAAAAGTAACCTCTAATTTGTTGTCACATAATGCGCTTCCAAAGCATTAAATTTCGCTGTCTGTCTACCAAAGAACAAAATGTTTTGAAATGGCTGTTCATCTCAAATTCTGTACACAACTATAGCCCCGCAACCGTGAGCATTTCTGTGGATAGACGAGACGCGAGCAATACCATTCTGAGTAAATACTGACCACAGACTCACCCGTCAGTGTTGTATTCTACAGACAGTGTAAACACTTAGGCGTTCCATACAAATACTTTCGGTAGGAATCCCAGATGTTAGTCGCTTTGACCATTTCAGTGATGCTGATTTCGTCTTGCCCAGGGTAATGATGACGCGTTTGAACTCATGAACTGTCGCTGCCGTTTTTGTACTACCTACAATTCGATTCAGACATACTGTGTATACACGTATACTTTGTATATGTATATATGTATGTATATGTATACTTTATATGACCGGTCACCCTTATCCACGAGTATGAACAATGCACGAGACAATGTTTGGATCAACGCACAGAATACTGCGGAGTATCGTTACTCCAATTCACAACGAATGGTCACTTAAAAGATGAAAAGTTTGCTGCAAGGTAGACAACTGTGGAAATGGATTTGACCAATATTCAACTTCAAATTAGGAATGTGGTCAGTTAGATCTAGCATTCCTTGAAAATAACACAACTAAGAAAAATAATATATCAATATATAATGATATAGTATTAATAAATCCAATCAAAAAATCTCGTAGAAAAACTGTGATAAAACGGTCGGGAACTGAAGTTTCATCAGTTGTTAGACTACGAGGTAAAACACGTCCATGCATGACATCACGCCCCAAACATTTACAGACCCAACAGCTTTGGCAGTCTGAGAATGCCATATAAAGCGTCTAATAAAATAACCCAGTTTACATCCTCCATTGTGAGTTTTGGAGGCCTTAATCAAGTGCTGCCTAAAAGAGCAATCTCAAGAGTTCAGATTAATAAAAATCGCATGGAAACGGAAACAGTATAACATATAATATAATAATAATAATAATATAATAGTGCGCTCTAAATCACACAAACTGTGACCAAAATCAACCGCCGATGGAAGTTCACAAAACCGTGTAACCCCTAGAGTTGATGTGGCTATGGCCTGTTGAGCTGTAGCACTTGTGTGTTAATATTGGAGGGGAAATTTGCCGAGTAAGTTTCCGGTGAACACTTTGGGCTTATAAGCGTACTTGTCTTAGTGGTATTTTATAACAGAGCAGACTTTCTTCAGAAAAACAGAGCTCGCCATATATAAAAATTGTAACAGGTTTGTCAAATTGTTGGTAGGTTTCCTTGCAAGGTGAAACGATAAGTTAATACCGCATATCTGGGCCACAGACATTTCTTATTAGTATCATGCCTGGCAGTTTTGAAGTCAGGGGTTTCAACTTATGCTGGTAGCTTATTGAAAGGTGATCACCTACCCGGATTTTTCGCTCAAAATGTTTCCTAGTTTTCTGTCAATATATAAAAACCCAAAGTGCTCTGCATCCGTGTAAATTGGAAGAGGAGAATCTGTTAACCTGTCACCCCAAAGAATAACTTATGGTTGTGTTAATGTGGAAACAAAATATATTGGACTTTTTCAAGGTTTAAAAACATTTTATTAATAATAATTGATCAATTAATTTACTAATAATTAATTAACAATTATTGATTGATATTGATAATAATAGTTCAGAATAAAGATACAACAAACCAGTCATTTAAGTGCATCTGTTTAGTCAAAATTATTTGTCTGGATGTTTGAAACCTCAATGTGGTGGGAGAATAACGCAGGTTTAGCTGGCCAAAATAAATGTAACCTTGACATCTCTACGCGTGGTGTTCAGCTGGTGTGGATCAGATCAGTGGTTCTGCAGATTTTCTTCTGTTCCCGATAGCAGAACTATCGTGTTTGAAAGAAGGTACAACCGTCAAGTGGTACTCAAAGAGTTTTGAATCTGCGACTTAAAAACGTAATCACGCATGCTTCACCGGCTGAGTAGCAGTGCGATTTGCTCGCAACCACCGTCGGCGAGACTGTCAGGTTTTCAAACACTCACCGGAAGGTCATGGATTAAAAACTCCCTGAGTTTGCAGAGATGTGCACTATCGTTTATTCTCAGTATGGATGAAAGAGCTACACAGTGCATTTCAGCTTTTCATTGTCGGTTGGCTTCACTGGATGGACTGAATCTCCGGGAAAAATAGTCTTTTCATCAAAACTCTTAAACTTCGTTGGAGTTCCAAGTATGGAACAAATAATTTTTTGAAGTCATTTATTGGATGGCTAAAGACCCGTGTTTGAACGATCAGTGGCCCATAATCGTTTGTTCTTCTGTTGAAACAAAATATTTTACGTTCATTCTTCAACAAATATGTATAATGTACCTTCTATAACAAAACATTCCATGTGATAAAAGGCGCACTGGTATCCCTGCGTCATATTGACGACACCATTTATCTGATAGGAGTAGTATGAAACAGAAGCCTAAAATGCACAATATTCGTTTTTCGACATCATAAATCTGTCTCAAATGCAATAACTCTTATCCAACATTGTTTTTGATGAACTAATGATGCCTTGTTTGAGGTACTTAGCGTTGCATGTTACGCAATTCGATGAAAAAATGCTTGCTTTCATACCAGCGCTAAACAGTAATATAAACAGCTAACAAACACCGTTTAGCTGTAATACCCTTTTAATGTCTAGGTGCCATGCCACCCGAAGAAAGCAGGAGGGCTGTGATACTGCCAGGTTGCCCAAGTCTAGACAGAAGAAGTCGAGAGGCAAAGGTCGAGTTCGAACCGCGGACCTGCCAGTCAGTAAATTCGCGCTCTAACCACTGATCCATCTCGCACCCATGAGCGGCTAACGCTCAAAACTGGTATAGCGCCACGCGTTTACACCAACTGGTTACTTGACTGGCTCCCAAATTGTTTGTCTCTCCCAAGACTCACTCGTGCAGGTGAAGCGGTTGGAGAGTAATTGAAACTGCTCAGTATTCTATTCAACACACAGCGTAAACCTAAGAGCCAATCCTGCTACGTGCTGGAGAATATAGGTCAGGTCATAGAGGCACACAGGCTTGGCACACAGGCTTGGCACACAGCCTTCTACAAACTATTGACAAACTGTCCGCCTCAAGACACCTCTTGCTCAATAAATACTGCTTTTGTAAATAACAATCCGTTTTTTTTCACACCCGTTTCAGTATGAAAGGCGTCACGGTTGTCTATTTCTGCACCATCTTCCTGTATGGTGAGTTATTTATTCCTTAATTTAACCTTCATCTGTCTACCTTCTTATTAGGATTTTATGTACGTTTATATCAGCTCCTCGATTATAGCAAAACAAATTGTTCGTGTTAATTCCGTCTGTTTGTTTTTTTACATGCGTCCTACTCAGTATTCCCAGTGGGCTCAAGTAGGGAACAAAAGCTTTTATAGCTTTGTTACACTATGTGACTTCACTCCTAAACTCGTCATTTTGTGTAGAATGCATCACGCCCTCTTGCATCGAAGAAAGGATAGCTCAATATGGCAATGCTTTTTAGTGGAAACAGCCTTGCATTAGGCATGTGTGCTGGTTCCTAGATGATATGGAATATCAGATGCTTCGACAAAGGTTAGACTTCTAAAGAAAATTTTTCGTTATTTATGTGTTCATTATGAGCATTCATTTATTTACATGCCCAACGTACAATACTAATGATCCGATGGTTTAAAAGGTTTTCAGGTGTGACATAATCCCAAAAACATTGTTTGCCTGTGGGCAGTAGTATCCAGCACAATCCGGAGAGCGCATTTCCCCAAAGGCAAAATGCTTTCAAGGACGAAAAATTCCAAGTACTGCACTGCCATACCTGACAAAATTTTACGTTGAAGAAGTGTTTGTTTCATAGGATTTCCTAGAAAACAAAAACCCTTGCCTGTTTTTGTAGCCATGTAATAGATCAGGTCCTTCTAGAGCCACCTTTTAATTGAGAGAATTTATTGCGATTATATCTTCGCCATCTTAGCAGCTTCTGTCCGGATTTTCTGAATAAGTCCCTGGAGATTCAGGCTAGCACTAAGTATCTTACCCATTTAGTTTCATTTTTTATAATAAAGCTTTTCAAACAAATTGTGGTTGTACAGCAGTGAAGCCTCTGTAGTAAAGCTGTTGCAATATTGTTGACGGTACAACTGATACTTTACGGTCTGCTTCTGCCAATGAGGGTTCTGCAAATAATCAGTTGCGAGCAGGTTGTTTCGTTACGCTAGTCTACCGGCCATAAAAACCACACGTTCGTACTTTGCGGTCTGAACATGGATCGCAAGTAAATGTAGGGATATTTTTTACCACATCGCATTGAAATTCGAGGAGCTAAGTGCTCGGAGGTTTCCTACATCAAAGGTGATCATTTATTGATTTTTAGGAAGCGATAACGTGATCGAAACTTTTCGGTTCAAAAACCACTTTCAACAGTTGCAAAATTCAACCATACTTTTAACTTCTTGAGTGACGTGCAATCAAAACCTCAGCTGGGATTTTGAAACAATTAAAATTGTTTTCATTTAAAAAACTACTCACAATATTGCTGAAACCTCTTTGATAGCTCACGACCGGGTGACAAACTAGTGTATTTGTCAAAATTAGCCCAATTTATCCTTTACTAGAACAAAGGCCTGACAGAAACTAGAGGACTGTGCCTACTTGATGAGCCCTAAGAAACTCGAAACCGGTCGTAGGCTGTCAAAGAGTTTTCAGCAACCTTGTGAGTAGTTTTCTGTATGAAAATCCGCTGAGTTATCTCAAATATTGTACCAACTGAAACATGAGGCAGCCTTTGTGCAGCACATTCAGTTGAAGAACACCAAGAGATTCGCTCTACATCTTGCAACTACCTGAGCTATCTTTTGCGCAAAATCCCGTGCCACATCTTTTGCTCCGCAGGAGAAAAATTATTTTGCTGCGAGGTCTCTGCATATATTGATTTTCTGGGGAAAATGAGTCAGTTGGATTTTTTTTAACCTGTAAGTTTTCCAGAAGCAGAAATAGGAATACTGCAAGTTTAGAAGTGTACACCTGCTTTGCGGCGGATTTTAAAGACTGGAATTCAGACCCCCGTTTAAGACATTCTGCTCAACAAGCAGAGTGTGCGTTTTCTTTAAGCTTGCCCTGGGAAGGATAGCATAAGCTAAACATCTTTTTGGTATACCTCACTTATTTAAAAGCTTGAGACTTCATGTGCTAAGCTGACATTGGAATTTCTTCCGGAAAACTTATTCTGAAAAATTAGAGCATGTCTCTCAGTTGCTGGATATTTGTCAAACTCACTTGCAATTGTGTAGGAACGTTTTGAGTCTGCGTTTGTGTACATCGGGTCAACTCACGAAGTGTGGATCATTTTTAATGGCACTTCTAGCTGTGATGATGAGCTTTTAAACCAGAGAAATCATAAAGCTAAAAAAGGGTAGATGAACTATTCTTTCTCTCAGAGTGTTTACTATATTTTCATCCAAATATTTGAAAATGTGTTGAGTGTAATTAATAACACCGTCATTCGTGTGTTATCCCAAATATATATGTGGCTTTCGTCCTCACGTGCTTTTTTATTCGGTCATCTATCGATTTATAGCTGAGTCAGTCACACGTAAGTAAATTTCCAAAAAACTTTTGATTAGTTGTTTCCTTGTACATCCATTGTTGACAAATTTGTTTTCATTTGGCGCATGTTTTCTTAGAAAGCAACACAATTGTTTGTCCCCCAACTTGGAATGAAACAAATTGTGCGACAACCAGCCCAAAACGTTCCATCGAAGCTGCACCATGACGATTAAGGGTATAGCAATCCCTGCTTGTGTGACTGGAGCATGAGTTTCGTCACTCTTGACACTACTTATATTTGAAGGGATTTGCAAATGTATTTGCAAATTTTGGAAGAGCTTTTGTCTCATTTGTGAATACTGTTCTCGAATATGTGTCCAAAAATGCCAGTTTTGAAAGAAGAGGTGAACAAATGACTTTCCGCTTAGTGAGGAAGTGCTCAAACAAATAAGCCACCGCAGGATTTCACTCGCTTTTAAGTTCGTACCTACGCGACACAACTTGGACTAATCTATCAACAATCGTCTGTCTGGCCAAAGGAATTTATTTTGCAGGCAGCATTGGCTTTCCATCACTAATTATGGTTCTTTTAATGCCAAGTGTATTTTGTTGTCGACTATAAAACTAAATGTCTTAGCTATAGGATTATGTCAAGTGGTCCTGGTAGAGTTATTTGTATTGCAAATCCTGCTTTCTGACAGAACAGCGTTCTGGGCAGTCTGGTATCCGGCAAATCTTCAGGATTTTTAACAAACTGGGGGCTTGGGCCTACCGGAGTCTGGCAATTTTTACATCATAAGCCTCTATTTCGTCAAGTTGCTTTGGTAAAATGAGGCAGTAAATCGAACGATTAAAGCACTTTAAGCTGACGTACTTATCAGAACGTTTTTTTCCAAACAAGCAAACCCGCTGTTTAATTCACTCTGTTGATGATTTAGGTGTATTGTACAAGTTATTCATACAAGACTGCTGACTTCTTAAGCAGAGTGTTGAGTCTGAAAAGTATCTTGCAGAATGATATTTTGTTGAAAAACTGCCAGAAATCCCGGAATGCCTTCCAAACTTTGCGTTACCCGCAGCTTTTGAAAATTACATATCACCAGAGCTGAAAACCTCTGTACCGTGTAGACCGTCCGTATTTTCATCATCAAGGTGAATTTCCAAACCGAGGCCCCGAAGATCCTTGGGGCTTCAGCAGTCTTTCAGTAGTAGACCGGCCTGAAATTCTGAGTTGGCACTGTGCAAAGTTAAATTGTGGTACAAATAAATACTAATTCCCGAACAATGTCACCTTTTGAGGTTTCGGTCTCTTTCACAGGCCTGTATTTGTCAGTTTAGGTTAACGTAAACTCTGGCCAACCACGATGCATCCTGCTCATTCTGTCAACATCTTTCTGGCTGTTCAACAAAGGTCTGCATCTGTACCTGAGGATTCTTGCAACACCTTGAGACTACCGTTTGTTCAACTCTTTTTTACTCACTTTTTTTGTGGTATCATGATTGTTTCATTTCCAAAATTGCTCGTACCGGACAACCCTGAATTCACGGCTTGGGAATTAAATGTGCCAAATCGCTCAATTATATCCTAAAACTGTCGCTTTCTCTGGGGAAATAAACACATTCTCCTAGTACTTAGCAAAACGCACAAACTGTTGCAATCGTAATGCCGACAAACACGTTTTCTGGAGATCTTTTGTGTACCTTTGTGTGTTGCACCGTTTGATTTTTTTGTTTCAGTTGAGGGGCTTATCACGAAGTTGGAAGGTACGTTGCTGGAGGAAGTCTTACGGGAATGACATTTAACAGTTTTAAATGCTTTAATCAATAAATCTAAAATATTTTTTCAAAACGCTTGGGAACATTTTGATTGTTGGCCTGTTTGCCGAGCTTGGCATTTAAATTTCAGAACATTACAGTTTGCTTCTGTGAAAATGAAAAATCAAATCGCACTTCAGAGTTGGCTTCACACCTGAAATACCAGGAAGCTCACAACACCGCGTTTTGATTTCTTCCAAAACTTGGGGATAAAGCTGGTTGATTAGACTTGATCCTGGTTTAAATAACATTGTTGTGCATATAAAAAAATTAGATTAGGACTTCTGCGTTACCTTTGTTGTTGCGGAATTTACACTCAAAAAAGAGTTGGGTGAGTAAAGTGACCACATCCTTTAACTAAGTCAGTAACGGGTTATTCCTAATTGCGAAGAAAACTACCGGTTGAGTATCATCTGCGTTGTTTTGTAATTGACCCAAAAATGAAAAATAACTTGGTTTCAGAATAGGAAATCTATCAGATGACGTTGGACATTTAGTATGCGGTGGTGTCCTGTCTTGTCTTGCTTTTCTTGCTTAATTTGCACAACCACCAACCCATCGCTACGCACCACTAGGCTCCCTAACAATGCAGCGATGTTGTCACGACGATTGGTGATGGAACCTTTGCCAGCACATTGCCAAGCTCAGTAAAAAACGAACGACCATCTACTCTACCTGAGCTACCAACATTTTCCTCCATAGGAAACATCTTCAATTATAGCAAAATAGTAGTTAACACTGATGGTTCCCTGCTGTACAACCGTAAGCACAGCCTGAGTGTAAGAGCAGATTGGAAAAAGTCAATACGTCGTGGCCTGGAGGCTTACTTTAAGAAGCATGGGACTTTCGGCAGGTGCGCAGGTTTTGCGGCCAAGACCGTTACAAGATTAACGGGATGGTCAGTGCTGATGGGCGAGCTTTTAAGGACAAAGTTACTGTTTCGGTGGAGGGGAAAATGTATGTGAAGGAAAAAGAAGAGATGTGTCCGCGATTGCTCCAACCGCGTACCCGCCCTGCTGTCTTCAGCTGGTAGGGCGACCTACGTGATGGCACCACGTGACGGCCAATTTAACATGCAGTGTTTTTAACCTCAGGTATAGTGATTACTGGAGAGCTGGGACTTTTCCATGGTGACCAGACCTAAAAAGAAGGATAATTTAAAGTCTTTGGCTCAAATCTCTGACCACACAACAGGAGTGTTTGGAGAAAACTGCGTATTTTTTCAAAGATTTGTCGTCAGGCATTTCCTCACAGGACGATTGTGTTAGTTAGACCTCCTACCATCGACCGTCCTTGCATGATAGATTACGAATGTCCCACGGGCATCCAGAAGCATGGGTCACTGGATCACGGAAGCAAACGGATCGTCGCATCATGATCAGGTCCGATCTGTCCGTAAAGGGTATCATGGAAGTTAGATGCCCGACCAAGAGTTGTTACAACTGCGGTTGCTTTTAAGGAATTGAAGCAGGACGCACATTATGGTAAGACGTAGGTACTCAGGATTACCGGAGCTATTTTTAGGCTGTTTTCAAATCTCACCCAAGCGTTTTCAAACTTTTACGTAAATAACTTACCACACGCTAAAACCCGTTGGGGAAGAACCTAGGTTTGATTGTGGCATAACATTCGGAGAACAAAATTTGCTAAAATTAAGAGTGAAAAAATCTTCCTCTTGGGTTTCAAAACTTTTAATTTCCTTTGATGAATTTCGCAAATTTTACACGTCCTTGATTTGCTGGATAACAGGATTCAGAGGTAAGTAACTCTAGTTAGCCAATAAAAGTATTAGCCCCAAAAATTTCATCTTTGTTTGACCGACAAAATTTGGCCACAGAATTCAATTCTTTAAAATTTTCACCCATATTTTTGGTTTAAAATATTTCCGCTTGTTATTTCTTCAATTCTATTTGGAGAGTTTTTTCTCGCAATAGGAACTAAACTTTAAAGGTCCTTAGTTAAAATTCCGCCAGACATATTGTAGTACTGCTTAATACCCCTATACTTGCGCGCTCACTTGTGGGTGATCGATTTCGATGCACATGATCCTTTAGCCTTGCATTTGGGTGAGATTTTTGACGGCTTGGATCGAATGCCTATAAAATGAAGAAAAAGCGTATAACTCTGGTTTCACTGGTCGATCAGTTGTCAAAATGGGTATTCATGCAGACAAGTTTAATATGGCAACTTTCTCATTTCACCGGTATGATAACTTCCGAATATCTGGAGCAAAACTACTTTTAAATGATTGTAAGTACTGTGAATTTTTTGACGGCGAACCTCCATTTTTTATTTTTTATCTTTACGATAATCCCGTCGGCGTATCCAAACTCTCGTTGCAAGCCTGATTTGGATAATTTTGAAATTTAGTAAAATATTTTATATCTAAAATCTTGTACTATTAAAGACCATGTAGTTGTGTCAGGCAACACCACCGCATCAATGCTGGTAGTCCACTAGGTATTCGGTGTTAAACAAAAACCACTCTTTTGGATTGGTCACTTGGCCGGCGTCAGTAACGGGAGCCGCGCAAACGAGTTCCTGCCCCAGCCATTAAGTCTAGCCATATTTCGACAAGACGGAAATTCACGCATTCCCTCAGCAACTTGCCGTGTTGTGTACCCAACATTTTCTGCTGAAGAACAGCAGGCGATGTATTTGAATACGGAATGCTCGGATGCATGCATCAGTTGTTTACATGTTGATCGTTAATCCGCTTGCCGGGCTTGACGATTAGTTTTCAGATGGCCCACCAAACTGCACATTGTTGCTGTCTTATGGCAAATGGTTCGCAAGTCAACTGCCGGGCTCAGCGAGCAAACCAGTGGACACCCGATTCATTACCAACACGACCATATTCTGAGTGATGAGTGGTATATTGTTATTTGAGGTTAAGTCTGAGAAAAGAAATCATCAGTTGAAAACAACTAACGCAAATCTGCTGCCAGAAAAGTGCAGTTTAGCACCTAAAAATACAGCGATTAGCTGCGTCTACCAACAGATCTTTTTTATAGGATAGACCACCGTAGATTGGCCTCTTTGTAATAGCCGTGACAGACGGTTGGACAGGACGTCCAGACAACGTCCTGGATTCAAAGATCCCCAGATAAACATTTGCCATGAGCACCTTAGCAATTAATGGCCCAGCTTATACACAAATCACATTCGGCTCACATGATTTTCTAGAGTGTAAATCATGTTTAGTTTCTGCCTCAGTGGCACAAAACCATGGTCGTTTGTTCAATGTTCCACATAAATGATTGTCCTGCAGACAGAACTCGTCAACAGTAACTCATTATCTTGATGGTTGCATTTATGCCCAAGAAGCCGGACACAGTTGAATCGTTGCAAAAGGCAGATACTAAACAGAAGTTGCGCTCTTATCGGATGGCACCGTCCCTGAACTGACTGAAATGCTGCTACAGAGAAGAGGCTGCTAACAAACCTACAAATACACTTTGAAAACCAGTACCAAAACTGCATTCAAACAAAACGTCTTCGCAAACAAATAAGGAAAGGACAGCTGTCACTTCTAGTCCAAAAACGTTTTCATGGCTTCTACAGTTGACTAATCAGCTTTTTGCACATTTTCCGTGCATGAAGACGACAAAAGTAAGTACACCATGCTCCAGAATATTGTCAGGGCTGTCTGTATAGCATGCAAAATCTTGATTATTTTGCGTTTTCTACGTTCTCGGACGTCACAATACAATTCACCTTGAAGTTTTGTCACCGTAAATGTCTACGACCAAAAGTCATGCTCTTTGTAAGCTCCTTCCAGTCAAACCGGGGCCAGATTCCGCTTCCAAGACCAAACGTGATTCAAACCTTCTGAAGTTATCAATGGGTCATTTTGTGTAGTATGTGCCGTGTAAGAAAATTGGTCGTTTGGCTGAATATGACATTTACAGCTAACAATGCTCTCATGCCACATCGGCCGTCGCGCGGTGCCATCAGCCGGGTCGCCTTACTTGCTGTATACAACAGGTCGGGTAAGCGAATACATGCTACTGCTGACGCCTCCCTTCTTACACTTTCACATTTTCCGTCTTCCACCCTCCCCCACCCAAATTTGAATACTTTCTCCGCAGGTCCAAGCTCTAGGACTGACCGTTTTGCTCGCCCTGCATCACACGCAGCTGCAGCTTCTGTACGCCCGAGTTTAGTCACAACCCTAAACACTTCAAAGTCTATTTTCATACCCCGAAAGCCTGTCTACTTAGCCACCTTTAATGTTCGCACACTGAAGCGAGCAGGTCAACAGGTGGCTCTTGCTCGTACGCTGGATTCTCTCTGCATTGATGTATGTTGTCTGTCAGAAAC
>SJOL01001286.1:0-47635 GCA_004794785.1 Opisthorchis felineus | reverse complement strand
TATATATATAGAACGTCTGCTCCAAATGAATTTTTCGAGGGGTGGTTGCTTTTGTACAATTTGTAGGGCTTGAACGCCACTATGACGTTCCATCAACGGATGCAGTTACCAGCCGTAAACCCGTGATACAACCCACGCATGTTTCATTGAAGCATTCAAATCGATCGAGTTTGAGCAGATAAAACATCGAAAACCGAAAGCGCGCATTCAGCACTACCGAAGTTTATCTGGAAAATGCAGCCGATTAATTATTGAAGCTTGTGGAAACCTTTCTGACCCCATCAGGACCCTGCAGTAAAAGCATCTCCTGGACAGCTTTGTGTTACGCTATTATGCTCTCTGCTATTCAGTCCTAGTTAACGCTGCAAGAAACATGGAATACCGCAAGACACCACATTCCTTTCTTCATGCTACGCAATGTCATTAGTATTTTTGTAGGAAAAGGCTGTTTTCATGGACGGGTTGTTCTCTGGGTTGTTTTGCTAGTGTGCATCATTCAAGAGTAAATTCTAAACACTTCCTAAACGTTGCTAATGGAGCATACTATGTTGCTTGCGACTCTCAAAATGTAAAGCCCAAGCGAGCAGGCACCATTGTATTGCACTGTGTTTCGATGTTTGCCTAAGCCTAACCCCTACCCAACCCGACAATAATGCGTTTGGGTAGTGACAGTATTCACATGGACCCCGAAATTGGCAAGGCAGTGTATGACAAACATGCTGAAACGAACTTCACTTTTATTTGGGACCTTACTCAAGCGCAAAACATCGATTAGAACCCATCTGTATAAAAACAGACTTAAATTTATACATCACAAATACTGACAAAACCTCAAAATTTGTCAACCGTTGCTCTCAAAGAAGACATGCGTAAGTTGAAAATATAAAAATGTTGTGAGGTTTATGAGATTTGTTCGAAAAACGTACACATTCCAACATTTTTATGAGGGTAAATCTGTTTCTGTCTGCATTGATAATCAAATGTTTTGCGTGCAAAGCCAAACAACAACTGGATTTCAGTTGTGACTTTAAGTCTGATCGGCTTGGCAGCTTTCACATGCACGCGGAATTAACCACCAAAAAACGCCTCGTTGAAAAAGATGGTGATGCAGTATTCCACGATATAATGGGGGGACCATTTGCCGCTTCTGAACTTTGGCATGAAAACGATCAGTGGATAATGCAATGCATTTCGTTTATCTGGGAAGTTAGCGAGAGATTTTAAATGACCAGATCCTTCGGATCAGCCGAGTAGCCATACGCGGTGCCAAGGTCGCTCCGGTGTTTTATCAGGCGAAATGACACTAAAGAGTTTGTGTATCATCCATTAAATCAACCGTTCAAGCTTCTTCCCTTGTTTCGCCCATTTGAGTTGGCTTCAAAAACTAATATAAACAACCGTACATACGTAATACGAATGCTATCTCTTGCTTATCTCAGCAAAACAATTAGACAAGGCCATAAAGTCTCTCAAATCTCACCCTCTACAGGACATTGGTCAGGTCTGGTGGGAACATCGGATTAGCAATGCTGAGGTACGCCAGATGGTCTTGGGATGAAGGTACTCTCCCGTGATAGATAAATTACTCACGTTTCATAGGCCGCGCTGGTTGGGACATGTACTCCGCATGCCAGAGGACCGCTTGCTTCGCAGACCTCATTTTGCCCAACTCTGTGCTGGGTGGAGGTGACAGAGAGGTGGACAGTGTATGACCTGGCAAAGAAGTATGAGAACACTAACCATTAAACCTAGTCAGGTGGACAACTGCTGCCTCCCTGAATGGGGACCCCGGGACTCAACTCACCGATGGTTAATGACATTGGCAGAAATGGCCAAATCTCGCAGTCAGTGGCCATCGTGCATCAAAGCACTCGCCTTCAGTTTGTAGCTACCCAATTTCTGATCCGACCAAACACGCCATCGCCTCCAAGGCTTGGCTGTATGTCCCACATTGTCCTGTTTTCCGATGGTAAAAACGGCTACAGCTGGAACCAATGTGCCTGTGGTACACGGTTTATAGCTGATAAATTGATTGACTGGTTGATTTAATCCTAATAATATCATCAGCTCCTTACACACATTTGTATATTTCTGAGTTTTCCGGCAAATTTTTGCCCCGACGAACCCTCGTCGCATTTAGTCAAAACCAACGGCCTTACCGAAAAGATTGCGCCCCACCTAATTAGTTCAAATTACTAGGTTGAATCGGATGAATTAAGCACTGGGAGTCTTGTAAACGGCTGACTTTTATAAAAACCACCAATTAATTTTACAACCGTCAAAACTTGGAGATTTGGTAGTTACTCAAAGTATAGTCAAAATGTTTTTGGGATGTTTTCCAAACGACCTCTGGGAAGTAAGTTGTTTCTTCGGCTACCCAGTTTAGGTGCAACGCTGTTTAGCCGCCCCTGGGCTGTACGGTTTGGTCTTGATCTACTAATCAGGAAGCTAGGGATATAAATCTCCGCGGGAACACATATGATGCGCACTAGTGATGATAACCAATAAGGGAGAAACAACATGACAGTGCTCATAGACGTTTCGGAATGAACGAAATTTTTTCGCTTAATTTTCTGTTTCAATCTCCAAATTTCTGCATTTTTACCACCGCCTTTCTTACGATATTATATACACGCACTAAAAGTGCAGTACAACCAACTGATTGACATAACGATCGTCGAAAAATTCACCTGAAAAGTGCTTCATGTAGCCATAACTTTTTTAGAGGCATGTGGTACAAACTTTTAATTTCGCTTTCGATATTACAAAAACCAGCTATTTGATGGCTTAGGAAAATGCGACAAAAATCATTTCCTTTTTTTAAACTAGGGAAACAACACCTTGCGTCAGCTAAACCCGCAAAAATCCCAGCATACATAGGCATCATTTCTGGGAATAACGAGGCCTACATTATGGCTCAATGCAATTTTTGTCCTTTTGGAAATTTTTAAATCCAATCTTGTAACATAATACTTTTGTTTTACAAGATCGGAGTCCGGCAGAACGGGTTCTAGCTAGGCCGATTAACAATTTAGTAGACAGTGCTAAGCACAGTCAGTGATGTGACAGTTATCCTTACCAGCTTCAAATGTTACTCCGTCATTGACCGCATGACCACACCAAACAGATATGTTGACAGCAGGCCAAACTTACTGAAGATTTATTTGGTAACTGGCTTGTACAGATGTCCTCATTTTTTGTCCGTACATATTTTCTATTGCCCTTCTATGTTATACAGCCTACAGGAAAAACGTCAGAAGTGCGCTTTAAACTTCAGTACAGTTTTGAATGTCGCAAACTAATGCGTTTTACTTTCTTTGTGCGTGCTTGTTCTAATGATTACCTATAGAATTAAACATTTTACTATATATACTTTCCAAAATATTTTCTGACCATTTTAAAAAAGTGCGCAATATGTTTAATTTTTTTCTGAAATTGTGGATGTCTCCGCATACAATACGAACAACGCAAACTTTACTTTGAACGACTTGCAGGTGTGGTTTATATCCTAGGTAAGTGGTGGACACTACCGGTTATCAACTGTAGGCCTTTTGTTAAGGTAATTTTTGCGAAGTTCATTCGATATCCTATTTCACGTCTGACGAGGAGTGGGGAATTTCAGAAGTGAGAACAGGCGGTGTCGACATCCCTCCCCCGCTAGGTTATTCAACCCATCAGTGAGAAGACGAGTCAACACAACGCAATGTCATGATTAAGAAGGACTCATATATAATATACAAATTGTTAGGGCTGTTAAAGGTCCTTTGTGAAAGTTTTTTGAAATGAAGTCCGACGTTGGTAGTCCCCGGTTGTAGAGCTCATTGGTCATTGTAGCAATGTTGCGATTGAAGAGTAATTTGCAGACATAGAAATCAGAACATTGTAGCTTAGCGTCAGAAGCAAAACGATGAATGCGAAAAAGATAAATTTGAACACCTCGATCTTGCAACTTTGACCTCCAACATCCGGCAATCGTTTTTTTTTAGTTTTTATTAGATTGGCTTCATTTAACAGATTTTTAATCTAACATGATTGGAGCATCTGCCAGCATTCGAAGCTCATCATAAAGCCAAATGAGCCATAGTATATCCTCAGTCAGTGGTATGAGTTATTTTGATGACGAAAAAATCGCCCCTACACTTAGACATTTCACGTGCCTTCTCTGAGACACTCACGTTAATTTATTCAGGATATTTTGCACCATAGGATTTTGTTTACCACAAGTTATCTTTGCGTTGCTCTTTTTTGAATATTTTCCCGTTTAGAAGAACAAGGTATAAATATATTTTTTTATTTGGTTTATATCTTAACGCATTTGCCCATAAGAATTGTTTACTATGTGAACATCTTCTGCATCGTCCTCTAAGTAAACGGATTTTAGGCCGGTTTCACCAAATGGGGATCATCTGAAGGG
Source organism: Opisthorchis felineus (assembly GCA_004794785.1). Lineage (NCBI taxonomy): Eukaryota > Metazoa > Platyhelminthes > Trematoda > Opisthorchiida > Opisthorchiidae > Opisthorchis > Opisthorchis felineus. The sequence continues at coordinate 43,221 of SJOL01001286.1, read as the reverse complement.
TTGCTGGGTAACAAAACTGGTGTTCGCGCTGGATTGGAAGTCGCCTTCAAATACAGAGGTTACTTATCAATGGGATCTATCCGATTTAGAATCTTCTTTGAGTTTTGTGTGGTACAAAATACTAACAACACAGAGAGAAAAACGATCTCACTGAATCCCTCGACATTTTAGCACAAATGAACTCTAGCAAAGGAGTAACTTAAAAAATCAATTAGGTTCTTTGATTTAACAGGTTTGCTCTAACTAAGAAGTCGCTAACCGACCGAATGAACCAGTATTCATCTTGGGAGTAACCACGTCTAATCTGTGCAAAATAAAATTCTGAATAGTTGATTCACTTTAAATGGGGATAGTCTGGAAATTAAACGCATGGGTTGCAAGTTTTCTTGAGTTATTTCCAAGAGATTGAAACGTGAGACATCAATTTTTCCCACACTGGAAAGAGGCGCGTTCTAGGCAACGTAAATGGATCAATCAGCTCTCCTCATCCAACTATCATTTCATAATCGAATCCATCCATCCGTCATTTACAAAACATCACAAAACTAACAGATCAAAAGCACGTTCAAACCGATCCTTGTACCCAAATATGAACAAAATAGGGTTCGATAACTTAGTCCTTCATCAGGAGTTTCACGTAAGGCTAGAACGACAGCTATCCAAACGGAGCTAAATCTGTTAAGCCTCTACCCAACTCCTTTTTCTCTGATCTAAACATATGTCTGTTTATCAAACAGACAACTTCTTTGCACGCATCTGTACGCATTATTGCAAAGGGATGTCATGTATTCCGTACATGAGCCACATTTGGTAACCTAAACTTCTGGAAGAAAAGTAGGCTAAATAACGCGCACAGTTCAGGCTGTCATACGATGTCGACTTGAAAACGCACAAGACGCTTCAGGTAGTCCTCACTTGAGTAAATCAGTGAGGTGTTGTTCCTGGGGCAAGCTTTCTTGTAATAATGAAGTCAAATACTGCTCCGTCAACCGTAATTCAGCGCTGTTTGTAACAAATTCGGATACTTCCACAAAAATGGTCTACATTGCCTGCGAATGCTTGCAGGATAGTCTTGAGAGATTGTGGACACGTAAAGCCTAATCAAGTTGTTCAAGACGGTTAATGATTCGCCTGATTCTCACATGGGGCATTGGGTGAAAGGGATGAACTTATGAAGGCACTAGAAAACTGGCAAAATGTTTTTCCTTAATGATTCAGAAATATGGAAGGGATTTTTATGAAAATTGTGGGTCCAGATAGAAGCTGGATTAGTGCCGGAAGCTTCGATTTCTTGATCTCTGTGAGAATAAAAGATACTCAGGGGCCACGAAGCACGAAACGGGCGTGTGTGGTCATTAATCCAAACCTCCATGTGATCCAAATCAATCATCTCTGGAGTTTATTTTAAAATCTGATTGAAACGGGAATAATTTTGCGTGTAACTTCCGTTAGTGTGGATCAGCTTTTATATGGCAATACACCCATTTTCTACAGACTGTTTTACCCCTCTTGCCCTGCATGACCTATAAAAGATAGTCACGACTGTGCTCAGTGTACATAATTAAGGTTGCAGTTTCATTTCTACAGTGTCCTTAAACACTGTGGATTTAACATGGTTGTAGGTGCCGGCAGTAAACGCTTGCCATGGGGAGACGATACATGAAGACAACTGGTCCAGTACGGGGTAGACCGTAGAAGGTTTCTGGCCATTCTTAGGCATATCTGAGACAACTGACAAGACAACTGACCAGCTTGGAACGATTTCAACCCGGAATAAGGTACTATTGGCTTACAGTAGGTCAAAAATGCCAACATACTTCTCATTTACATTCTAATGCCTTTGTTAACCAACATGGTTTCCTCAGGCCAACAGTGCTTAAACGCACGTTTTTTCCCAAGGTACATTCGATGGATTTCGTAGTTACGATTGCACAAATCAATGTCCATTCCACTGACTACTCCCTATAAACATTCCGTAAAATTTAAAAACGCGGCTAGGTGTTGAGAATGCCTTCCAAGTTTGCTGTGCTTACATTCAAAGTTGACAATGTTTGAAACACTTTTCCTTCAGATGGAGCCAAGACCCTAAAAGACGACCTTGGTGAGTGATGTAACAACCGTAGTTCACAGATAAAGTTGTGGTTGAATAGTATAAACAACAATCATTCTCTACATTATCAGCTCAGAGTAAAATCTGCAGTCTCGGGAGTTGTACGTTCAAGTGGATCCTTGTGACTGCTTTTACGATGTTTTCCGCCCTTCAGAAAAATTGCGTAAGTAAATCTTATCGAGCAAAGTTTTACTGTTTATCGGAAGTTTGGGAAGATCTTGGAATTTTATTAAAGATTTCGTCTTGTCAGCAAAGCTAAAGGCTTTTTCAACCTTATTGGGAATCCTGCACGGTGCGTATCACACAAAACTGTGATAATAGACGTCCTTGAACCCTTGACTTTCCAGCTGGTAGTTTGGCCACTTAGTCACTCAGCCACCAGCGGCTAATGAACAGTAATTGACTCACACTTTGACAGGATATAGTGCCACTTGATCTTCAGTCATCGAAACCACATTACATGGCCACACTCGTTGACTGGTTCCTCCAGTGACGACTTCTCAGATGGAAGTTTCACTCATCGGGTGAAGTTTATTCCACCACTGAGCTACTTATAGATTGTTGGTAGTGTAAGGAGATTTGGGTTTTTTGGAGATTTTGTCCTGTAAGTGAAGCCAATCCATGCATAAAAGCCGAGAAGCACTGCACAGCTGTTTCATCCTTATTGGGAATAATCACCGGTGCACATCTCGCGAAACTCCGGAAAGTCTTGAACCCACGACCTCCTGGCTAGTAGTTTAAACATTTAACCGTTCGGCCACGAGCGGCTGTTCAGCAGCGTAATTAGCTCCACATAGACAGGATATAGCACCACTCATCCTTCAATCACGGGATCCACATGACGCGGTCACAGGTGTTGACTGGCTCCTCGAGTGACGATTTCTCAGATGGGAGCTTTACACATCTGCTGAATTTTATCCCAGTTAAGGATGAAACTTCTGTACTGCACTGCTCCTTAGAATACATCTGTTTTACTTAAAGGACAAAACCACCATGAAAGCTTTACTGTATTGCACACTCCGCGCATTTGAAGGGAAAAAATCGGACCAAAACCGCTAACATGACAGTTTATCTTTTGCAGCTTTGAAGTCCGAAGCAGCGCCGGAATAAGTAAGCAAAAAAGCGTTGGCAAGGGGTTTATTCTGTAAAAAAACTGTGAACATTTGGCATTACCAGTAAACTGAAATTGTTAGCTGTGGCGGCAAGAAATCAAGGATGCCGAGCTAAGCGCAACAAATCATTTTAATTGTGAGTTAGTTTCTCATTTGGTTGCGATACAAGCAACAAACTAAGTCATACCAATTCGAAAATATAAAAAGTGAACTGTGGCTCCATTTTTAAGAACCCCACCTTCCCAGACTCCGACGTAAGTGAAAATACTGACGGGAGAATCAGTGATGTGAGACATGCTGATACGCACAAACCGGAGCCATGCTAGTGTCCGGAGTTGTTTTCGGACGTTATTGGTAGGTCTACTGATCCTGTTGTATCAGACAATGTAAAAGCTGAACAGCGTCGGACTAAGTCAAGTGCAGCACAGAAGGAAAAAGTGTTTCCGACCAGTGCATTTCAACCCATGGATGATTTTAAAATGTTTTTGCCAGTACTTTTAAAATTGCATCACCACCCATTTTTTGCCTCCCGATCAATAAACTCTGAAACATTCTCATGCGATAAACGTAATACACTACCGATAAGGCTGCTAAAAATTCTTCGACAGCCCACGACCGGTTTTGCCCTTGTTGAGGCTCAGCAGGCAATCGCAGTCTTCGAGTTTCCGTCAACCTTATGTTCTACTTGAGCCCAAATTGCACTAAATTAGTCAAATACACTCATTTGCATACAAATTTGTTTTTGCGGGAGACTTACCTAGAACCCACCTGAATCCCTCACAAAACCAAATTTTTTTGCAGCTGAATGTGTTTTGCTAGTTCTCATGCAATCTTGTTGATGCCTCTACTACAGTATCCTTCAATTTTGCGCTACGTTTATCCATACCTCATTTGGATATCTTTAGGTTTTGTTTTCAAAATGTGCTACTGAGTTCCTGTATAGTAGTATTTGTATAGTATTCTTTGGAAGACATGAATTGAAACCAACTCGTTTTCTTCTTACTATCCAACATCAACTGTTATGTGAGTAATTTGGTATGAAGCCATCAAACACTTCCTACCTTCCAGCATTTTACCCGCGAATGATAGGTAAGTCATATGGATACCCAGCAGAACCAGTTGCTGTACAGCTTACCGGTCATTCACGAGAGACCTCTGCATGTTCGAATCTAAATTGTATTGCTCAATAAGTGTGGAATGACACTTTTAGAGGTTCTTGGAATTAACCTGTATCAGTCGAACCGGCGGTCTTTAGTTTTGAGTAAAATTGCTCATATGGAGGCATGACACGATCCATAAAGGTGATTCTAAGCTGCTTTGCTTAAAAGTATGAATAAGCAGTTTATCATAAATTGGTTTTCGATCAGGTGACTGCTGATCTGTTTGCCGAACTTGCTAATTGACTCGCAAACTTGTCGTCATCATACAAGGGAACACCATCAGTGCGCATCGCTTTGTCATGGTTGACCTGATAATGTTGGAAAGGACTGTCGTGGACATCTTTGAACACTTTTCTAAGTGAACGACAGCAGTTTCTTGCCTTTGGAGGACCAAACAGCAAGCTGGATACTGTTGTTAACACCTAATTTACGAGCTGACTACTTTGATCCTCATTCATGTACCGTTTATTCGACCTAGCGGTATTGTAGGGGGAGAGATGGTTCAAGTTGTTAAGGCCCGAATTTGCTGACCGGAAGATCCGTGGTTCGAACCCGAACTCTGCTTCTTGACCTCCCTTGTCTAGGCTTGGGCAACCTGGCAGTATCTCAGCCCTCATGCTTCCTTCTGGTGCGTGGCTAAGCACCAAAAGGATGTTGCAGCTAAACGAGTGGCTGTCAACGGTGGCCGTCTGCGCCACAAACGGTTTGTGCGCAACTCCAAATCTGATGCAAACCAGGAGAAATAAGTACCGCAGGCAGAAATAATGACAGCTTTTAGCAGCCGTTAACTAACTTAAACCTGACGGTACTACGGCAAATAGCAGCAATGCGCCTAGCAATGAGGTACCAATATCATCCGTCAAGTCCATTGGAATTTTGTATACTTTTTCTACTCTCCCGCACAATATCACACAAAAATATTTGCCCAGATATATGCGAATATATCCTGGATAAGACATTCTACACAAATTCATCAGCAGCTTTGTTTCATTCATACCGTATTTGTCATGACTTTGTAGCTGAAACTGCACTGGAGCGCTGGTGCCGGCGAGTCACTTACAAGTGAACCAACCATGCTCAAGTATTGAGATACTTTAAGTCAAGAAGTGCGTTTACTGCTTCCGTTTAGGTTCAGGTTTACTACGCGTTTCCTTATGTATCTTAATTTACCAATAATTGGAACCACGTATAAAAACTGAAACCAGGGACTAATCCAGCAAAGGACACGTAGCTAACTGGTTTTATCAGTAACGAGTTTTCATTCTCTCACTTTGAATGGATATGCATACTACGTGTGCAGTGAGATCTGGCTTCCCCAATGGGTAGAGAGAAACCACATGTGTGACCGTTTCGTTGGTTGGTTGACTCTTGGGGACAAAAGCATGAAACAGCCAATCTACCCAACATCCGAGACACCGTGATCGTGTATTTGTGTACAAAAAAAGCACCTAATTGGCTAAAAAATAATCTACATTCTAAACTCTCCAAGTACATTTTTTGGGTTTCACAGAAGACTCGGCGTCTCACTTCGCAGCCTTTTAAGCACGAACGTATGAGTGTCACAGTTAGAATTGTTACCCAGCTGATTAGAGGTTGCTTTAGATGTGTAGTGGTCTGAGTACCCAAAAGAAAGCTACTTTAGGAAGCGTGTGGCAAAGAAATAAATATAATTACTCTGAATTGAGTACACAATAATAAAAAGGGTCGAATGGAACAGACTCACTAAGAATTGTTCTTTTTAAAATAGTTCGTCGTTGGCCCAGGCCAGTGAATAAATAATAATCCGGTCGTGGATGTCCAGGGGTCTTCTTTTCCGGGAAGCTCTCATATACAATAAACTCCGAAGACAGTCTGAAATGTTTTGATACCAGAGTTAGCACATGAAGCTCGCGAATAACCGCTGTAAGCGCGAGTGAAATGAGAAGGGAAAATCGGAGAATGCGACCACGCCTGTATTGTATGTAATTTTGTACAAATGCGCGTTTTTGTGGTTTTGCGTATTCAAACAAAAATCGTTTATGAAATTGATGAAATACGTAACGTTATAATGAAAGCAAAAGAAAGGTACAAAACACCACAGATGTTCCCCCATAGCTGCTGAAAATTATTTACCATTTCATGACTGTTTTGCTCTTCCATGGCCCATAAATTCCGTGACTTTTTCAACCCAAAATATACATTTGAACGGAGAACTGGAGATGTGCATAAATTTTTCTCTATCATACTGAAAAATAGAGCCACCATTGCACAGCACACTGATTTGAGGAACACTGTAACCAGAAACCTATCGTGTATGTAGATTTTCGTCAAGAGAACTGCAGGTTATGTCAAAAGTAAATGTTTGTCTCTAAGAAAATGCAGTACTTATGCCCTGAATAATAGTTGGTGCTGATCAGATAAGACTCCATTTGTTGGTTGTAAAATGTATAAATGGATAAAGTTTAAAAAGCCTAATTTCGTATGGAATTTTTCAAGTTATTTTTGCCTTATGAGTTCGCCCAATCTAACCGGTGCCGCAAGGCAGCTTAGTAGCATGGTGAAACTAATTGCAAGTCCTAATTAGACGGGCCATTTCGTTTAGGAGTCCGCTAAAACATCCATCCATCCAAAACCTGGACCCTTAATCTTAAGGGGCTAACGTTGTGGCTTAATGTGAAAATTTCTGGAATTTTTTTCATCCGAAAACATGAATACCAGGCAGGGCTTGACCGGATCCATTTTCGACCCCATCAACCCTGACTATCTCAAGTCAAGCGTTGAACTATTGCATAATTCAATACGCCAGAACTGAAGGTAACTCAGGTTTATTTAATTTAAAGATCAAACACCTAGATATATCCGGTTGCAGTAGATCTGGTCCTGAGGGTCTCGTTTGACAAGCAATCACCTGCACCCTACAATGTCAAACAGGCTACGACCCAATGACTGGGAACTGGCAGGACAATGCTTTCCCTTGGGATGTTGGTCTGTTTGCCGAGTTTTAAAATCCAACCAGGTCCTCCCTTAATCGCATATCCTGAACGTTGAACCCTGTGTGCTATTAAACTTCACCGTGTGGAACCCCTGCAGGTCAAAATAATAGAAAGGATAGTTGTTACGCGTACTTGAAAGCAAAATTCCTAATGATAGTTTCCTCACATTACGTGACTAGCGGTTAGGGCTTTTCGATGGGACTTTTGGGCAACAAGCTGAATCGAAGGCGATGGGCCTGGAAGCCAGTTTACCCCATTAATACTACACCATCCAGATATTTGCTCCAAAGAAACAACAAAGCGAATGAAGTGGCTTAAGTTTTTTAAGACGTGTGCATGTGTTTTTTTTGTTTGGAATACGGAGAGATAGTATAAATGTTATCTCATAAACCCACTCGTAGGTAAGAACTTTGGACTCCAAAAAAGTAAGTCAGTTGTCCTTTTATAAACAATAGCGATTGACTAAATGTGTACAATTTGGTTACCTCATTTGGGGATGAAAAGCTGTGCATTTGAACAATTTAGTATCGAAAAAGAGCGTGAAGCCCAGTGTGGTCAAAATGCTTCCAGGGCTTTCGCTCATGGATAGCGAGTACGCAGACGATATAACTATTCTTGAATCTGACGCCATCGTAATGCAAATAACACTATATGGTCTAAATACTTCTGCCTCACGGTTTGGCATGCGCTTCACTCTTGCAACTTGTAAAGTACTGCCCCAAGGCTTGGTGGGCTCGAACCCTAAACTCATGCTAACGGATGAGCCCGCTGAGGTAGCAGACAAGTTTGTCTACCTGGGCAGATTTATCAGTCCCGGTGCTCCCGCAAAAGGTGATATTTTAATCCGGATTGGGAAGGCCAGAGCGGCTTTCGGGGAACTGAATCACCTGTGGCGTAAGCGTGACATCAGCTTATCCGTAAGTCGTCGAGTTTACAATGTTGTGGTGTGCTCCATTCTATTATACGGGTCATAAACCCGGCCGCCGCGCACTGAGGATGTCAAAAGACTTTCAGTATCTGATGGTCTATGTATTTTGGGCATTGCGATGGTCTGGCGGTCCATCATTGCTGAAGTACGTCCAATGTTTTTCGGAAGAAATAACTCGCCCACGGTAGATGAACCGTTCACCCTCCGTATGTTGCGCTTGCTTGGTCATGTGCTCCTTATGCCAGTCGACCGACTTCTCCAAAGGGTTCGTTTCTCACAACCATGCAAAGGATAGAAGCTAGTCACCGGAGGTCAGATTATGACTTAGAAACGAAGTTTGAAAGCCTCCACCAGCAAACGCGGCTGCGCTGGTCAATGCCCTGGATGGAGACATTGAGACAAAACGTCACTGGTTAAAAACGTCGTCCGACATGGCCCAGTCGTGCTCTTATTAGCGCTCTTGCATCCAAGCTTTTATCTTCACTGAATACCTCCCACCCCTACCTCGATCGCCCCAATGAAAGGTTCATTAGCACTCTGATATTTGCACAGCACTTACATCAACTACCGGGCCCAATGCGCAGCTATTGGAAAACATCGGTGAACAAAACTGTAAGAGTTGCGGACATTGTACGGCAAAGAAGCGGCGTTACTTTTGATAATGATAATGATGATAACGTGACCGGTCTAAGTTGTAACTTTTAAAGGCAATTTTGAAGGAGCAATCGGAGAACACTTTTATTAGGTCGTATTTTACCCCCAAAAATCCGCAAACGTCATACGGAGCAGCAAGATAACTCAGTGGAGACGCCTCACAAGGGTTTTTTCTACCACCGGCGGCATTTACAACCCACTTAAATCAACCCGCCCCCCAAACCAACGTAAATGCTAAAGGCAATTGAAAGCGATGTGAGATGGTTAGAGAGCGAAGTTACTGTTCGGAAGGTCCGTGATTCGAGCCCGGCCTCTGTATCTTGACTTCCCCTGTCTGGGCTTGGGTAACCTGGCAGTATCCAAGCCCTCATGCTTCCTTCTGGTGGCATAGCAGTTAGGCACCAAAAGGTTGCTACAGCTGAACGATTTATTTTTTAAATATTTATTTATTATATTTTTCTTCTGACTGTTATATACCCGCCTGTAATAAAACACCCTAACATTTAATAACCAGTCTGAGTTAATGGCGTATACCATCTTTGATAAACGACAACCTGGGAACCAACTAATCGTTGTATTACTTGTGAATTGTTCCCATCTAAATTAAGCAAAGTGTGTGTTATGTCTGACTGCTGTTCCCACTCCAGTGCCTGGTGCCAGAAAAAGAACTCACCGACGAGGAACACAACAGCTTTATTGCAACAAGCGAGTGCGTGCGAGTGCAAAAGTTACAACGGCTCCGCGCTATTTAAAGGATATTTTCTGACATTGAACCAGGCTGCCTGGTAAACGCGTTGGGAACACCCACCAACATCGACCGTGCTTCTATGAAATGCCTGAACGCTTATTGTAGTCGGTCGTACTTCTGTGTCGTGCCTGAACACTCATCGGCTTTTGCTGAATTGATTAAGTGATTGACTGGCCTGGATGTTTGCCGGCTTCCCTATTGAGATTGTGGTGGGGGTCTAGGGTCTCAGTAAGTTTCGGGTGTTCTGGGCTTACTTTCAGGAGTCTGACTTTCCCGACAGTATTAGGCTTCATGATTGTTGGTTGATTAAAATATCATGCGCTGTTTGCGCACACTGTTTTGGCTCTTCTATGCTCGAAACACACTGTACTAACGAATGTACCTCTAGTGTGGGAATGATGGTGCCCTGGAAGACACGTGTGGTACAATAAAGTCCAGTTTTCCCCCTACAAACAGAACAGACTGAGTTAATTTGGTCCAATGCAGTGCTTACTCAAGTTTGGCATGTAAAAATGAATCCCTTCCATATCGGACTTGGACCATTTCTTGTTGGTTGGGTTACGGATCGAGAATGGCCTCTATCACGCAGTCTCTGTTTTGGTAAGAAGCCCACTGATGGAATATTTCAATCTTTTTTGCGGAAGCTTAGGCATGATATTTTATCCGGAAGTGTAGTCGTACCGTAGGCAGAAGTGTTCTCCTGTCAGAAGAAAATCAGTTCAAGCAACCACATATTTGATTTTGGATTCAAGGCATTTCACCCATGTTGCAAACTATCTCTGTCCAATCAGACTCGAGTTTGTCTAAAATCTATTCGTAATTATCACTGGATTCGTTTCGTTTTGATGAATGCACAGATGCCTTGACATTGGTTGCGAGCGTTCCAAAACAGTTCGTAGCTTGAGAAAAACTGGCGCTTGGTGCACCAATGGAATAAGCTGATCCTTCCGTCAGCCTCTTGATGACAGAAGCACGAAAGCAACGTCGTTCGGCCACTAATGATTTTGAGTGAGCTGGTTCTTGCAAATACTAGAAAACGCAAATAATTCTATCGCCTCCAAAAAGCAGACGATGTAGTAAACTTTTCGTCACGATCAGATTATATTTGTGTAAACCTTGAAGTAGGTTCGGAAGAAATTGTGTTTTCCTGGTCTTTCCGACCACCTGCCTCTAGCTTTCATCAGATGATAAGCTAACCTCACCTTTTGAATATGAACGTGCAATAGAAAATCTCGCCACAACGATCATTCGAATTTGACGGCAAACACATTCGCTATCATTTTTTGTCAAAAAATGTGAATAAACCGAGGGCATTAAAGGTAGTCTTCGATATCATCGAAGGCAACAAATAACTGAGGTAAACGCGACTACAGCAATGAGCACTTTTTAATTCAGACAACGCTTGCTAGAATGCAAACAAATTGACAAACTCTTGTGTGTTTTTGTTGACTAAGGGCTAACAGGAACAATAATTTTTGTTGATATTTTACACATGCTTGTTGTAGGTTTTTCCCTAGGAGAGGCCAATTTTCAAAAAATGAAGATTTCACCGGTTGAGCGAGCGACCTCCCTAGAATCCTCAGTAATGTGCACTCTGCGAAACTTTGGCAGCCATTGTGAAACCCCCGACCTCTCAGCCAGTAGTTTGAGCCCTTAACCGTTGGGCAGATCAGTAGGGTGATTAAGTCTCACTTCACCGTCATATCCACCTGTTTTTCTGTACAAGCTTTGATATTTTCTTGTTTAAGCATCTGGTCTCACTATAGTTATGACTGTCTGTCGTTTGCGTAACAATTGATCAAGTGTTGTGTCACATTTTCCTTCTATGCAGTCGACGAAATTGACAAACTTTTGGTCCCCGAATAAGGTAAGTTCGGAAAAATCATCTTTAAAATGCTTACCGTATCATAATTTTGGAACCTCGTAGCAAATTCTTGTCAAAAAATGAAACAAATGGGTGTTTCTTCGTCTCCAGTCGCTTTTACAATGATGATACGTCTCTTGTGTCTCAGATTCCATGAAACCGATCGCACAGTTCCCAGACCCAATGGCACCTAAAGGGGGAACGGAGAAAGTTCTTTACCATATTGTGCATCTCTTGCGTTTCGGCACTTTCATTGGCCACCGAGTTGGTTGTTTGTGATCATTTAATCTCACGTTTCTACCGGTTTGGCAGCATGATAACCTTAACTTTACGATAACCTTACGATAACCTTACGATAACTTTAAGTTTAACTGGAAGAAAATGTTGCATTAGTGTAACTTTCCGTTGACAAACATGCAAAAGCCACATTCGAAGAATTGTATGTAGACTAGCTGCTTGGGTGACAGAAAATATCAATGTTAGTTTGAAGTGTATTAGCCGACCATCTAAACGCGACCGGCTGAAATGGGACTTGAAACAATGCATGTGTTTACTTCAAGCTGCCTGGAAAACAATTTAATCCAAAGGACAAGCAACTGGCCAACAAATAATTCCACATTCCGGTGTGCTAACTTAGGTGAAACTAACCCGTATATAACACATACATCCGATTTAAACTTTTAGGTTTATGGGGTGGTTATTGACCGCCGAACCAAGACCAAGTACGTGGCGTACGTTTCATCTAACTGAGAGAGGTTTTTTCGAAGAAACGTCGTGCTCTTGGATGGAAAATGCGTGTACTTGGTTAACCAAAAGAAGGCGATCCTCGAGGGAGAGAAAACAAACTTTCTGTGAAGTTTGACTGTAGCATGATGTGATGTTAATACTCTTCGATGAAGGAATCGTCTTCTCGGTCAAGCCCATCTATTTCGAAATGTGTAGAAGCGCTTTGCAGCTGCTTCATCGTTATTGCGAATCTCCGGCGGTACGTATCCCCCAAACCTCCAGAAGGATAAGAACTCGCAATCTTCCGGTTGGCAGTTGTCAGCTAGATCGTTCGTCCGCGATCAGCCGATGACCAGTGTGGTTAACTCGTACTTAAGCGGGGTATGGTTGCACTCGTTTTTCAACCAACGGAGTGTAAACCACGTATTTATTTATTAACTGGCCCCTCGAGCGACGAATTCCTGGGTGAAAGGCTTATTCGCTGGGTATAATTTGTTTACTGTATCCGCTTTCGCATTGTCTTCAAGAATAAGCAACTCTCACGTAGCAGTTACGCAGTTATTTGATCGAGTTTACATGACCACTTGGAACAGAACTGCAAACGATGGGTTTTCACACAGAAATTACTCTATACTAACATTGATGTTTCACTCACATTAAGAACCCATCTGCCGCGAAAGTGTCTCGCAATTCTTGCGGATCCATCACCGGAAGGAATGAACTGGCTATTTTGCAAAGTTTTTGCGGTTCAAAGTTACCTAACGCCTTATCGGGCTTGAGAGAATAGTGCCCCCAAGAACCTTCAGGATGGCAGTCTTTGTTCAAAATGCTATTTCTTGTAAACAATGAGGAGCAGAGCATGGTTGGCTGCGGAATGTTTTCCTCTTGGTCAACTAGCTGGTTACTCTGTATTTGGTTTCCTCTGACTAGGACGAGTTGCGGTGAAAAAAAACATTCGTCTTCTCTATTTGAATCACCAAACTCTGACAGGACAGCTTCCTTCAACAAACATCTAAGTTAATCTGTCCATCTGAACCATTGGTAATTCATGTACACTCGTGAATGATTCAAAAGCGATAAATGCGACAGATATAAAACCGATAAGTTCTAAGAATCAAAGCTTTGCAGGACAGGTAATATAAATGCAAAGAAATACTCAGAGGAAACCTCAACCACGGATCTTCCGCTCACCGGCGAATTGTGGATGCCCACACCTACGCACTTGAGATGACTCGCCAGGCACCTGTCCATCAAGCCAGTGTTTGACGGTCACATCACAAATGCCGGCGCGTCATTCCGTTGATACCTAGTGCAAAATCATTTGCTTTTTCCAAAAACAATGAAATATGCGATAATCCTAGCTTTTTTTGTTCCCAAACTTCGTCGTCATGTTGATGTTTATGGTGAAGTACTATTAAACTGGTTTTAATTCGTTCTGCTTACAGAAATCAAAAAGCAACACGGTGGGACAACTTTGCGGACTTTGGTCCGGTGCAATGTTATGTTATGTTATGTTTGTCACTCATTTAAAAAAGCGTGCATGGTCCGTGCATTCACAATTCACGAAAAAACCTATCTTAGCAGAAATGAGAAAACTTGTCGTCCACGTGTCGCACTTCATTGCGCGTATTTTTGTGAATTAAACTCGTCAGGTGAACGTGGCAAGAGTCGATCACCGTATATTTTGGCTCCAAGCTTACACCCCCAACTCGAACACCGAAAGGTGGCTGAAGCACTTTGTACTCGGTATAAAAGTCGCGTTGGGGTTTGTAAATAGGCAAAATCCGTTCCAGCTCGCCTTGACTATTCATCGCAGGAGAGCCCATTGAGCAGCTCAAAGCACTTATTTACAACACGTCAAACTTCCTGTCTGTGCACACGTATATGGTGGTGAAACGTGGAAAACTACGTAAATTACAAATACTAAAATGTTGGTAGAGCAGGGTTAAACCAAACTCCCACTGTTCTGACCATGGATTAGCTGATATTGTCCTGGACGTAGGGCTGCTTTAGTTCGATCCCTCTATAACTCGATAAGGCGATTGGGCAAGACAGTTTCCAGTCCATTGAGCCCCCCGTTCAACGAGGCCATTGAGCACATCCATTGGAAGTTTATTCATGGTAGACCTGAAATGAAGTCCTTGCTTTACAGTTGCCAATATCTTCAACCATGAAATCAAATATGCTGTGCTCCGTAGTCAACTGATGTTCCTGTTTCCTATCCACCATGGCTGATTGGGGCGTTCAGAAGACGGTTCACTATCTTTTCATTAGTGGCGCACCCCAGAGGTTACTGCGACTATACAAAGAAAACGTAACAGTATCGGTTGAATGAGTAACTTGGTACATTGGCTTCGATTCAAAATACCTGATTTCGTTTTGATCGCATCCCGGCCACCAAGAGTGGCCGGGTGTTATCCAGTGCTCAAAACCAAATAGTCTTAGCCGAGTTCTGTTCTGCCCTTCACCGTTGTCACATTTGTTTTAACTTATACGTAGATGGCTTTGTCTCAGTGATTTTAAATACAGGCTGTAGGTTGAGCCACATGCTTTCATAAATAAACTAGCCTTCAATTCACGTGTTTACTGTAACTGTCAAACAGCCGGACAAAAATTAGATCAGGTATTACCCAAGTATTAATTAGAATTTACAAGAGCATCTTGTGCATGCTCTGTTCTTTGGATTTCGTATTCCAATTGATGTTTTTTTCAAATTTTTCAGTAAGTGAATAATGGTCTTCCTGGCTAACTCCGGCCAAACTCGAAAATAAAGTCAGTTAATCGACAGTGGGTTCACATGAAATTGGATGACCAGTCATGCAATAGGATGGTCATACGACAGTTATTAGCGCAAGACTTTATTGGAGTAAGCCGGTCAACGGTGGAGTAAGACGGAATACAAAAAATTAATAGGCGAACAGAGACGGTGTCTGCATGTCCATTGTCATCTCTGCTTGCTGATCACATGGAGTAAAATTTTTGACCACCTTGGCTAAAGTGACCATACTGGAATAAAGAGTTCAAATTCTCCAGCAAACTCCCTTGAGGTGCCCCAAACTCCCAGGAATAAAAACGACTCGTGCTGACCTATAGCAATAGTGAGTGGGTAACTTGGGTGCCTAACTCATACACAAAACCTGCATTGCACCTGATCAAAGAAACTGTTTCAGAATGCCTGCCGACCATGAAAGCTGGTGAGGCGTGCTTGCACAATTTGAAGAAATGAAAACGTGTGGATGCCTCCCTGCATCATTTCACTTGTGCGTACTTCAAACTGTCAAAAGTTTTACGTTCATCGAGCCGCAGGTTAAATTATTCCAATAACAAACAGTAAATAAAACTGCTCCGACACCATCAGACCACCCACCACCAGGCCAGGAACGTACAACTCACTGAACGAGAACGCTTGGAGGGAGCTGAGCGTAATAGAGCCTTCCAAGCATCCGGGCCCCAGAAAGGCAACCCCAGTAAAGGCTTTTTTGTTATTGACGCCCAGAGAGGGGCAGAATCATCTATATGCATACAGGCTAAACATTTTTGCATTGCGACGGATTTAAAATACCACAAGTGACTGGCTGGCAATAGTTGGCAACAACAATAATTTCACGGCAAATGGCGAAACTGACTAGCCCCCGGGTCGCAATTTACGGAGTGGTCCGTCAGGATTAGGATGGCAATGGAGCAACTTGACGTGGTCGCTGCACGCAAAGGTGTGTGGCTTTCAAAACAAGTTAGATCAGTCAGCTTTTGGAATGGTTCGAGCAAATACGTACGTGGACTACCACATGGACGGCCTGTGAACCCATGAGCCAGGCACAGAATACGGCACAACAAGAGATACAGTATGCCCGGCCATTAGCCAAAACCATCCAACCAGCTGAATGAATCTCCGTGCATTCAGTCTGGGGAGAGCATGGTGACACGTGCAACAATCAGGCTCTCCATTATATGAGTTTGTTCTAGCCCCTCTTCCCGAGCCAACAACCTAGAATGCCCCGATCCTGTTTGCAGTAAGTCGGATAGACCCTTAAGCGGGAATGTTCTGTACACCCCTCTATGTTTTGGAATGAGGGCGGAGCTGATACAAACCATAAACGCACGCTAGAGGGCCCACCAGGATAATGAAATTGACCGGACCATCCAAAGTTAACACAAATGGTGTCCTGTACACAGGTAAGAGGACGTAAATATTGCGTTCCAAGAATCGTTGTCTGTGGCAGAGTTCAACTGCTTCGCAGCAAAACACAGAAAATAAGACCAAATATTTCGCACTGACCACCTTTGTCACATTGCACTTATGCATTGTGCAACTGTGATGCTAAACGAAACTCTCAACGTAATAATTCACTCCTTTGTGGATTTTCAGAAGACAGCATGAGAATCAAAGTATCGTAGCATGTTCTTGCATTTGAAAGTACGAACTGGGTGCCAAAATAGCGGACTGGTTCCAGTATCTTAATTTTACTAGCTTCTGCGTACCTATGATCCAAGAAAAACGAAGAAACATTATCCGTAGAATGAGACTTAGCAAAATTTCTCTGGATGTGACTTCTGCCCCCTGTATTACTGTGCCCTTAAGAATATATGCGTGACTATAGCAAAAATGAAACATTGGGATTTGAATGCGATGAGGAACAACCGCGGCAAACCCCAATATTGAAACGGAGAATTCTAAGTTGGACCGTTATAAACCTCAACTCAGCTGCATCGACTTCAAAAACATACCTTGGCTGAGTATGTAGAAGATTCGACATGTCCATTTAGATTAATGCTTTTACAAACTGATAAAGTCAGTCAAAGGTGAACCCAGCGCAGTCCAAGCAAGTAGCCTAATGTGGAGAAATGTTCAGTGCGCTCCAGCCTCTGAGAGCAACGTTTGCGAAACGTTCAGGGGGTGACCGGTAAGTCGTTCAGTACAAGCAACCTGATATCGGTCCGGCCGCTTTCTTCAGCCTTGATTGATCAAGCGTAGTTTGCAGAATTATAGCAGGGCGCGAGTCAAACCACTGCCTTAAGATTGCCGCAGAAGGTCTGGTTGCTGGCTTTAAGTAGAAATTGTTCAAATTTGAAAGTTCTCAGCGAATCAGAACAATTCCCAGTTGTTTCCCGTTTTCACGATCCTTTACTACTTTTAACCAGAAAATTCTCTCGTATTGTTTGCATGGCTATCACTTGATACAGCACAGGATAGCTTACTAAGCTAAAGTAAACTCACAAAAGTGAGGAAAGCGGAAGTTCGGCATAATTTTTCTGGGTCCAGGCTCGTCCATAGAACACCGGAGATCAGACATATGAGAGCGTTAACAGCACAAAATCCGCGGCTGGTTGACAATAGGGATAGGGGTTATAGCGGTTGTGCCCGATCGTCCACCGACGTGTCACATGCCTTGAAGAAGTCATTAACATAGGCCAGTCGGGTCATCGTTTTGCGGCAAGTACTCGGCAGTCGAAAGCTTTTCCGGGCCTGTGTTCTTATCAGCAAGGTGACTGATTTAGTTCTAAAGCCACCCGGTTTAGCTGGATCAGGGAGGTTCCACAAATGACAGCGCCATTTAGTTCTCTAGTGAGTTGTTTCTTGACAACCGCCATCAGTGTAAGAAGAAATCGGTCCATCACACGATTTGCGCCGTCATGAGGAATGGTGAGTGAAAATTTTTCAGCCCATTTTACAAGAAAAGGGGGACGCATGGCGATTACATCGACTGGTCTGGGAGATCTTGATGAGCTCCATGCTGTGTCTACCAAAAGAGATTGTTGGGGATCATGAATGGGGATCTAAAATCACCAGGCAATCCCAATTATCTGGCAGCCTTTCATAGTTAACCAAAGAAAAATTGGGGCAATTTCTTAGATGCCATGTCACCGGAGGTTACACGTGTGTCGCCATTCAACATAAGACCGCAAGCATACAAGTCACTACCTGCCCGTATCCAGCTGTTGCAACGGTACGTGATATATAACAGCTTTAGCCACTCACTGGGAGAAAACACCTGAACCGTGTATCAAGGGTTAGCGAGATTATGCGTGCTATTTTCAATCCGATCGTTTCCCACTTCAAATGCGCCTTCGCGCCTGCCCTCACGGTCTTGGGTTCTTCTGTTGTCTGTTTCGCTTCCGTCTTCAGCTGCTTTATGATCAATACCGCCACTCCTCTTGAAAATCCAGCGAGTTCAGCGAAACCCCTACTCTTCTTCGTACCAGACGCACCGGATCCTTACGTTAAACTGCTTGGCATAGCTCGCCGAACGTAGCTGAGCGCTGAGCATTGTCAGCACGCCTCCGGTGGTCCAGTTTGAGGATAAATGCTGACTTAGTACTCTCTTAAATCACGGTCCCTGCTGCAGACTCGTCCTTCTTTCTTCTTAGGGCTTCTTACAGCCTCCTTCCGGGTCACCTCCGCCCTACCTATGAACAGGGTCCCCAAAATAACTCCTGTTTTTCCACGGTCCGATTATCTCGGTAACACACTCGAACCCCTCCAGGACGATCCTGATGTGTCAACCTTCAGAAGGTTACGGCCACAGTATCCTCATCTGCATCTCCTGTCCTGGGTAGAGCACCAAATTAAGGTAAAGGGGTCTTCAAGAGCGGAGTTTTTTACCTACCAACACAAGCTAAGCGGTTATAATCCATTGAACAAGAGACCAAGGACTACTTTGCAACAGGGTTTTTGAAAATCGAACGAAATTTTGACTTTCCTACACGATGTTTGAATACGAAACAATAATGAACGATGAGTAAAAGATGATTTAATGATTTCCGTGCCAACTTTGCACTAAAAACACAGGAACGGCGCTTTGAAAGATTTGATCAGGTACTTCTCAAACGTCCCAGGAGTAGCACCTCTGGTTGCACCAATATAACCAGCGCCAATATATACCATCTAAAATGACATTTAAGAGCTGCGCCGTATATTTGGACAAAATATCCCGACGTTCGCGGGGTGAACTTTTAAAACGCGTAACCAAAATGTGGGGTACGGTCGAAGGTTACTCTGCTGGTGGTGCCAGCAAGGCTTGCCAAGGTTGCATCTAAGTAAAAAGTTGCTCCTTGAATTTGTGAAAGATTAGAATCGTCATCTTATCAAGTCAAGACGGGACATGACACAGGGTCATTTGCCAGATTGGTGCAATTCTTTTCACTCGTGGGGTAAATCACCCGTAGAAGTTGGTCTATCAAAACAAAAAGCCGTTGAATAACAAACATTCAACTTTCACGCTAATCAACCAAGGGAAATGTGAAACTTTCGCTTCAGACATCATGATACAAGCTAAGCGTTGCACAAGATTTCTCCAGAACAATAAAGCGTTACGACTCAACAGAAACCGGTATGCTTCAAATTGCACTGATTTCAATAGCATCTATTTATAAAAGTAGTAATGGACTACCATCAGATAAATTTAACTATGGTACCAGCTGCCTGGAACACTCACATTACTGGGTTAAAGGGCGTCTGTTCTGTGCCAATACTATGCCAAACCTCACAGGTGCGTGGGCAGCAACAGCACATACGTCTAACCTTCTCGAATTTTGTGTATCTGACTTGACCGTCGGAGAGCCTTTGATGAAATCTACCATAACAGACTCACACAAATATTGACACCTATTGGTATAGTTGATTCTCTGATTAACCGAACGAGATAATTTTCGTGGTATGAGTTATTGGATTATTGTCAAATCCGCAAACCCATGTAGAGATATAGCACAAGGCTCGACTTTTGGAATTCAGACTGTTAAACCTGTGCATATGGTACCTCAAATTGCGATAAGAATATCATGGTTTGACAAGACGACCTCGATAGGTCCAGCCACTCGCCAAGGCCGCACAAACCGCTGTTTATTGTCATGGAATATAGCATAGGACCCATGCGACACAAAATGGCTCATT
Source organism: Opisthorchis felineus (assembly GCA_004794785.1). Taxonomy (NCBI): domain Eukaryota; kingdom Metazoa; phylum Platyhelminthes; class Trematoda; order Opisthorchiida; family Opisthorchiidae; genus Opisthorchis; species Opisthorchis felineus. Next base: position 23,059 of record SJOL01001286.1, on the reverse strand, counting down.
CTTGGCGCCTCTGAAGGTTGTGCCGACGCAGAAAACGCTGCTGCAACATTTGTGCCTGGTGAGTCCTTGAAGTATTTGTTTACTACCGGGCGTCCACTCTGCTTGTCTGCCTTAAACAGATTCTAAACTCATCTGATCACGGAAGCTTTCAGCTGAAATGTAGACGTTTCATAACTAGTCGTGGTTTGCACACGGGTGAGCCATACCCCTTTCAAAGAAGATATCCGTCCACTGATGTTCATTTAACAAAAATCAATATGGGGCACCTCGGCTATCACTCAGAAATCACACGTAAGAGAGCTAAAAAATTTCAAGTTATGTGCAGTAATGTTTGCTAACTCACGAACTTCTAAACAGTGCCACTTGAGCCAGCAACCCCCTCCCCGGTGTGCGTTTGCTTGCGCAGCTTTGATTTAACGTCAGCCATAAACCCAGTCGACCGGTTTTAGAAAAATATTTTACCCATTTGTATTGTATCAATTTAGAACACGCTCCTAGCCAACGCTGTTGATCCCAATGACGGACGTGGCAATGACCATCCCCACAAAAAGACCATAAGTTAGCAAAGAGATGCTAAAATTTCATCAGTTGCCCGTAGACCATCAATGACCGGACTTGATACACGAGCCGTTCTGTATCCTTTTTTATGTTTCCTCTTCATATTTTTTCCAATTTGGTGAAAAAAGACATGACAAGAGGAAAGAAAAAGTTATAAAAGTAGAAAACAGAAAAGCCGCACGATGTTTTGCCTTCTTCGAGCTGTTTACAGCCAGAAACATACGTCTTATTAGGTCTATATCTCAAGCGGGAACCAAAAACACACTGGCCAAGTAAAGTTCTACACCCGTGTCTTCATAGTCACACCAACAGCCAAACTTTTCTGGTTCCTTAACTTCCACAAATGTAACCTGGAAAAGGGGGAAATCGCGGGGCTTGGAAACCAACTTGTCGAGATACTACGCTTCAGAGCCTGTTGTAGGTTAAACTGAATCTACTTTTGAAGTTGTCCGACCTTATTAAGAGCCCTACATGCCCTTTTGGATGTTGATTTTTAGTGAGCGATCACAAGCACAAACCCTTTGATAGGAATACGCGAGGTTGTTTCTTTCATACCATGTAAAGTAGCACAGATGGAACCGCAAATGAGAAGAGGAGAAAATCGAAGAAAAAATGCTTCCTACATGTATTTTAAAGACGATTCCGAATATTTGAAAGAAAAGGAGAAATAAAACCAAATGCAGATAAAAGGACGAAACAAAAAAGGAGACATGTGTGTGTACCGAATTAATTTTTACCCCACTCTCCGCCAAGTTTCTAGAGGGAGCCGGGCAAAGAACTTGACGCCCTATACCTTGTTGACGGATGCACGATTGATTCACAGGATCAAGGCCTTTGGCCCAGGTTTCCCGGGGCGGGTTTGTTCTTGTCTATCCGTGGCTTCCGTTCACCTGAAGCCGCAAGCGAAAAAGGGTGAAACCCTGCTCTCTAAGTTCGTAGCGTGGGGCGGTATGCCCACCAGCACAAGAATCCACATTAAAATCGTTTAAAAGTGCCTTGAACTAGGAACTCTGTGCCGCGTAAACAACCGTTAGAGGATGGTTATTCAACGCACAAATTGCCGGAAGTGAGAAAACATATTGCTTGATGAAAGTGTGCAATCTGAGCATCAAAGTATTCTTACCATATTCCCGCCGTGTATGAGTTGGGTCAATGGGTCTACATCCATTTAGATGGAGCCGCCCTTCGATCTCCAAGGATGCGACTCGTCCGCAAAAATAGACATAGACTTGGAGACACACCCTGAAGATCGTTGACGTAGATCAGAAATATAATTGGTCCAAAAATAGAGCCTTGAGGAACCTCAATGGAGACCGGTGCCGAAGAAAGGTAAGTAGTGCCTAATTTCACTTGGAACGTTCTATCTGATAGGAAAGCCTTAACCCAAACTAGCATCTTTCCTTGAATCCAATGAGGAGCAGCGCTTGTCGGGAAGAGGAACATGAGGGACTTAATCGAATGCTTTGAAGAGGTCGATGAACATGGCATCCCATATGAGCCCTCTGTTTCGGCTTGGGTTAAGTTGTTCGTTATGCATGTTCGTCACACGGAAACGGTTGTGGAGGAATCCGTGTCGGGCTGGAGATATCAGGTTATTAGTACTGGGATGATTTAGGGTAACCCGTTTCCAAATGCGTCCCATCACCTTTCACAGTATGATAGTGAAGCTAATAGGCCTGTATCTTTCGGGGGAAAGGCGGTCACCAGTTTTGTAGATTGGTGTGACAACCACTTTCTTAGAAGCAGAGAGAAGTTTGCCTTCGTGGCTCGACTGGTAGAAATGCCTAGCCAATATGAGCGGCGTTTTCTTCAGAATGCTTGGGAGGAGTTTGCCTAGCCCTTGCTTGCTGGAGCGGTTTGTCTCGTGCAATAGTTGAAAAACATCTTCCTTCGTGAAGACCAATTTGGCTAAAAACCGTTTTTAGTCATGCCTTGCTAATATTGGATGCGATGAGCTCGCTGTGGCGAAATACGAGTCTGTATGGTGTTCTCATAGGCTCTCTCATTAAAAAAGCTGTTGGCTTATTTATTTGGCGGTTTAGGTTTTCCGATCGAGGTCTAGTATTGTGGTCTTTTTTGTATGCTCCATTGGCGGATTTGTGAACTACAGCAGTTCCGCATTTTTCGAAATCCAGGCTCATCTTCCGTGTTTCTTCTAGTTACCTTTTTGAAGAATAGCTGGGACCTCGTTCCCAAAAGACGCCCAACACTTTCGGGTAACTTTTGGTCGTTTTTACTGCGTGCTGGTCTCTGTGGGACGAACATCGCTTTAGCCCCGCAAATTTTATGGACGATGGTCCCGTATGTCTCCTTAACCGAAGTTAGTCCCATTTAAATTTCATCAAGAAAAAACATAAGTTCTGAGAACCCTGTTGAGCAGAATTTTTGGATGCACGTTTGGGGTTTCGGATTTCTGGCCAAGTAGCAGATGAAATCAGGGGACAGCAGGCAGTGGTCACTATATTTCAGTGGAGTGTCTTTTGCTGGCAATAAACAAATCCAGCAGGGTTGGCAGTTGTCCTGTGTGGTATCTGGTGGGCACAGCGACATGTTGAGTCCAAGCGCTCTGTTGAACGACTTTGGTCAGCAAAATGCAAAATGTAAACTGGACTCGAGGCGCTAAAACTCCATCCAGGAGGTCTTTTGGGCGTTGAAATCATCTACCAGCAAGGGATGCGTGAAGAGGTAGCTAGAGGAGTGTTGCTCAAAGGCTTCTAAGAGGAAGCGGTTATCTTCCGGTGGACTTGAAGGGAAACGGTAGACCACGCCGAGATGAAGTGGATCAGTCCCACGCAGCGGGACTTGAATCCATGGTGCAACACAAAAAGGTGCATGGGTGGTGTCGGAGAGGTCAACCCGAATGGGAAGGGGCACATGTAAGAGCAACCCCACCTGCTCTCCCGCGTTTCGAGTCAGCTCAGAAAATTGAGCAGTCATCTATTGGGATCTCCGCATCAGAGACGTCTGGTGTAGGCCAGGTTTCCGCAGGTGCGAATATAAAGGGTTCAAGACAAGCATACTGTTGAATATTGCGGATTTTTTTGAAAAGTCTGAGGCGGTTTGAGGACAAACACTTCAACACTATCTCTGCTGCGTTAGTGGGGAACAGGGAGGTGTGCCACTGGAGATATCAGCAGATGGGATACTTCTATACCGGGCTTGAGTTCATGGTTCCAAAAAAGCCTCTTCGGCGTAATTTTCTGCCTCTTGCAGTGGTGCCCGTGAGGCCTGCTGTTCCTTTGCCCCCTGAGGATCGCGATTGCACGGGCTTTTTGTCTTTAGGAGAGTTAGATTTTTCCTCACGTTAGAGCATTTTGATAGCTGCTGCTTGTAGCTCGTGCAATGTCACATTGTGTACCTCTTGATTTGCTGTTGTTCATGGATTTGGGGTGAATATGCGTCGGTTTGTTTCCTTTGGCTTTAGGGCGCGGTTTGACCGGCAGGGTGTCTCGGTGTGACCTTGTCGGGTTGCTCGAGCTTTGTGTAGCTTTGCTAATGTGTATTCATCTTGGTGACACTCCCAAGAGGCTCGTTTTCACGGAACCTGTACAGTGAATCCAGCAAGTAGCTCGTCGACTGGGCGAAGTTTACGCAGTTTGCTTGACCGGTGTCATTCTTTCTTTGCGTCTGTGTGAACTCTCAGATCGTCCGCTACCAGGTGCACGTAGGACTCTTCGGTACACTGTTGTAGGATTTGTGGCTTTGGCCCTCGGGTTCATGAGTGATGACTGGGTCCATAATCAGACAGGCTACGTTTGACAGAGTAGAGCTGGAAGCTAAAAGTTTTGCATTCTCAGTGGTTGCGGAGCAGCTGCGGCAGTTCCCGGTGTCCAAGTCAACGCTTGTGGCTGATCGGTTAATAGAATTTGCTGCTGATTTTCGACCCAATCTAGCCTAGATCATTTTGACCTGGGGTGGAGTTCACCGCTGCGCTCTTATTGTCTTCTAAGGCAATAAGCGGCGATAATTCCACGTATGTTGGACGCTCTGTCTTCGCAGAGTTTGTCTCACGCTGAGCATTACCGCCACTGGCAGTCTATGGGTCCTCGATGGGTTCGCTCGCTTCCCTTTTCGTGTAAGCATTCTGCGTGACATGCTGCATATTTGGGATTCGTTACGACACCACCAAAGAACTGTCAGTTTTTGGGCATCAATTTGACTAAGAAGCAGGGCTCGGTTTCATTTTTCTGGCGGCCGTCTTTCTAGATGAGGAATGCACAGCTTCCCCAAGATAGATGCAACTGCCGCAGACAAAGGAGTCAGGAGAGGTAGATAACTAACTTATCTGGTCATCCTGCAAACCCATGAACCTAAAACGCCACCAGGTTTATCAAGCGTTACATTGCATTCCACGTTTTACATCCAGTAGACATCCATCTCGTCAATGTCTGCTCTAATACACCGATAGCTGTAGCCGAGAGCAGCATGTAATATTCTAACCCATGATCGAGAGTAAGTGGGTGCACCACAGAAATGGAGTGCAATCTGACAAAGATTTCTACGCAGGGGTTGTGTTAGAGTGGAAAATTAACCAAATGTCAACTGTTAGCTCCATAAACAAATTAACCGACGGAAGAATTCTTTCACAAATTTGCACGAGCAAAAACAAAACCAAGTTTGAACATACCGTGACCTATGTTTGATTCCGATTAGATCAAAAAGCTGGTTAATGTTGTTGCGTTTGAGACTGCGTTAGTGACTCTGCATAGCGCATCGCAGTTATTAGATATGCCACTGACAGTAAGATCAACATCCGGAAAATTGCTCCATCCACAGTCTGTATAGCTGGCATCTGGTAACATTACTATTGGCGTTTTGCTCTTAGATCAGCTCCTTTTTGCTGACTTAGGAGGGTTTTACATCTTATCACGTACAATTCACCAGGCTACTTGAAACGACTGCAGGCCGGGGAATGCTCTAACTCTCCATAAAATGGTGCCTTCAATACTTGCATTGTCCACGTTGATGAAATGGGCTGCCCTTCTTTACACAATGATTCTTTCCGTTTAAAACTGTCCGAACGAAGGCAAGCTGAACTTGAACAACTTTCAGCTTTCTGAAATACTGTCAAACATTTAAGTGAATCAAGAAGGTGCCACGTTTATTCAAACGCGAATGTCCTATTGCTGAGACTAGACAGAGAACTAATCAAAGTAGTTGACATTTATGCACTCCGTTTGATGGACAAAAGTTTACTATACGCTGTCAGGTAGCGGCCAGATGAAAGGATTAATAAAGTTCTTTTTCATTTTTTAAAAAAGTCCTAAAAAATGCTAAATATTCAGGATTGACCGTGCTAAAATTCGTAAAGCTTACCACACTAATATGCTGCTATTAACCCTCCAAAGGGGATAAACTGAGGACAACATTAAAATGCGTTTTAATCGGACGAAGAGAGATGTACCGGTCGTGTATCACACGTGGATGGACATCGTCCGGATGACTGCCGATAAATGAATGCACGGCACCTAGTACAACAGGCTGTACATGGCAGTTTATCCAAAATTGAGCAGCTACAAATGAACGAAGGGAGCCACTGACTAAATTTCAAAGGTCTTGGTGGCACACGCAAAAAAACTGACTTAAAAACTGAGGACCCAGGTCGTTGTGGCGCAAAGCCCCATATGGCGGTTACAATGTAGTCAAACTTCAGTTGACAGTTCCGGAAAATTTTGCCCATAAGTGAAGGATTTCGTGGCCCACTATTCCTGAAAATATGAACTTTCATTTGGCGGAAACGGTTTTATCTGGCTTAATCGACAATTAATCATGGTAAGTAGAATATATTGCGTGTTCAGTGGCATTCCTGCCTTGTGGTAGGTTTGCCAAGTTCTCTGGGATAAGACACAAAACGTTGCTGACCTCGGTAGTGTGTGCACATAAAAATGAAATATCGGTCACATGAAACTATGCGCAAAGCACCGTGCTTGTCACGGCGACAAAATTGGTATCAATGGAAGGTAGGTGCTTGGTGCACATAATTGAGCGATGCCCACTCCAGTGAACTATCCTGTCACTTGAACTTGAATAGGCGAGTGCTAGACAGTTGGGTACCATTCAACTCCGAGTGGCGCTATGCGAACCATTCCGATCCGGAAATCAGGGCAAATAGCATAACCTGATGTGGTCACACGTGCCGGCTAGTCCAAATGAGTGGAAAGGATATCTTGCTGACACGGTGTGCGTACACCGCACCAACAAAACTTATGATGCATGTAGTCAGCTCACCATCCAAAGCTTCTTTAGCTGGTCGGTCAATGTACACACAATGAGAAAACTCTGGTCCCCAGGTTGCGGTTGGAGAAGCAATGATTCACCATTGCCTTAAAGTGCTAGACTAAAGGCCATGATCCGAACAACCGCTGCAGCCTGAAGTCAGGATATTCAGTTAAAGACCACGACCGTCGGGCTTTCAAATCATCAAATTTTATATTCAAACGCACATCCATGCCACATGGGCCATCCCTTGGGGACGGCTGGGGGGTCACCTTATTTGCAGCATGCCTTACCTCGGATAACGTACCACAGGAACCCCCATTCCATTCACTGTTGCAATGACCCTTATCTATTGCCCCACCTAGTATTGACGCTTATATAAGTTCTTACTCTAGGTATGCCAGTCAGACGCCCAAGAAAGTGACCGATTGCACGGAACCGCTCACATATTCTGCTCCGTTGCCGTCACTCAAAACTTGTTCCGCTACCTTTGTAGAAAAACTTAAAGTACAAACTCTTGAGCTGACTGGTTATTACGCTGTTCTTGCACATACTCTGGATATCTTCTACACAAAGGTTTGCCGCTGCACTCAAACTCCAGTTACAAGTTCTGTGTACAGTAGTTCGGCTTTTGGCAAACTTGTTCCACAGGCGCCATCTAACATGAATGATTTTGCGGGAGCTTCTATGAATTACCGGTGTCACCATAGCTCCTAATTCGTAGGCGGCGGTTTCTTTGGTTGGGTATTATGGGTAGCATGAAGCGAGACCAAGCGTGGTTGTGGTTACTTGCCCATAGATGTGTCACTCGTTCCTAAAATAGCAGCAAAATTTGCCAACCAACGTTGCGGTGACCTGCTGCCAAACTCAAAACCTCCCTGCATCGCACTATTAAAAGCGACACATCAGTGATATTGGTCATGAGGGCAGAAAGCTGGGCAGAGGCAGGGAGGTGGTAAAAGTGACGGCTTCATTCTACTTTCGTGTATGTTGTGCTCTGATGAGCGCTGTTGATATTTCAGGAAATGGCCACCATGACATCAACGTTATCAGGAAGCCCACAGTATGAAGCTGATTAAAACTAGATGGCAAATACAAAGTTTGGAAAAACTTTGAAAAAATTCATGCACCGCACGTAGCAGGAGTGGAACTAGCATTTTTGTGGCAAATATTACAACAAAAGACGAACAAAAGGAATTCTTCCGACAGTTTCATGGCCGCTGCGTATTAAACGGGCCCTACAAACGGTGGGGATGGCAGAAACAAGAGTGTTCTGGAATTTTGCCTCGGTGCGTACACGCCTTTTAACAGAGGTGCAGTTACTGCGTCCTAACGAAAGTAAACATGGCAAAGAATAAAGCAGGATCGCGTAAACAGCTCGTAACTTCGCACCGGAAGGAGTTTTAAGGTTCTGACTTGCAACATCCTTGAACCGTATACATTACGCTAAGTCCAATGAGAGTTCTGCGCCACGTAGACTCACAAAATAGTACGCTTGATGAGAGCTATTCACCGAATCCCACTTGGTAAGATTTGTTCCTGTCTTTCAGCGGCTTCCGGTGTAGCACTGCTCTTCTGGTTCTCAGCACCGAGCATTAAGCTTACCAACGCAAGGACTGACAGAAGAACGCGTCCAAAAGTTATTTGAACTGGGCCCTACATGCAGCGTAAACCACTGTCTGGGGAAGTTTATTCCACGCGTCAGCTACCCAAAATGGGGAAATGGTTGTCTAACAAAAGTGCACCCTATAATTATAAAAAACTTCTTGCCATAACTCCACCGTGATTTTGTGGGGTCGGTGGTTAGGAATCTCTCGGCCAGGCCTTGTTCAGGTGGGGCGCAAGTAGGTAGCAAATCCCCTCAAAGGCGACGACTGATCAGAGGAGGGAGATCATGGCTATCCAGGCGCGTTTCATAATCAACGGGCTTGAGGCTGGCAACTGTCTTTGTGGCAGCTCACTGAGAGGGCTTGACGGCGGTTACGTTTTGCTTGTTCCTTTAGTGGACAACTTGGATACCGCATTCAAGGAGTGGTTTGAGCCAGTCCTCGCGGGGCAACTAGAAGTCCACGCTGATAGTGAAAGAAAAAATTTGAGAAATCATCACAGGTGCAAGAAATGCTGTGTTTTCTTGATGGAGCGGGAAGGATATGCCTGAGGAGAGCCAGATAACCAAGCCTTTTTTAGCATATGTCCTCATAATATGTTCTAAGTCGTTCTCAATATCCACGAAAAATACGGTTACCAAGTTTCTCAAGAACGACGTATGAACGCTCTTCCCATCATCCAGTAGAAGGTGTCAGTGTAGAGTCAAGTGCCTTCTACGGCACACATTCATTACTAGCGCACTGGCGTTGGAACCATCAGAATTCCTGTCGCCCGCGAAGAGTGGGCGAAAACGTGAAAGCGCACTTTTCATGTCCAGTGGTTGAGTAAATTCGGCGGGGCTATACCGAAGGCAGAAAATCTAGTATAGTGGAAAAACCTAGGGCCTTTGTTCTGGTGTAGACAAGTGTACTGTTGGAAGATGGTTTACGTAAATACGCTCAGCTTGTGATTCGCGAGCGGTATGGCTGCCCATCAAGTTCTCATCCTTGCTTGGTCTTTGAAAGGAACGCGTGAATCCATTACATGCAAATGTTTCCTCTACTTAGTGGAACGTTTAGTTTCGCTTTCCGTTGGTCATCCGTGTGGAAATTTAAGGTGCGGTGATGTTTTTTTCCGGCAAATCAGGGCTACAATCGGTTGGTGAATGGGGGGACACCAATACTGAAGAGGGAATTTTAGTTCGACTGGTGCTAGATTTTGCGGAAGTAAACAGACTGTTAGCTCGAATTTGATTGCCTAGGTTAGGTACCCAAGCAAGGAAACCACCGCCAACGAATTAGGAGCTATAGTAACACCGGTAATTTGTACTTTAAGTTTTTCTACAAAGGTAGCGGAGCAAGTTTTGAGTGACAGCAACGGAGCAGAATATGTGAGTGGTTCCGTGCAATCGGTCACTCTCTTGGGCGTCTGACTGGCATACCTAGATTAAGAACTTATATAAGCGTCAATACTAGGTGGAGCAATAGATAAGGGTCATTGCAACAATGAATAGAATGGGGGTTCCTGTGGTACGCTATCCGAGGTAAGGCATGCTGCAAATAAGATGACCCGCCAGCCGTCCCCAAGGGATGGCCCATGTGGCATGGACGTGCGTTCGAATATAAAATTGATGATTTGAAAGCCCGAAGGTCGTGGTCTTTAGTTAAATATCCTGCCCTGAAGCTGCAGCGGTTGTTCGGACAATGGCCTTTAGTCTAGCATTTTAAGGGAATGGTGAATCATTGCTTCTCCAATTACGACAGTTTGGGCCATCGGTAAAGCTGATGTCCTTGAAGGAGGTCCTGCACAATCCCATTGTATTCGACCGGGGATACCGCAGAATACAGTTTGTGGTCGACACGCAGAACATTCCTGCTGTCAGCATATATCTAGATTGTCTAACCATGCTTCTAGATAGATAGACATCAGAAGTGAACAATTATACTGTGCTTTTAATGATAATGACGATGCTACTAATGCTGAAAAGCCACAGCATTATGAGTGATACAAAACCCGGTTGATGACGGACAGCTCAGCCTACTTCACTTACAGCGTTACCCGCATGATGGAGGCTTCTTTGCTGAGTTTTAGTACCTGGCACCACATATTAAGAAGATACAGGAAAAGAAAGCCCACATGCCTCTCAAAGGGACCCACTGAAACAGTCGATAAAACTGAGAGGGTCCTCAGACGAAGGTCCTAAGTGCGGTGGCTCTCGGCTTTCTTCACCAGGCCCAAAAGCTCGGTGACGTTGGACATTGGAGCTCGTCTATACGAGTGGATCTAATAATGACAAAAATGGGCCAGTTAGGCTGGACAGTGAAAGAGATTGTCACGTTTTTCATCGTGACGTAGACCCTCCGGTCTCTGTGTACACAAACTTCTCAATTTTCCGGACGCTCATTACTCTAATCCTTCCAGGTCGATGCTAATCACATGTCTTCAGTTGGCCGAAGTGTAAAAAGATACCTGTTACTTGGTAGACAAAGTTAGTAGCACTGATAAGCTGTCTCCCGAAGAAGGATACATTTTTCAGTTGATAGTCGTGCTGAAAGCGAGAACATGGCGATTGGTAGCCCGTGGTCTCCAAGCATGGACGGAGCCAACCCTTGTTTGGACCCTCGAACCTTGATTACCGCTGAAACCCGATTCTTTAAAGTAGATACGAGACTAGGTTTATCTTCACGCGCTAAATCGGTTTTCCTTATCGCTTCGCGTATACCAAAGTCCCCACGTTTACTAGTGGCGATGAGGAGCGTCTGGTTACAGCCAACAACCCAGAAGTGGTTGCTTTCATCAATCCAAACGCTTCCCACTTACTTCACAGTGATGAGGAATAGGCGAAGGTCAGATGTTATTACTCATCCGTGTAGCAGGTTATTCTACCACTAGAACAGAGGCCAGAAGCAACGCCAGCGGCTGCTGCAACGAAGGTTGAGAGATTCGTAGTGGATGCCAGTGCGGATGACAGTGATGAGGCAGCCACGATATACTCGGCAGTGGTCATAGAATGAGTTGATGGTGGACACATTTTGGCGTCAGTGGCTGAGGGAACACATCCCACCGCCTCAATTGCGGCATAAGTAGACTACTCTTAGGAGAAACATACAGGTGAGTGATGTTGTATTGATAACCGGAGAGCAACACAAGTGTGGTGCCTGGCCGGAGGGGGTTGCAACCGCCGTTAGTTCCGGATCGGCCGGCGCTTCTGGACAGTAGGGTTTAAGAGTTGCGATTGTCCAGTAAGATGTGCATGCTAGAAGGGGTAAGTAACCCTTAGGTCCCGGTCACAGTAGAGGGCACGAATGACTCTGAGGGTGACCGTGGCTAGATTCAGTTGTAACATTTTCGCCTCTAGCTGCTGCTGGTATCCGATGTTGAATGGACGTAACCTTAGCAATCCAATACTGGTTTTGGTGAGGCGCTGTACCTCCTTTCTCTCAATCGAACCCTTCCCTTGCTTGAACCCGCTATTTTCTGAGTTTGCCCTATGAATTCGATATCCCCCGCAATTTCTCATGAACCTTTCACCCTTGACATATCGAGCCAATTTCAACCAACATTTTACGCCCCACTTTTGAATACTTACACTACCACCTGAGGTTTGCGGCCACTCAATACAAGTAAACCCAAATTATTTTCGGCAAGACTATGGTGTTTTCGAAACTGCGACCTTTAAGGACAGCTGGTCTAAGCCGCCTGCACGTTTTGGTGAAATGTCGCTCATTGTATTTTGTTTAAGTGAGTAAAATTTCAAGGTCATCGACCGGTACCGATTTGCATTTCATAACCGGCTTATGAGATAAAACACGAAGCCAGACTTTAGCATACTGTAGCCTTCCGTGGTGTTCTTTACAAGTGAGATAACATCTACAGAACACCCACTTTTAACTCTGCCCAGAAAAATGTTGGCCTAACTTTTGCATGCGTAAAAACCCTCAAACGTAGCAAATTAAATGAATTTGGGAAGCTCGCCTCCCGTCTAGTATAATGATGAAAGAGAATTTGATACACTGTGGAGTACGCACCTCTGTGGATGACCTTTATTCTCTGATATGCACAAATAGTCAGTAGATAATGCAGGGTTATGATATGACTCTATGTTAATTAAAAACACAACGATATCCCTCCCACTGAAAATAGTTGCGCCCCTTAGTTAAAGTACGTCATCAGGCTCAACTACATTGAGGGGAAATAAGGCCAATCAATGCCGGTCACCATGGTTACAGGACGCATTTTCGTCTACATTGGCCACTTATCGTAACTGTCAGGCCCGTGACTATGTGCGACACTGATTATGAGACCTTAGCTATCCACGGTAGCCTAATCCAGTGGGCAACGACGGACCCACACTCAACTGTACGCGTTGTCGTTCACCCCGGCTACTTATCATAATTGCTCTGCCCGTATCTGTATGCGACACCGCTCATTAGGCTTGAATTATTCACGGTTACCTAGTCCAATGGCCATAGACCGCCCTTCACATTCGTAACTGTGCGTTGCCGCTCATCTACGCTACTAATGGTAAACGCTAGGCCGGTATCTATGCAGATAGATACGAGGCCTCGACTGCATTTGGTAGCCCAATTTAACGGCCTTTAGTACTCATAATTGTACGTTATTTCGCGATTCTTGGCTACTTACAGTAACTGCCGGGCCCGTACCTATGCACGCTGCTGGTTATTAAGCCTAAACAACGCATTATAGGCTAATCCAACGGCCAACGATGGTCCGTCATACTCACACATGTTCCCGTGGTTGCTCACCTTGGCTACCTATAGCAACTGGCGGGCCCGTACCTATGCACGCTGCTGACTATGAGGCCTTAACTATACATATTAGCCTAATCCAACTACCAAGAACTGTCCTTCATATCCATGTTCAGTCAATCCACTTCTCGTTTTAAGGAAGCCCCTTTCACTTGGCAGGGTGCCTGAAGGGAAAAATGTATGTTCAATTACAACCCGTGCACATCTTCCGCAATATCATTAAAAAACATAATGAAACAAAACACCAATCGTTTAATAAAGCCCGTTGTCCCTAATTCCCGATCGGTGTCCACGCTGAAAGTGGAGTCGTACTGTTATAAAAGTAAGCTTACTACTTGCTCAATTAGTTTCACTGGCGATAATAAGGGAGACGTGTGTACACCGATGATTCGAAAGCGGGATTCAGTGATCATACTCATTACTGGACGCGACGAAGTTAAAGACCGATGTATACTAGTCAGTCGTGTTATCAAGTGGTATGGACTTGAGCCCTAGGATCCAAGGGCCACATGCGTCCCCGAACCTGCACCCCTGGATGCAGTAGTAGCGAACGCCTAGTGAGTGGGTGGGTACTTTGTTTCAAATCTGCTCATTTAGAGCACTAAATCCTTACTTCGCTCCACCTCTGATTCCGTACACCGATGCCATGTAGCTTAATAGATTCGATAGCTCCGTGGTCTTGATCATTAGTTGTAACCATCCCACACCTAACCGCAGCGTTTACGGATTCACGGATTGATACACAGGATCGAAGCTTTTGCCCAAGATTTCCGGATAGGTTGTGTTCTTGTCGTTCAGCGGCTGTTGTACACCTGAAGGGCACAAGCGAAAAAAAGTGTAGCACTGCTCTTTAAGTTCTCAGCACGGGGCTGCGTATTTGTTAGCACAAGGACTCGCATAAAAAGTGTCTAATAGTGCTTTGAACCGGAATCTAGAAGGAGCGTGAACAACCGTCCGAGGAAGGTTATTCCACGCAGCCACTACTCGAAATGAGAAAAATTTTGCCCAATGAAAGTGATCGCTCTGAGCTTGAAAATCTTCTTACCATATCCCCGCCGTGTATTTGCTGGCTGTACGGTGAAAAATCTGTGGCCAACCCTTGTTCAAACAGGGCATAAGTAAGAATTAGGTCGCCTCGGAGGCAGCGATACCCGAGGGGAAAGAGGTCAAGCACAACGAGACGCATTTCGTAGTCCACGGATTTAAGGCCCGCAACCATTTTCGTAGCAGCTCGTTGGACAAGCTCAGTGAGGGTTACGTCCTTCGTGCGCCCTGAGTAGACAACTTGGTTGGCGTATTCAAGAAGCGGTCTGGCGTAGGCCCCATAGAGAATTTGGAAGTCCATGCAAGTAATATGGGAGAGGGTGCGCCAAAACATCCGCAGAACGGCGAATGCCTCTTGAGCCGATTTCTCATGGCGCGGTGAGAAGAACATGTTTGAGGAGAGCCAGATAACCAAATCCGTGATGTCTTCTGGTCCATCTTTACCATGCACGACATAGGCGTTCGTTGAGTCTCCTCCAAAGGTCATATGGACGCACGTTTCGTCATTCAGAGGAGAGGGCCAGCCCGACGACTATTGTTTTGCAGCGTCTACATCCATTTGAAGGGCACTGGCATTGGGACACCAGGATTTCAAATCGTCCACAGAAGGTAGACATGGACTTATAAGACCATCTGGAATGTCGTTGACGTATATCAGAAACAGAAGTGGTCCCAAAACGGAGCAATGAGGAACTCTAACGAAGACCCGCACCGAAGTAGGTCAGGCCTACTTCCACTAGGAATGTTCTGTCTGATAGGAACTCCTTGAATCAGAGTAGGATTTTCCCTTGAACCCCGTAAGACTCAAGTTTGTGGAGCAGCGGGGCGTGTAGGACTCGATCGAATGCTTTCGGGAAGTCGAAAAATATGGCATCTGATATGAGTCCCTCGTCCTTGGCTTGGGTTAAGCTGTCCATAAATACGAGCATGTTCGTCACGCAAGAACAGTTTGGGAGGAATCCTTGTTGAACTGGAGATATCAAGTTGTTGAAGGTAAGGTGGTCTAGGATCGCTGGCTTCAGAATGCGTTCCATTGCCTTGCATGGCACGCTAGTGAGGCTTATAGGCCTGTAGCTGCCAGACGATTGGTGTGATAGATTGGTAGATTGGTGTGACAATCGCTTCCTTCCGAGCAGAGGGAAGGTAAGCTTCGTCAAGCGACTGACAAAATGAAATCATTGGCCAGTGTGAACGACGTTTCCTTCAGGATCCTTGTATGGACTTGTATGGGTCCCAACGCGCAGAACGGGTTGATCTTGTGCAAAAATTGACGAATGTCCTCCACCGTGAAGACCAAGTCGGTGGAAGGCCGTTCTTAGTTACGCCTTGACAAGATTGGATGTGACGAGGACGCTGAGGACGAATATAGGCCTTCACAGTGTTCTCTGTAGACCTCAGATACCACTATTGGGTCACTCGTGGGTTCCCCGTCCCTCTCCCTCAAGGAGAACGCAAATGGCTTGTTTCTGCGGCGACGTCCCATGTGTTTAAACAGCATCTTTCTATTTTTTCCGGGTGAGGTCAAAAATGGTGGCTTGCTATCGTATGTTCCATTGGCGGATTTCTTGTTTACGGTGGTTCCGCATTTGACGAAATGCCAGCTCGTCTTCTGTGTCTCCTGTAGACAATTTTTGAAAAATGGTTCAGACCTCTTTTCCAGGAGACGTCGAATCCTTTCTCGTAGCTTGCGGCTCATCCGACTGCATGCTGATTTTTTTGGGACGAACATCGCGTCAGCCTCGTGAACTTTCTGGAAAATGGTCCTGTATGAGTCTTCCACTGAAGCTGGTCCCAGTTTAACATGTTTGAGAAAGATGCGCATTCCTAAGAAGTCTGCACGGCAGAAGTTCCGAATCCACGTTTGAAGTTCGGGATTTCTGGCCTAGTAGCAGATTAAATCAAAGGTCAGCACACAGTGCTCACTATGTCCCAGTGGAGCGTTGCTCATCACCTGGTCGACGAAGCGTCTTACGTTGGTGATGAAAATAATGCAGGAGGGATGGTAGTTGGCCTGCGCGGTATCCGGTGTGTGCAACGACGTTGAGTCCAAGCGCTTTGTTGAACGACTTTGGTCAGCGCCGCTGAAAAAGATCCACTTGATCCGACGCGCTGAAGCTCCGTCCAGGAGGCCTTTGGAGCGTTGAAGTCACCTACCGGCAGGAGCTGAGTGAAGTGGTAGCTAGAGGAGAGTTGCTTAAGGGTTTGTATGAGGAGTTGGTCATCTTCCGGAGGACTCGAGGGGTAACGGTAGAGCGCACCGACAAGGAGAGAATCAGACCCGCGTAGTGGGATTTCAATCCACAATGCATCACAAACAGGTGCATGAGTGGTATCAGAGAGGACAATCGGGATGGGCAGGGCCGCATGTAGGTACAAAGCTACCCCACCAGCCCCCCCTCGTTTTGAGTCAGCTCGAAACATGGAGTTGCCGTCTATCGACATCTCCGCGTCAGAGACATCTGGTGTAAGCCAGGTCTCAGTGAGTGCGATTATGGACGGCTGTTCAAGGTAACCTGACTGTTTAATATCGCAAAGTTTGTTGAAAAGGCTGAGGGAGTTAATGGACAAACATTTCAACGCTGTATCTGCTGCCTCCAAAGGTGCGGAGCCGAGAGGTGTATAACCAGAGAGGTTAGCACGCTTACTAGCTGAACGTTGGGTTTGAGTCCAAGGATTCGAAAGTGCCCCTGCGGCATACTGGCCTGTTTCCTGCCTTGGTGGTTTCGGGGGCCGCCTTTAATTTGCGGGGATTTTTCCGCCCCGTGAGATTCCGCTTTCAGCGAGGCGAAAATTCCGACAGCTGCTACCTGTGCACCGGTGGGCACTACTGATGACGCATGCTAGTAGTATGTATGTTCTCGTAACTCCGCCTTGATCTTATGGAAGGAGGGATTTATTACGGAATTTGTGGAACCACTTTGCAGTTTTTGCTTGCAATTGTGCGATAGTCAATGAATATCCAGGAGAGTTCAGGAAGACGCGTTCAAGAAGAAGACGGATATTCAGTTTTCAAAAATAACGTGCAAATGAGAGTTTAACTTTCCTGTCCAATAGTCTGTAACTGTTAATTTGGTGGTTTTCTAATAAACAACTTGGCGGCGAAGGGCTTTCCTCCTTACATTTGGTGCCGTTGCCGGGATAAGGATGGGAATCCCGTGGCCACAACGTTTTGAGGATGGGGATGTGCGGACCTTCCTGGAGGACTTCGAGGATGTTGCGGAGGCGGCCGGACTGGAGACCGACAGGGGTAAGTTGGCGGCACTGAAGACCCTCCTCAGAGGCCGAACGAATGCGGCCCTGGATGCGGCCAGAAGAGGCCCTCAGAAGATGGACTGGGCCACCGCGAAAGAAGCTCCTTCAGCGGAGTTCGACACGCCGGCCGACCGCCACGAGGCTATGAGGTGGTTCAAGACAGCCAGAATGAGACCTGGATGCGACCCGACCGTGTTCTTCGCCAGCCTGCAGCAGTTGTTGGATCGGGCCTTGCCGGGACTGAACGGATTATCGCGTCAGCAGTTGCTGTCCGAACAGTTCGTCGAAAGAGCGCAGCCTGCGCTTCGTGCCCAGTTGCGGTTAGCAAGAGCAACTGGCCAGTTGAGTGTAAAGCACCTGGTGCACCTGGCACGGGAATTGACCGAGGCGTCACTGGCCACGTTGCAGTCGCAGGAGAACAGGGATGAGTCAACAGTTGAGCACCTGAAGAACAAAGTGGACCAACTTGTCGGACAGCTTGCAGCCATGAAGACGGAATCACGGAGGCACGCTCGAATGAGTCGATGCTACAGGTCTGGCATGCATGGCCACTGGAAGAATCAATGCCCTCTTACCCGACCACCTGTACGTAATAAAATGTTGGACTACTCCTCTTTTCCCCGGTGGGTTGCGGTTAGTGCAGTCACACAGGCTACGACACAGGCCGTTGTCGAGATAGACGGAAAGAAGGAGCTGTGTCTGATTGATACGGGAGCAGGGGTATCGCTGAGACGGAGAGAGAACGAAGCTGTATGCAAACCGTGCGCGCAAGCCGTGGGGGCAGTGGGTGGATACCACTGAAAATTGACAGATTGTCAATGCATTCAATGCTCCTAGGTGACAGGCCCGTGCAGCACGAGTTCCCCATCAGTCCATATATTGAGCGTCCGATCTTGGGAGCAGATTTTCTCAAGGGTGCAGAATCCGCGGTTGATCTCAAGCGGGGAAAACTGGTGACCAAATATGGCGCAGTGAAGCTTCAAGGTTACCCAAACACTGCCGTGAACGAGCTGCATGTCCGAAAGCTTCCGTCTTGTAAAGTGCCGTCAGTACAATCCGTGGTCGAGGAATGCTCCGAATTGTTCACAGGCAAAGAAGATCCGTTTAGCCTCTGCTCGTGGATTGAACACGGAATTTCGCTCTCGTCTGAATGTTTTCGACCTTACTGACCCCGTCCGCTGCCGCTCTGAGCAACGTGCAATTGAGAGTTTAACTTTCCTGTCCAATTGTCTGTAACTGTTTTGTCGGCGTTTTTCTAGTAAACAAGTCGGCAGCGAATGGCTTACCCCTTACACTTGTAGCCCTTTCAATACCGTCTTTTGTACGGCCAGATTTGCTCTTGTTTAAGACTTTGGGGCAAGCTTCCTTCTGGTTGGTCTTTCGGGCCTTTTTGCGCGATTCGTTCGGAAAGGTATCTCTGTGAGGCCCTGGGCGCTGGGTAGGAGCACCGAGAAATAATTTTTTGGTGGCGCTCCCTTCAGGGTCGTTTTCGCAGAGGACTGCACATTGTAGTTCATTGTTGTTTTCTGATTTGTCGAATCTCATGTGGTTTGTTTGGCCTCAGTAGCCTTTCTTTCGGGCTTGTCTAGACCCCTGAGTCACTTGCGATCAGCGTGGCCAACTGTGTGTGCGTTGGATTTTCCGGTTCGTTGTGGTCAGGTCTTTGGCTTTGGCTGTTGGGGTCCTGGGAGGTGACTGCGTCCACAATCAAAGAGGTCACTTTTGACGGAGTAGAGCTGGGGATTGGCAGCTTCACATTCTCAGTGGTATTAGGGTTCTCGCAGCATTTCCCGATGTCGAGGTCAATGCACGTGGTTGATCTGTCGGTAGGCTTCGCCGCTTGTCTCCGCACGTCTGACCCAGTCCAGCTCAGAAGTTGTGACTTGGGTGTGGGTTTCACTGCTGCACCTTTATTGTCTGTTACGGAAAGGAGCGCTGATAGCTCCACGTACTTTGGGTGCATCGTCCACGTCAAGCTTGCCTCCTCCAGAGCACTGCTGCCTTGGGAAGTCAAGGGGTTTGCGGTGGTTTATTAGAAACTGCAGCCCGGAGTCGTGGCCGGTTGCATCGGCGTGTTATTCGGAGCCCAAAGGGCTATAACTGCAACCGGTTTCGCCATAAGTTTGGGGTCGGCTGAACTGGCGACAAGCGGAAACCTGTTTCGCCTTTCTCCCCTGGAACCACTGTGGCCCATCTTCCGCGCCTCTAGAGGGCGATCCTCACATATACGCCTGATCGTTGGGTATGCATTTTGAATGCTGACAGCCCGCTCCAAGATTTTATGTGCGGCAAATGGGAGGAAAGGGTGACTGGAAGCTCAGGTGTTCGTTTTCTTACCTTCTGAGGTAACCAGACTGCGTGAATCAATTCGTGGTCGGACTTCTTGATGACACTACCAAGGAGCGACTCTACCCGCTTTGCTTGCATGATTTTTCTGGAGAACGAACCCCAGATGATCAGCCTACTCCTTTTTACGCGCCTGTCCACCAGAGACGCCGTGGCGGTCTTTATTGGCGCATCGGAGGGCTGGATGACTTTCTTCGCAGCCATCGGACCCGGGATGGATAGCGCTAGGTACTCGTTCAACGAAGAAATTTCTCTATCAACTTTCGTCTGCGTCGCTGTGTTCTC
The DNA here is from genome assembly GCA_004794785.1 of Opisthorchis felineus. Taxonomy (NCBI): domain Eukaryota; kingdom Metazoa; phylum Platyhelminthes; class Trematoda; order Opisthorchiida; family Opisthorchiidae; genus Opisthorchis; species Opisthorchis felineus. The sequence continues at coordinate 3,002 of SJOL01001286.1, read as the reverse complement.
TACGTTTGCATCCTCCGGAGCTGTGGAAAGAACCTCCAGTTTCGTTTCGAGTGTCCCAATTAAAGCGGAACAACCACACTAACCTTTTCGATTTTGCAGTGGATGTTTAGTTCCGTTTTTGATAGCTATCTTCTTAGTTGTGGAATGCATTGCACCCTTAAGGTAGAGGCAGGTGGCGTAGACAAACGTTTCAAGAGAATTATCCAGCTGGCTCACCCGGTCCTCCTGTAAGCCCGTGCAGTTAAATTGCCACCAGGCCCCGCAGGAGTGGCATTACATACCACGCCTTACATTCGACGGACACCCATTTCGTCCACCTCTGTTGTGGTCCATCAGTGGCTGCGGAGAGCAACTTGTATTGATTTGGGTCATCACTGAGAATGGGCGCAAAATAGGAACTGAGTGCGGAATAACAGAGGTTTTCACTTAAAGGTTTTGTTAGAGTGAAAACTTTCAACAAATGGCACGCGTGAATTCTGTAAATAGATTGAACAGTGACAGACTTCTTTCACAAATTCGCGCGAGGGAAAAACGAAATCAAATGGGGACTGGTTTCTGGGAAAAAGATTATCTTGCTTGCGTGCGTTTGTAAACTGACACTTTTGTCAGCTTCAGCATCCGGTTACATAAAAAAGCCTCCACATCTCAGACACATATCACGTTGGAAGCTGCTTGCTCCTTCAGGCTTTTCTGAGACTCTGTTTCATGTCTGTCATATGGGTTTTGGCGTCATCCAACTCATCGTTCGTGTCGAAGTGATATTTCCCATTCTCACCTCAACAATTATGTCTACAGTATCTGAATGGATCAGCTAGTAAGACAGCCACCCTCGACACGATCTTCCTGTCCCTGATAACGTCTGCAGGGTTTAGTATATCTCATTGCCCGGGAATGAATATCCTTCAACCCACATCCAAGTAACATATGTCGGTATAATATCATCACCTCTGCCTGTGTGTTCTAAGTGGTCGATGGACCCTGACCTCCCATAATCAACCCCTCAACGCGTTTTGCCTGCTCACCCATATTTGTTCTTCCTGATTGGCCTTTTTGGTCACTACCCAGCCCTAAACATCCACGAACTCCTTCTGTTCCATGTCCGCCCCGCCTCTCCCCTACGATGCAAAAGACCACACAATTGACAACCCTTAATTCCATTGCATGCCCCCTCCAAAGACATACTCTGCCCTATGTTGCGCCTCACGGTCCACCTCCTGCGATGAACGAAGGAGAAATCTAAAAGTGAGACAACTTTTGTCCAACGCCTGTGCCGCTGGCTTAAACTTGCCTTGGTTGAAGCATATATCCTAGGTGATCTTCCTGTGAATCAAAAACGTCATTTATGGCAAAGTAAAAATTCCTAACAGAAACTCGCTGAGTACACGAGTTTTCAAAGGTCTGCAAGCTTTTCTTCAGGTTGTAACCGCGCCATTCTGAGGTTAATTCATCGCCCAAACACGCAAAAACACCAAGCGTCTTACGTTTTCCTTCAGTTTATCGTTTCTGCATGCTTCGAACTACATTAGTTGCACGCCATTTAGCTGATGCGCATCCCTCATAATCACACGCCCACGCCCGTTTGCATTGAGCGCATGCCCACTATCTCAGCCCAAATATGGATTACCGTTTTTGCAATTGAGCAGTGTCGCCTCACTGCAGCAGTTAGGAATTGGTACCACTGCTAGCTACCTGTTATTTCGGGCCGCAGCCTAATTAATACCACAATGCATTCTAGCGCGCCTTTTTGACCCCTTTTCCTATTTTGAGACCTCAGTTTAGACACGGCTGTCTTATGAACTCATTTGGCAGCAGAATTGAACCACGCCTCGTCCTGGATGGACCCAAGAATATCCAAGAATATCTTAGTTTGTCACGATCCCTTCGCAAAACCCAAATACCATGGCAACCCAAACTGGCTCGCCCAATATGTTCATGTACGGGGCTGTTCACGAACCCAAGTACGACGTCGCACCGACGGTACCACGGCTGCCATTTCCAGTCTGATGGCTTGCCCGTATTTCACCATGTCCCTACTATTTCCCTGCCGAGCTTGTTACATGCGCCCGCAGGACCGTCTTAATCCGCCGAATTTGTACCAGAAATCTAAAGCACCGGTCGCCCTATTGTACTGTGTTGCCCTTCTGCCCATGAACCCCGTCCTATGGCACTACCAAGGTGTCAGTTTTCCGGTAAAGACAAAACCTTGCCGTGCACATGATACAGCGTTTGCTTGCTATCATAAGAACCAGCAAAATTACTAGCTGTGATTAATTCCTTCGCTTTGTCTGGCTAGACGTCTGCTGCAACGATAGGAAATGTTTTCTATACAGGTCGCAATGGGCTGCTTAGTTTTGAGTTTGCGCGGACAAAGAGGATGCAATTATTGTTCGTGTGGTCTTGAGAATGTTTCCAAATCCAATGTATATATAGAAGAAACAAGAAAACACAAGAAACCAAAGTCTCCGGATAATTTCCCGCCGTCTTCATGGGGAAATCATGATAGGTCACCGGCAGTTGTTAAAAATATAAGCACGCTGAAACGGACTCCAGCAAAACTGCGACCGCCTGGGGGGATTCTAGGGTTTTGGATAAAAGCAATTAAATACAACTTTATGTTAACGTTTCCTTCGTTCAAACTACAGTTTCAGAGGAATTTGAGGTGTGCGTCCAAGGATCGGCCATTATCCTAATTTGCAAGAAAATGAATCTCCTGATATCGACGAAAGATGCTGGTAGTCATGCAGCTGTAATATTTTGTGGAACATGTTCCGGCCCACATTACACTCGTTGATGCAAAATGTGCGGGAGGATTACTTCTGCATCTAAACATTGTCCAATATCCCGTGCTCGAGAAGACGGATGCAGAAGCTTATTTCCTCGAACCGCTAGAATCGTTACTCCGAGTTATCATCGTGATAGCAACAACAATTCACCTCTGATAACTCCTACGATGTTCCGGACACGTAAGGTTAGTGGCATGGAAATTGTGCTCACATTGCTTC
>SJOL01001280.1:0-90256 GCA_004794785.1 Opisthorchis felineus | reverse complement strand
ATGCGTTTTGCTACTCCCTCCACGTCATCATCCCCACTTACGCTTTTTGTAACCCTGGCCATCAGGCTCAACAGTCCAAGGTCAGGAGGCCTCAGCGGTGGTTTTAGGTTTTAGTTCAACTTGACCGGCTGGATGACGCCAACTATACTGCTTCACCAGATCTGATGTTCTGATTCCTCATTTTCAACCATTTACACTCTTCTTGTCATATGTCAAACAGGAAGCCTCTTGTTTTGCCCTCCCTCGCTTTGTTTTTGGCCCGCCACCTTCAAATCCTACCAACCTGACCTTGCTCGATGTTCTCTCCAAAAAAAGCATAGTACCTGTGCCTCCCTGCCCGTGCCGGTTTAGTGATGACTACGTCTACATCGGATAACGCCCCCGCCTATGACGCTGTCCCTTTTCCCAAAATCCCTGTACCCACAATCCCCGCCAGTCATGCCTTTATTCTGACTGTAACGTGGTGATCACGCCTGAAGGCATGCCACCTACAAGTTGGGAATAAACATTATTATTACATTATTAAGATCGGAAGCCTGGAATCATCATGCGTAAGTGGTATTTCGGAGCTGAGCATGGAATTGAGCTGGCAGAGAGAAGCTTCACCTGCCTTTCGACTAAACCCAAGGCACATCATTTTTCAGGTGATTAAGCGGTGGCCTGAAACTGTGCAGTGCGGGTAGGAAGGCCTAATGGTAGCTTATGAGACCCAAGAAGGATCACCAAGAAGCCGCTACTTTACTGTATTGCAAGAGATCCGTGAAGATCTTGGCCCGAAGCAGTCGCAAAATGACTGGCCGGGGGATCGACCGACCAAAACGAAGAATTCTGTTTCGGCTCCTCTTGCCCCGTGGCCGTCGGTATGGCACTGCGGGGGGATCTGTGACCGCTGTATAAACGTAGCTTACTGATATACTTTCGAGCTGGTTGTATCAGCCACCGCGCCTTCTGACGTGCCCAGCGGCTGGAACGGCAGACTGCTTTTGTGACGGTACGAGGAAGATGCGACTCTATATGCGATACGTGTTTCGGGGATTAGTGCTTGGTTTTCGTGCTCTCTTGCCACGGGTTGTTACGGTAATGTCATGGTGCTGGCACTAGGCTACAGAGGACAGGCAGCAGAATTGAGAAGACGTACGAAGACTCGGTGCCAAGCACTCCGACGTCGAAAGTGCCGCCATTTGGAGGGATGAAATAATATACAGGTTGTCAGGTCGTTGTACACCTGCTCCAGACTTGTGTCATCAGACGTGATGAATAACCAATGGGTGATTACGTCAGTCGGTCGCAGAAAGCAGATTTTAACCCTTTGCAAGCCTTTGCTTTCCAGTTGACCGGGTCAGTTTCCACGGCGGGCAACAGCGCTGTTGGATCGTGACGTACTGCAAGAACGACAAAGGCTGTTAGACCTGGTCCATAGACGCTCGTCCAATTTTCTCTTGAACATCCCCGACTGGGTAATGGTTACTTAGCTCGGTAGACTCCCGTGAATTAACTACCGTCGACGACGGCTTAGTATAAGGATTCAAACGAGGCCTCATACTCTAATACAGCTTAACCAGACGTACTCGTTTATTGCCCCCATCGGTGATAGCGAACCAAGCCTGCCACTCCGGTCCCGAGTTCTTTACGTGTACAGAGTGCCCCCTCTCGGTTAGCGAAAATAGGTCCAATTTTATCAGTTTCTCCGGATATCTCGTGTTTCGAAAGCTCGCAATTAATCTGCGCTTGTTCCAGTTTCGTTGTTTTGATCCCACTGACTTTCAAAAACCGCGGGTTGCCCAAAACCAACAATAAATATAACATTAAAGGTGAGGAGGGTTGGAAACAGTTCTGAGTGGCACGGCAGTCAGGCACCAAAAGGGTGATACAGCTGAACGATTTATAGGTGGCTAAAAGCTCAGATATCGTTGTGCTTGCCTGAGCTTTGACTTCACAAACTGGCAGGCTTGGCATATCTGAGATTTAATTGCGTGGTTGACATGGATCGAACTCGGTACGTACGGACAATGGCGAACGACTGCTTCAGCTATGTGCTGACCTATGTTATAATGCAGTACTAGCATCCGGAATAATCGAAGTTGTCTAGCCACTTGGTATCTTCCAACAGCTGGTTATCCACGGACCCGAATTGGTCGCGTCGCCATCGGATACCAGTGGTGCGGGAGAGCAACTTACTGTCACTCGTTTTGGGACACTTGTATGAACTCTCACCAAGAGCTCCTCCTAAGCCGCTTCCCTCTTCATGTCTCACGGCTGCGTAAGGGGCGGGCGAATGGCTTAGCAAATGGAAAGTGACAGAACCCTAGATCAATAAATCAATCAGTTTATCAGCTATAAACCATGTACCATAGGCAAATTGGTTCCAGCTGTTACAGATATCAATTCACACCGGAACGAGATCACCACGTCTTTGCGCAGGGCTGGGAGTTTCGCCCGTGCAAGGGCGCTTCCAGGTAGGCTGAAGTGTAAAAAATAAGATCAAATCGTTCAGCTGCAGCACCCTATCTGTACTTAGCTGCCGCGCCAACGGAAGGAAGCACGAGGGCTGGGATACTGCCCAGTTGTCCAAGCCTAGACAGGGGAAGTCGAGAGGTGGAGGCCGTGTTCGAACCACGGATCTTCCGGTCCGTAAGCTGGAGCCTTAACGACTGAGCTGTCTCGAGTCCGCTGAGAAACCGGATATCAGACAAAACAGTGGCGCCGCTCAAATCGCGGAGAAATGTTCAGCCATCCACGTGCAAATTCGGCCCGATGCATTATCAGATAGATTATCAGCACGCGCATAGTGGACTCGAAATGCCAAGGAAATGCAAGAGGTGCAGAAAGCCGGAATTGTCCGAAGATTATTTTAGTCCATCCGTGCGACCGATCCCCGGAAACCGTTGGTGCTCACAACCATCAAGGTCCAAGTCGGCGCGACCGTCTTCAGTAAAGAAAGACGCATCGGCCACAGCGTCGTGCACTTTGAACAGCCTTTCTCACAGCCACGTGCCGTCACTCATTTGGATTCTAGAACACCTGGATGACAGACTAGAAATCCCCTACGGCCCAGGGAATTTATAATTGCATGTGTTCTTGCAACTGCTGGTGAGCTTCTGGTCTGGACGGCTTCCCCCCGCATTGTATAAGGTTGAGGGTGATGTCGTCAGTCAGCACCTGCCTGATAAATTTGTCTGCATCTGGAAAAAGGGGACTGACCCAGACAAGTTAGGAGAATCGGTAGCAGTACATGTTTCCAAAAAGGATCCTTAATGGGTGCGGTAAGTGCAGGGAGATCAGCTTGACTCCAGTCCTAACGAAACTGTATGCAGTACTTGTCATTTGTCGCCTTATGGTGACCCGTGAAGCTTTGCCTCGAGCGCGGCAAGCGGGATTTAGACCTGGTTGAGGTTGTGTTGACCAAGTCTTCACACTTCGGCAGATGCTAGAAAAATGTCATGCACATAAACGACACACAGGTTTGGTATTCCTAGCTTTCCGAGGAGCATTTGACTCCGTTGACCGGTCTGTTTTGCTCAACACACTTGCTGAGAGACGAATGCCGGGGAATTTTGTGAACATAATAGGGTCTTTGTATTTTCGGACTTGCGGGGGTGAAGTTGTACGGAGAGCCATCCAAAGCACTTCGTACACTGTGGTGTCCGAGAAGGTTATCTACTACCTCCATTCCTACCCAGCTTCGTGGTTGACGAGATAGCAAGACGCACGACGGCAGGCCTTAAAGAATCTGGTGTTTAAGTATCTGCTAACGAAAACCCTGTCGATCTGGAATGTGCAGACGACATCGTCTTCGTCTTTGAAGAGGGCGCTTTTGAGTGAACTGACCAAAGTCCTCTCGTTTCTTGGCATATGCACCACAATGTTCACGTACATGCTTCTGAACACACAGTCAATCAACACGCCACTTACAATCCAAGAAGAGATACTCGAGGTTGCGGAGCATTTTACGTATCTTGGAAGTCCTATTGATTCTGACTGTAGTGCCACAAATGAGATCTAAGAATGAATCACCGAGGGTCGGGTCGCGTTTTCTAATTTGAGACCTACTGACAAGGAAGATCCGTGGTTCGAACCCAACCTTAGCACCTTGACTGCTCCTGTCTAGGCTTCGGGGCCTGGCAGTATCTAAGCCCTCGTGCTTCCTTCGGGTGGCATGGCAGCTGAACACCGAAAGGTGCTATGGCTGGACCACTAGATGTCAATGGCATGCTTGCTGTTAGTTTCTACACCTCCATTATCCGGAGGTGTAGGCACCTCCGAAAAATTGTGGTAGGCTAGCAGCAAGTCCCTTACTCACTTTCATTGTTTCCTTTACAGTGTGACTGCACGGTAGCGAGGCATCAGTGTTCAACACTGATGTTATGCTCTCGGTGATGATGGTGACGCTACCTAGGACCTCTGAGTATCATGCAAGGAACCGTTTGCCATGGAGTCTCTCACTCCTCATATTCACGGAAGCGAAGCACTGCGCTCACAGCTTGGGCATGTTCAATCAACTCCGTGAACCCACGTTGGACATGTGTGACACCGTGAATGTGCAAAAACTTTGGCAGATGTGACCGGAGGTTGGAAGGACACGAATGTGAATGAGTGGAGAGTCGATACGTGCGTCTTGTATGTGTGCACGGTTGAGTAAAGCAAGGTCAGGCGACAAGGCCAGATTAGACCATCATTGAACGGCCATTTACAAAAGGACTATACAAGCTGTTTTTGTACAAGTTAACCATAGCTTTCGTATTGAACTGAAATCTCTTGCTTGCTTTGCTGGGTTGGTTAGTTCACCTGCCGTTGCTTGGTAAGCCCTTTGGTCCGATGACTGGCAGTGGCTCTGCTGTTTCAGCTGCTGACGTCTTTCAGCCTATTCAGCTTGGCTCCATTTTTTCCGTTTCGGAAGACAGGTTCTATTGGACTCGTTGAAGTTTCTAAACGTGGAAGCGAGCACACAGTCGAAGGTGTGGTGGAGTCTCCCACAAAGCGTGCAGCATGGGCCGAAGAGGGCGTCATCTAAGTGAACCTTGACACACTTCGGGCATCTGGTTTGACTCCTAGAGTGGACCATGTACGCGGGGCCGCAATCAACGACAAATTCCATCTTACAAATGATGACGGGTCCCGTAGAGCCCGGTTAGTCCACTGAATAGGTCAGTCAGGGGCCGGGAGTCAAACGCGCAATAACTGAGCGGGACTGATACATTTGTTCGGGCTGTTGGTTCAAGGAAGTGAACATTCAGAGGACATGCGTTGTCACAGAATGCTGGACCCCTGAGACCTGCACCTGTAAAGCTGTCTCCTAGGAACATCCAGTGCTCGCAGAGACTGTCGATTCCTTTGTGCTCGACTTGGTGTTCTGCCGACACTGACACGATTTCAAACCGTATAAAAATCGCTCGAAGTCTGAGGGCGACATGAGGAAAATCCATCATGGATGGTTTCGGGAGGGTATCCGGGACAGCTTAACGAGGAATGCCATCGGGTCTTAGACAAGAAGAAGCATTCGAGGGCCGCCATAAAAGTCAGAAAGTTTGGCCAACAGGAAGTGGTGAAAGTGTAAGGATTATTTCAGGAGAACATAAAGCAGGAACGTTATCATTCGACGCTACCGAATTTCTAGTTGCGCGGTAAAAGTAGGCACATCCAACTGTATTATCGTCAAAAAAAATATAGGTCCCGAATTTCTATACATACACGACTGGACATAGGTCACCCCTTCGTCAGAAAGCGCGACCTTTTGTCGACACCGACCATAGCTTCTCAGTGTTCAACAAGTCGCTAGTTCCACCGTCAGTCACCACCCAGGAAGTGCGAAATCACCTGGGGACTAAAAACCGCCCTCCACTGCACCCTAGACCTTGATGTAGATAGTCGGTCAAGGTCAGTCAAACTTTAGGAAGAGATGCAGTATTACTTGTTGTTAGGAAAGCTCGCGTTACAGCTGTCGGTAGGTGCGTTAACTGACTCGCAAATCCTTGGGGAGGTCCACAAGACCGAGCGTGTTTCGCGCACCTAATAGACAAGGCAGCATCACTGCTCGACGAAGTTCAACAGCAGTTAAGAATTCTATCTGAGGAATCAGAACAAGATCCGTACTTTCAGCAGAGTCACTCGTAGGGCTGGTAGGGGAGGTGGACCCAAATGGATGGCATACCTATCAGTTCCATTTCGGATATGTGAGGCCCTCAGGAAACTCTTGGAGTTTTTTTAAGTGGGAAGTGTAAGGTCAAGTAAAACCGATTTCGCATCTCCACTGTTGCTGGGAGGCAATGAACGTGGATCGTAGCATGTGTTCAGACTGTTGCCTACTTAATAAATTTATAAGTGTAGATACATATCCGACCCTCAGACTTGCCGAAGCTATCCGGCGGGTACATGGGGCTCTGAACTAAATCGGCAATAAGGCCACTGGCGAGATGGGTTAATTTGTTAGAGCGCGAATTTACTGACCTGAAGGTTCGTGTTTCGAGACCGACCTCTGCCTCTCGACTTCTCCTGCCTAGGTTTGGGCAACCTGGCAGTATCACAGCCATCGTGCTCCCTTCTGGTGGCACGGCAGCAGAATCTGGTGCTGGATACATTCTTTAATGGAAGTTCCTGCTGCACAACTGTCTTGGTACGGATTTTCCGACACCAACCTACACTAGCCACGGTTCTGAGAAAACGACTGTCGAACACATGAACACTTCCTAGTTCCGCTGCTCCGACAGGCCAAGTATCACAACTATTCAGAAAGACAGGCTACTCTGTAGCCTGATACGCATGTCCCTTGAGATTAAGGGATATGCTGCTTTGTTGACATAGGAGACTCAAATTAGGAAGCACGACCCGAGCCTTGCAGAATCGTGCATTAACCTCGTCTGACACACTAGAGTTAGAACTGACACAGCTCCCAAGGTACGTAAAAGGCTCCACAAATTCGAGTGCCTTCCCCCTGGATTGTAAGTGGCGTGTTCAGTGACTGCATGCCAAGGAGCATGAACTTACACTTAGTGGGTGCAAAGAACATACCAAAGGACGGGATAACTTTGGTCAGTGCAGTACCGATATTTTCTCTGTCTTAGTTCTCTGTCTGAGCCTCCCAAGCTAGCGTTGACGTCAGAACAAACACCAAGGGTGCACAAGGTCTTTTAACGCCGAAAACCAAGTCAAGAACAATTGTGCAGCGCTCCATACAGCATAAGCGGCGACAACTTTCTGGAAATTCTGATGCCTTCTAGATACGCCATCGACAACCGGTATTCGGCCAATACTGGTTCATGCTTGGCTTTTGGGTCCAGACTTTCCACCAATCAGATCTCGGCATGATGCCGGACCGGCAAGCATCCCGAACTATTGGCCAATCTTGCGCGGGATAAGCTTCTCGGCCGTAGCAGCACCTGACTGCAAGCGGTAAAGCGGGATCCGTGTGGAATTCCGCCTAACACCTCCCCCTTGAAGTTTGTCGACGCAGCTTCAAAGCCGAGGGTTTACTTATAATGGCCTCACTGGCTTGTGGATCCTGTCTGTCCAGCGACACTGTCGGCTGGGCCTCCGACGAAGCGGCTGACAGATTTTCTCGGATAGTGCCAAGATCAAAGGTGCCCAGAAGCATCTACTGACACGACTCGCTCGGTCCTGTGGGCAGGATCTGCGCAAATGTCGGCCAGCTATGGCTTGTGTGCCGTATCCACCTGGCTGGGCCAGCTTGAATCTCGTGGAGCACTTTGCCGCGCCGGCAAAGGATGAGTACTGGAATCCACGTGGGGCATCTTCCGCGGTGGTCATGAACCAACACCCTCTCTTTCAGTGAAGGAGCGCGCAGTTGCTCCATGATACCGGTTGAACTGTTCTTCCATTCTGGATTTGCGGTGACTTGCCTACCTCTTCTGTGGCCGGATAGTGTCATGCGTTGTTCGGACCTTCCTTCGTAGCAGTGCCTCTGCTGGTGACCCTCCATCAGGCGAGTTGGGGTTTGGAGTCACTCGATATGCCAGCAGGAACCTTTGCAAAATCTCTTCCGTTGGTTCCTCCTCTCTAGACTTCTGAAGTGCCCGCTTCAGAGTATCAACGAAACGTTCCGTCCGGTCGTTCAACTGTGGGTGAAACGGCAGCGAGCGGACATGAGTTATGCCATACTCACGACAAAAGTCTGCCAACGCCGACGACATGAGCTGACTGCCGTTGTTGAATACAAAAGTCTCTGGTGTTCCAAAGCGACTGAACGATCGTCGAAGTTCCAAGACTGTGGTGGCAATTGTGGGGCGGTTCACTGGAAAAATTTCCGGCCATTTGCTGTAGACATCGACCATGACGAAAAAGTGTTGGCCACCAACTGGGCCTGCACAGTCAATGTGAAGACGAGACCAGGGTTCGGTCGGCTGCTTCCACGACCGTAGGTAGGTCTTCATGGGCTACTTGGTTGCTTCAGCACACCACAGGCAAGATTTTGAGACTTGCTCTGCCTGGGAGTCCATCAAAGACCAATAGACGTAACTCCGAGCAAGGGCCTCCATCCTGTTTGTTCCCAGGTGCCCTTTATGAAACTGATTCAGGACGGCTGGTTTTAACTTCGCTGGGACGACAGCGCGTTCTGAAAACACAATGCATCCATTGGCTAGTGATAGTGCACCACGCCAGTTGAATTAAGGTCCCAGTTCGTCTTTTGGTCAGGTATGCGGCCACTGATTGCGGTGGTACTTATTGACTTGCTGCAGCACAGGGTCCTGGTCGGTAGCCTGGTGGACCATGTCGGCGGCCACTGGGAGAATGCGAACCGCTTCGGAATCTACGAGGTTAACCTCCGGTCCCGAGGCAATTGTTGTGTGTGTTCTGGCCTACTTGAATCAATGAGTCGCGACAGTGCGTCGGCTTGTCCGAGGTTGGCGGTGGACTGGATCTTGAAGTCATATCCCAGAAGCAGAGGCGCTTGGCAGTATATGCCGGGATTCCTTTCTTCGGGCCAGACACAGCAAGAAGTAGTATGTGAACGGTCAGTGGAGTAGGACCGCGGAGCATTTTATGAAACTTCTTCACGGCAAACACGATCGCCGAGGCTTCCTTTTATATCTGTCCGTAGTTGCGCTCGGCTGATGTCAGGGAGCTGGCCGCGTGTACAATGGCTTTCTCGCTGCTGTCGGGAAATACATGTGAAATCACTGCGCTGCTTCTATACTTCGAAGCGTCCGACGCCACAACGATTTCCAGCGGTTGATCGTGGTGGGCGAGTAGTAAATAGGTACTCAGCATGGATTTGACAGAGTCAAAGGCGCGTTGGCATTCTTCTGACCATGTCCACTTGTGGTCTTTGGTAAGTTGCTGGTTTGGTGGGCCTCGGGGCGATGAATGGCAGGCAGAAACGAACTATAGTGACTGACGAGATCGAGAAAAGACCAGCGGGACGTCACGTCTGTGGGTGCTGGCATGCGTTTGATAGCGACGAGTTCTCCGGGTCCGGTCGGCGGCCATGTTGGTCAATGATGAAACCAAGGTACTTTAAAGACCGCATGAATGAAGTACATTTTCCTCGGCACACTCTGAAGCCATATTCTTGAATAAGACCAAGCACTTAATCAAGGCGCTGCCATAATTCGTGGGGGTTGGAACCCATGACAATGAGATCGTCCAAGTAGGCAGCAACGCCGAGGGCATTCTTCAGCACCGCATCCATGATTTGTTGAAGTATGGCTGGCGCTGTTTTGACACTGAATTGCGGTGGGGTATACTGGAACGAACCGCGGTGAGTACTGGTCATCAAAATTCTTGGGATTCTTCCTCAACTTCAAACTAGAGGTAAGCATCGGCCAAGTCAATCTTCGCGAAACATTTACCCCACTCAGTTTCGCGAATAAATCGTCTGGAAGAGGCAGAGGGCACTGATGGGTATCCTGTGCAACATTGAGACCGGTGGATAAATCTGCACACAACCGAAAGGCCCCGTTAGCCTTCCTCACCAACACGATCGGTGCGGCCCATGCAGAGTAGTTGGTCGGTTGGAGAACACCAGCCTTCTGTAGTCGTTCCAGTTCCTGGTCAACGATGGGTGGGGCTGCATATGGTACTGGTCGTTTTGGCCTGAAAACTGGTTTGGCACTGGGGAGGAGGCACAGCCTGGCTCTTGCTTTTGTGCACCTTCCAAGCTCGTCGGCGAATATAGATGCATAGCGTTGTAGGAGTTTCTCAAGTGAACGCTTCGCAATGTGACTGGGCTCGAGGGCACCTCCAGATGCTGCGTGCGTGAAATTTCAAATAGAATTAATCGGCTTCTCCGGCAGATTCAGCTTTTCGATCCAATCCAGCCCCATGAGATCAAGTTAGGGGCATGATGTCAGGTGGCACGCGGCATCTGCCGTCGAGCCGTTGAAGCTTATGGAACAATCAACCTTGCCAGTCAATTTCGGTTTGACACCAGAAGCATTACGGGCCCAATGTTCGCTCGGTTTCACATGCAGCTCACCCATTCGTTTCCACGTTCGTCCACTGAGCAGCGTGGCGTCGGAGCCCATATCAAGATGCAAACGAACTGGGATGTTGATACGAATAGTCATGAACTTCCTTCGGCAAGCGAAGTCAACTTTGAATGTCGCCGCCACCGAGTTGGACCGCGATTTGTAGGCTGCACGGTGGTGTGCAGGTGGCTGCGGTCTCTGAGATCGACATAAGTCTTCTTTGTGGCAACGACGACTGCACCTGGCACAATTATGACGCCTAAACCGGCAATAGCGAGCAAAGTGCCACTCACCGCAATGCCAGCAACTTTTATGAGGTTAATCTGTTTTCGATCGGGCTTGTTGTCAGATTTCTTTGGCGCGCTGGAGTTGATTGTATAAACACGGCTGTTTGAAGTAACAGGCGACTGGCTAATCATAGCCTTGTCGTGCCTCAGGTTGATGAGGCGTTGACATTCGGTGGTCAGGCTCTGCAACGTCATTTCAGAATCCTGTTCAATTCTGTTAAGCAGCCGAGTTCTGATGTCAGCATCTTGGGCCGACTGGAGACCGGATACAAAGATGAGGCACTTAAACTGATTCTCCATCACTGAGATGAGATTGAAGCTCTCACATTCCCGTTTGACAACACCAGCAAACGTGATGAAATCATCATCATTTTTCTTGCCCAACTTTAGGCGTTAGTAACGGATACTGAACAGTGAGGTTTAACCGCCGAATATCTGGGACAGTGTTCTGACCGTTTCATCAAAGATGAGGTCGCGGGACAGCTTGGGGAGAATGAAGTTTGTGTACCGTTCATGCTCCGGTGTGCCAAGCTTTCGCAGCAATAATCTGACCTTCCATCCGTCATCATACTTAGAAAAATCAGTCTTGAACATGTTTTCGTACCGCTTGAACCAGGAGTCAAAAGTGTGACCAGAAAGAGAGTTGAATGTGAACTCCGTGAATGAGGCCGCGGCTGCATCAGTTGAGAAAAAAGAAGACTCAGCAGTACTGGCTGCTGCTGTCTGGGTATGCAGTCTCTGAGACAGTGATTCAATGAGCTTCAGACGCGCTTCTTCAAACTGTTTTTGTTGCTGCTGCAATAGTTTCCGAAGCTGATTAAATTCGATTGACATCTTTGGTTCCCGTTCGCCAAGTGTAATAACGGTGTTTTCCTCGGCTTAGTTCTCGGTCTGAGCCTCCCAAGCTAGCGTTCACGTCAAAACAACCATCAAGGGTGCACAAGGTATATTAACGCCCAAAACGAAGTCAAGAACACTTGTACAGTGCTCCATATATACAGCATAAGCGGCGACAACTTTCTGGAAATTCTGATGCCTTCTAGATACGCCATCGACAACCGGTATTCGGCCAATACTGGGTCATGGTTAGCTGTTGGATCCAGACATTCCACCAATCAGATCTCGGCATGATGGCGGAACTTAAGCGTCCCGTACTTTTAGCCAATCTTGCGCGGGATAGGCTTCTCAGCCGTAGCAGCACCTGACTGCGAGCGGCAAAGCGTCATCCGTGTGTAATTCCGCCTAAAAGTCAGTTTATCCAAAAACACCTGCGCCCTCTCTTCGAAGATCGACAAGGTTTTCGTCACAGGCTATTTGAACACGGGTTTTGAAGACCTTCCAGCGTTCGTCTCATTATGTCATCGATCACGAAATTAAATAAGAATAGACAGAGTGGCCACCCCTGACGGACAGCGCTTCGTGTACGGAAGCTTTTGGAGAGCTCTCTGTATACGCTCAAACGTCCGGAAGTCTGAGAATACAATACTTCCGGGGCATTCCTTGATGGGCAAGCGTGTCAAGGAGAACAGACCGCTCAACCGAGTCGAATTCGCCTTGGAAATCCAGGACTACTAAAATTGTGGGTCGTTCGTATGGCGTTGTTCTAGCACCGGATGGAGTTTAAAAATTTGGTCAACGCAACCCCATACCAGACCGGAACCCAGCTTGCTGCTCTCGAGTCTGTTTCACGAGCCACCATAAGGTGACGAAACACAAGTGACGCCAGCAGTCTCGTTACAACCGAGGTTGAGCTGATCCCCCCATGGTTGCCACACTCACTACGAGCCCCTTTTTTGAAACTGGGCACTATCACCGACTCCCCCCGCAATTGTTTGGGACAGTCTCCTTTTCCCAAATGCAAGCAAACAGATCAGACAAGCGCTGACTGAGGACTTCACCCCCATCTTTGAACAATGCGGGTGGGAGGTCATCCGGACCAGAGGCTCGGTGGCGCTTGAGAGAACATATGCAGTCATAAATCTCCGATGCCGTAGGCGGTTCCACGTTCACCGTCCAGGGTTCTACGTCACCTGTGGGATCCAGATGAGTGCCAGCTGGTGGCCATGACAATTGTTGTTCGAAGTATTCGGCCCACCGATCGAGGCGTTCTTCTTTATTCGATATGGTCACTCCATTCCGATCATTGATCGTTTCGCTCACAGGTGGTTTCCGGGGACCGGTCGCACGAATCACTCAGCATGGACCCAACGACAACCAGTTTCGTATTTTCTTCTTTAAGGAAACTTGCGCGCCTCCTGGTGCAAGGTCTCTTCGGCTTTAGTCCGTTCTTCCAGAGGCGATTCGAGGGAGCGCATCACTCTCAGTCGCTTGGGGTGACCCATCATCAACTTGGAGGCCTCCGTGAAGTCACCTGCGATAAACCATCTCTGCGGTGAAAACAAATCGAGCTTTTTAATCCTATTTTCGTAGACCAACCCTCACACCTCTTCAAACCATCTCATAAACCTCATCCGACTGATCCAGGAGAATGTCGCCGCAAAGCAAGTAACTACGGAACTTAGCTGATTATTGTGAGTTGCGTCTGTGCCTCTGTCAGATGCAGATTCCATGCTCGTACACAGTACTTCAGGTGCAGCCTAATGATGCTTCTGTAAAGGGTCGGGAGGCCTTCAGACCGTCTGGAGATCACTACCTCCAGCTGATATAAAGTGTTAGACTTTCCGTGAGTTCTTGGTTGAGCTGTTGGGGTGAGTTTCCTAAGACCCTATTGCCAAGGTTGCGCACCTTCACCGGCGGAAGTTTGGGTTTTCTCCCCGCTTTGCTGGATTGCCTTCTCACTGGTTAGGTATTGGCTAAAACAAAATGATGGGACTCGAGGATGTTTAATTGGAGCTCCCATTCAGTCATCAAAGGTCCAAATCCGTTGTGTAGCCATTACTACAGAACTGCCAACTAGTTTTACATCACTATATGGTATGGATTTTCAAGATCGTTCACTAAAGTGAAAAATACCACGGGTCTCACTACTGACCACTAAACAGCCCTACTTACCGCCAAATCTTCACAAAGGGGATCCTATTAAGCAGAAATGATGCTTTCCGGCTACGGACTTGTGGATGGTTTCTGAGACCCCAGCTTGGAAGCAGTATAGGTGGTACACTTCAGCAGCTACTCTCGATCCAACCTCTTGATGACCCCGTCGATTAAACAGAAAGCTAATCAGGCACGACCCCTTGCGCACGACTCCGCTCTGTTGGTCTGCGAGGAGACTAAGAAGTTACATTCATGACCATGTCTTGTTGTATTATCCTCTCCAATACCTTCAGGTCTATCAGGGTGAGGCTCATTGGTCTGCAACTCAGGACCAAAGCACGGTTCTCGCCTACGTTTATCAACGTGCCTCTTTGTGTTTTTTTTGGTCGGAGTTTAGGCTCGACTCCCGTTTCAGCTGGACCGATATCCGAGTTGTCCAAGTTCCCGTGCTACGACGTTGCCTATGACGTCGAATACTCGACACATCATTGCCGTTTTTGCCTTTTAGGGGCTCTCATCAAGCAGGCTGATTTCCGCCAGTCTTATTTCGTACTTGATGCGGATTCATTCCACCGCGGGAACCTGTAAATAGGTATATATTGTCTTTCCATCTACCACATTTCCCATATTTTTTTCCAGATACCATGTATGAACTCGATCGGATTATCCAGCCAATCCGAAATATCGTGCACACGCATGGGATGTACGAGGTTGATCGGTACTGGAAACCCGCTTTCGGCTTCCACGGATCTTCTTTGGACGAGCAGACACAGTCACTTGTCTTGCGTTTGGACTCTTTAGATGCTTCGGTATCTCATCTCCTGGGACTGCTCCAGACCGGTGCCAAAGCTAAACCGAAAAAGCCAACGCAAGCCCCGACGAAAACACAGCAATACGCCTCCAATCAACCAACGCCTGCCCAGCCTGCTGCTTTAGGTGACCATATCAAGATATCGTCTACTTCCTCCTTGGCTGTCCAGGCCAATCCAGACAGACCACCAGTAGCTGCTTTATTGTTTTGTCACGCTTTGGCTGCTCATGGTTTCAACGTTTTCGTGTCGTCCTATGTTCATTCTAGTGTTGGTCAGCTTTCTCCGAGCCTCACAAGCCTACTCGAAGCTCTGACTCCTAACACATCGCGTCTATCCAATCATTCATTAACCCTTAGAATCGTTTGGACTCGCTTGTATCCGGACTGCACAACATACCTCGACATCAATTCAACCATGCTTCACGGGGAAGTGATGCTTCTCTTGACGTTAGCTGAGGTGATTTCACAGCCGGATGCTTCGGGACAAAGCGAACTTCTGATGTTAATTGATGCATTGCATAGAGACACAGGCCCGACAACTATTTTGAAACAACTCGCTGAAAAACCTCATTTCCAGAGTTTGAATCGAAATCTTCCGAGTATTCCAGACTGCTTCCTCTATGTTACCCTCGAGCAACTGAACCTTTTCACTTGTCTCCCATCGGCACTTGCTCAGTGGTTGAAGGTTTGTTCAAAATATGAATCATTTGCCCTACTGGGTCGAAATTGGAGTAAATAAATTCTAACATGTCCGCTAGGATATTCCTACTTTTGAGCCATTTCTTGAGGAATTCAACCAAATTCAAATGACTCCCACTGAGGTTTGCCGTGTTGTGTCTTGTTAGTTGTCAGTGACTGGAAAATGTACTTCCACCTGACTGTAATTGCCGGATTGAAAACGTCAACAAGATAGGGTGAAAATTCCATCTAGGACACTTATCTACGGTGCATAGTGTGATTTTATTTGCTCAAGATGGCTCGAATCTCAAGGTGGCTCTTTGGTTAAGACCCGAGCTTACTAACCGGAAGGTCCATGGTTCGAACCCAACTTCAGCATCTCGACTGCTGCTGTCTAGGTTTGGGAAACCTGGCAGTATCCCGGCCATCGTACTTCCTTCGGATTGCATGGAGGCTGGGCACCGAAAACGCAGCTGAACGATTATTATTTTGCATTCCGGTGTGGGTGTTCGACAGTAGTCGTCGCAGAGCCATAGCTCGTGTGGGTTGGTGTCGGAGAATCCGTACCGAAACCCTTAGAAAGCGAGTGTTCGGTTGTGCAACGGGGACCCCCGTCGGGGAATGTGCCCAGCACCAGAAGCTGCGTTGGTTAGGCCATGTATTGCGCATGCCGAAATATCGTTCGCCGAAGAGAGTACTGTTTTCCGCGCCAAATTCAGAGTATCGAAAGCAGAGAGGTGACCAACCTTTGACATGGAAGAGGGGTGTGAAAGAGATTACGAGAAGTCTGGGAGCTGTAGGTGCGGCTCGCTTTCCAGGATGGGGACCGCGTGATCCCCACTGCACCTGGTCGGAGACGCCGCAACATATGGCTGCTAATCAATGTCAATGGCGTTGTTGTGGTTGTCAGTTTCCATACAGCCTGAATAACGTCTGGAGGTGCAGGCCCCTCGGATCGATTGTTGCTAGGCTAGCACGAGTCCCTTCTCCGTCCACTTTTATTCCTTTATTCCAAAAAAGGGCTTCCAAATAAACCATGGTTGTACGGCAGCGAAGCATCAGTGTTAAACACTGATGTGACGCTGTCGTTGTTGCTAATGATGATGATGGCTGTTCGTAGCGAACCAGTAGGCTGACATACTAGAAGACCGAGAAACACATCACGACTGTAGTATCCTTGGCGGACGTGCGAGTTTTAAGGGGCGCCCCGGATATTAGTTGAGCGTTACCTCAATTCAATCAACCAAAATTGGGCTATTTGTCTGTGCAGGCTAAAAGGGAAAACAAGTTTAAGGTAGTATTTATGAAATTGTATGATACTGTCGGATTTCGACTGTTCAGAGTATCAGATTGATGTACCAATGATCTACGACAATGAAGTAATCGCATGTGTTATCCGCTAAAAACACGACCTTTAGAGTAATCTAAACGACATCTTTTGTAGAAAACGGTTCCAGCTCGCTTAAGTACATAATACCACTTCTCAGTTAGGACTCCGGAAAAGTCAGACAACTTCGGTTGTTTGTGTGTGGCTGCGGGATTTGTGGAATCGACACTCACATCACTATCGTTTAGCAGTGCTACTCGTATTCTGTGGCACTTATCCTGGTGAACCCACACCAAAGGGAGGAAGTACTGGACTCGGGTTTAACCCTCATTAGGGCTCATCAGTAATGCCTATCCTCGACCGTGACGGGGTTTAAACTCCGGAGATCTGACACCTGGGGCGAGCGTGCTACCACTAAACCAGCACAAGCTGGACGCACCTGAAGGATCACGTCTGAACAGGCGAACATGTTCACGCTTGACGGATTTGATGCCCGACGACCCAATAATTGTCCCGAGAGTAGTGGTAACATGCTCATCTCATCTTGCACGTCGGAGTTCAAACCTGGGCACGAACATTGATGTGCACTGTTGTGTCGTTCTGTATCCGCACAATTATGCGCATATTTTTCCAAGTCTTGGTTTCCATCGATCACAATGACAAACATCGCGAACTGTGCCATGGGCGTTGGTCGACTTCCATCACTCAGACTGTATTAATCAATAAGTCCAGTCACACGTCAGATTGGAGAGCGACTGTATACTTGGGTTGATTTTCGCTTTAAAGCATAGAAGAACATTTCAGAAACGAGAACTTAGCTCTGGAGAAGTCGTTACCAAGATAGCGTATCAGCAAGTAGCACAAATTTTTCAGTCGTTGAATAGAAGCTGATGTAACTATTAAGGGTGTATCTTATACCTATTCTCACGTTGTCCACGTGTAATGCCAAACTACAGTCATCTGTTTCCATTCTCCTTGACTCCTGTGTAAGGATGAGCCGGGCTCTCACAACTGCCCATGCTAGTCGGTAACGCTTTTGCAGAGACCAATTCAGTGCTCATTCTTGCAGCATAGGTCGTAAGCAGTCATTGAGTAGTCTAAGAGCTCGCCGCTGCATTACCTCGCTTCTTTTTATTTTGTGGATAAAAGAGCCATTGTATTTACAATACTGACACTCAATTGGCGCTTGAATCTGCTGTTGCTGCTGGAAGTCCTACGAAATCTCCAGCAGCATGCCGGATCCTGAAAGTAATCCGATGGGATTATGGATGTCAGGAAACCGTTGGTTTCGCTCTTCTGCTGATTTCATGAAAAATCGATTGTGGTGCCTATCTTTTTAGTGTTCGTAAACGGCAGATGTTTACGCATGATGTTGTATCATGAGAAGGCAGTCTCACTGGTGACAAGAAAGCCAATTCAACGTTCGCTAGATTACGTCACCCACTTAAGCGTCCTGCTTTTCTGACCATATATGGGAAATCCACATGTTAGTGCAACAAGATGTCTCTGCTAGGGAGAACCAGTCATTTTACTGGTATTTTCAGTTGTTCAGTATGCAGATTGTAACGGCGTTACCTTGAGGTCACGCTTCAGATGATGCCACCCAGAGATTTGGATCAGCTGCAGTCTCGGTCAGATGAGTTGGTGGATACCTGTCAGTGTTCTGTGGTGAGCGAGCTTACTGGCTTACCCGTAAAGACTTCATTGTCCCGCTTCTTAAACAATCCGATGCAGGTGAGACCAGTTTCTTCAATTTCCGTTTTTGGACACTTGACGCAGAGACGTGATTGCTTACAGTGAGCTTCCCGATGGATATGGCCTCCATGAGCTTCGTTCGCCTGCAGATGACGGTACCGAAGCGGCAGACTAAAGGATATCATAATCATCATTGAGGGCAACACCAGATGAGAACACTGATGCCTCAACACTGCATACAATCATGTCAGTTTATTTGAATAAAGCCTTATAGTCGAAAGAAATAAATGGGGCAGTTAAGGGGACTTGGGGATAGCCTACAACAAACATCTGAATTGCCTACACCACCAACACGCAGTCAGAAAATCCGAATAGAAGCTGATATCGGTTATCCGCCATAACGTTTAGTGTCTCCAACCAAGAACAGGGAGGGTCACATGGAGCCCATCCTGCAAGGCGAACAGCTCCAACACTAAATTTTCGTAACATCCCTCACTCCTTTCTTTCATGTCATAATAACCACCCGTAGATTTCCGCCACTCTGAATTAGGCACGGAAAACAGCGCTCATCTGGGTAGGCGGTAACTCGACATGCGTAAAACATGGCCCAGCCACCTTAGCTTGCAACTCTGGATGCATTCTTTGCGTTAGATGCCGTCTACTTCACCCAAAACCCGTCACCTGATTCCGAATTCTTTGGTTCCAGCTATAATTCTGAGATATCGGCGATCAAAGACCTGAAGATGTCTCAGATCCCCACCCGAAGTGGCCAGTTCTCGCAGTCGTACAACAATATAATCCGCACTGTAGTCTGGTATACACGTCCTTTGAAACCCAGTGATATGCCTTCTTGACGTCACAAGTGACGCAAATTGGCAAAAGCAATTCTGGCCTCTGAGGTTCGTGCGTTGACTTTGTCGGCCATGAAGAGACTGGAACTTACCGCGGTGTTATGGTTTGTGCACCTCCATAACCTATTGAGCTATACTGGGGAGTGTGCGTGCGACACTCATAGAACCTCTCATACCAGGTTGGTTAATGGGTAGAGGCCTAACACAGTCTCCTGATCTTTAAGGCTTGGGGTTGGGACGTGTGACGACTTGGTCCCTAAAAATATAGGCTGCTCTGACGGTCTTACGCCAACCATCGCTGCCTTGCGGTTAGGCTTTTGAGCCAAAAGCTTTGGCTAGGGACCCTGATCGTCCTCCTGTCTACTTGTGGGTGCCTTGGCAGTATCGCAACCGACGTACAACCATGAATTGCACACTTACAAATGCTGTCATACCACATCGAACGTCGTGTGGTGCCATCAGCAGCGTCGCCTAACTTACTGCATAAAACAGAGCGCGTAAGCGAAAATAGGCGACTGCTGGTGCTCCCTTCTTTCTCTTTTGGATATTCGCACTTCTTCCTCTCCTCACCCCGTTTTTAGCAACATCTCCATAGACTAGAGGATAGCAGTAGTGAGAGTCATTGATGAACCAAGAATCTCCCAAGTGTCGGAGACAAGCACTTCAGCGCCCCTCTATGGCACCCTCAAATCACACACGCTATCACTGAGGTCGCCTAATGGGGTGCTTCAAAGGATGAAAACAGGTCGGTCGGTACCGGGCATGAGGTAATTTGGTGGTCTGAAACAATAAGATTGGTTGTTGGGTATCATTGTCATTGGTATCTTAAATCCGCCCGGAATCAGAGTGAACAGTGCAACAGGAAAATCAATTTCTGCTTGAGTTCCATATAAAGGGGTGTGCCATCGGGACTGAACTGAGCGGTTCAACACGTTTGGACTAAACAAGCAAGGATTGAGCGGGAGACATTCGACGGGTAAATTACTGGTTACAAAAGGCGCCAAATACATAGTTGACGGTGGGTCTACAAGTTACTAGATACTTGGACAAGAAACTCGGAGAAAATGGAGGAATGGGGGGCGGAAATCGATGATGAGAAGCAGAGGCAAACTTAAAATTAGAAAGGATGGCGAAAGTTATGGGTTTATGCTGAGGCAACGGGTAATGATCACTGGACACTGCAGTCGACAGATAGCAGTCCGTCCTCCCGAAGAGGCCCCACTGATTGTAAAAGATATGCCACCGCCCTTACCATGTAGGACATGGTTCCGAAGCGACCAGCTGGAGGTGTGTCATAAAAGTGTTGACATACGTTGTGTAGGCCATGGCAAGCCAATGGGCCAGGTTGGCGAGCAGCAAGAGCTTTGCTGACCTCTGTGATATTTTGTTCTTTCAATACTTTGGCACAACATAATGTCGCATTTGCGTCATACTTGACCTGAAGACGAAAGCAAGTTTGGAAGTCATTCCAAAGGAGCACACATTCCAGGGGAGGGGGAATCTATCAATAAGCATGAAAAATTGAAGGTTGGTTATCTACAATCGGCGAAAACTCCGCACCCAGTTTGCGTTATAATGGACAGCTGTTCGGTTACTTTGAACTAGAATCCAAAGATGAAATTAGCACTCCCAAGTTCTTTGCTCAACTGAAAGTAGCGTCAAGGGAGCTTAAAAATGATAGCGCATGGAAATAACGTAGCAAACATGTTGCGGAAATTCTTTTGATCGCTGTGCACCCCGGTCCCATGGGCACAGTGATGGGTTTGCGCACCGAATCTTCTTCAACTTAGTCCAGTGAATCAATAAACTACAGCTGCAGGCTCTTAGATTCACCAATTTTTAGTAGAGATTCAAGCACTAATACAAACAATCATCCTGATGTCAAAACCTTTATTTGGCTTTTGAGTAAGGAAAGTCTCATCGGCGGTTGAGTTCCCCTTAAAGATGACGGCTGTAGAAATGGCGTTTGGATCACCTGTAGTGGGGGGGGGGGTGGTTAAACACGCGTGTACCCAATGTCATATGTTTAGATACTGTCTTTGGGCGTAAGTACCAAAAAATACACATACCTGGTCGAGTAGAAACAGAACATTGGCAACATCGACGATTTCATCTACTTTGATGGCACAGTCTAGTTGCACTCGTTTCTTTATGTCATGCATCATTAAAGTGCCAAGCACATGTGTAGCTTCGATCAATAGCTGGCGGAATTCCGGAGTCGATACCATGGTACTGACTCGTTCAACAGCCAGAGCGAACTTGTGTTCTCCCATAGTCATCTACGGTGAACAAGGGAACGAATGGGTTAGCGAACTACATGTACAAGATTCGTGAAAAACAGCCATTGAGCAACTCAAAAGAAGACAGTGCATCGATAGGAAGGCGGATGAGGGTGTCAATGATTGAAGTTCGAGAAACAAATCGCTAGCGCACAGCTCTTCCCCGTGACCTATATATATATATATATATATGGCGATCTGGATTTGATTAAAGGTCCTCATGGTTTGACACAGCTGAGTTGTTGAGATGATAACAAACCTGCTGAGCTAGAAATCACAGCATGCTGGTCGAGTTTATCAGGCCGATGATAAATGGTAGCAGGATTCCGCAGCATGCTACATAGACACCGCGCGAAGCATTAAACTTTCTAAACCTATCGCACAAACAGTAAATAGTTCAGAGTGAATCGACTGGGTACGTGTATAGAGCCATCGAGGACCTGGAGTCCGATAATGCAGCTGAACTCCGGTTGACTAGTTGCTCCTCGTTTTAAAGCTGTTAGAAACGAGTTCTCTTGGTCATTGCCCGTGCTGAGCACGGGGTCTCAGCTACCACATAGCTACAATAATCTACTTATCGGAATCCCTATTTTAAGAACAAAATTTAGAAACAAGAGCAGTCCTCTGCACTAGGTCTCCAAAAGTCAATGTGCGTAGAAAGTGACAGAAAGAGAACCATTGACATCCGTTCGGCATCTCCAGTAAAATACATGGAGGGCTCTCGACCTCATCCAAAAGGTGGCTCGCCGTCGTATTTGTGGTTCCCTTCACATATTACTCATCTCTTGATTTGTGCCACTGCATTAAGCATCACAGCTACTGGCCTAGGGTCTGCTGAAGTTTGTGAAGTATCCGTTGTCGTTACAACCAAGGATTTTGGAGTTCGCTGAGGTCAGTACATACTATACCTCATGAAACTACTGAGGATGCTGCGGATTCTCCATTCACAGAGCTCGTCACAACCATATGGCGGATTTGCACGAGTCCATTGAACCGTGTGCTTTGAAGTTAAAATTAGTGCAAACTGGGTACCGTGATTAAGCGCTGACCCGATCTACCCAATACACGAACATGCAGTGGTTTTCGCCACATGACGGGTAGTTAGGGTCGATGTGATAGTTTTGGAATGCAGTGTGGCCGATTGTCGGGTCGGGCTATCACTGTTCATTGAAAAGATGCCAGAGAAGCAATCTTAGGGTGAAATTATGGTTGAGCTTATCCGTTACCTATCTATTTGAAAATCTGCGGACATAAGGATTAAGGCATGATCTTCATCTCAGACAACATATACATACCTCACGCGTGAGGCTGTTGCTTAGCACATGACCACCTATTATCAAACTTTCCACGCGACTCAGAACGATGTAAACACGTTCGTAGAAGCCAGGTGGAACACGATTCAAAGCCCCATCAATCTTCCTCCTTCGACTCCATAGATTCCGCATTTCGGTGCCACGAAATTCGCGCGTTTCCTCAATGGCTGAGACTCGCGTCAGGGAAGGAACTGCGGCCAACAGAGTTCGGGGGTTGACGGACATTCGACGGGCAGCTAATGCCTGCGCCGCCTTCATTTGATCGACAGGTGTATTACCAGAAGTCTTCATCTGAAAAAGAGGAGGAGAGGTTAACGTGTTGTCTATTTTGGCTTTCTATGCTGTCCTAAAATACGCAGGTGTCATCTATTGCATCTCAATGGGAGAAAGATAAGCGGAAAGTTTTCTTAATTGGCGGTTTTCATCCAAAATTGTCCTCAACCTGAGTGAACAGCGCAAAATTAGGAAATTTGCCCCTGGTTAAGCGGAATAAGAAAAAATTCGGTTTCTAAAGCTAAGCAACTCGCGGTTCTCATCAGCTGACTGTTACTTTCACAGTGATCGTAGCAGGACCGATTGCGTGGCACTTTTTGTCCACAAATTGCCGAGATTTTGAGGCTGCATCGCTCCTGACAATGTGTAGTGCTAAGAAGAAGCGTCATAGAACCCTGTTGTAACCCAACTTGTGATGGAGACCCACTGATTTGCACCGGATTCTGTCGTCTTATCAAAAAGCGAATGGAATAATAATACACATAAATCAATAATGCAAATGTTTACATCACCAACGCCAAAACCAGTCAACAGGCATGTGCGTTTCTAACTTTCCGGGTAAAGTGAAGGCGAATTTCTGTTCATGACCAGCAGCAGCTTTCCTTAAGGAGAGTAACATGAGTGGGAGAAATTTATATCTTATCCTGTGTATTCATGATCAGTTGGCATAGATGTCCCATTGGAGTTATCATCCCTCAACTGACCGTTATTGTGACATCACTCAAGATATCGTTAACAAACATCGCTTACTGCGGCAGATGCATGAATTATAGGTATTAAGTATTGGTAGGCGAAGCGCGATCGCCCAAACCTGTCCATTTCTGGTGTACCTGTGCTGTTATCGAAATTCAGGTGTATCGGCTGCTATCAATCAACCAAACTCACACAACGCACTTGTTACCTTGTGTGTAAAGTACCCCTAAAAGACTGACAGCTGCCGGAAAGGGGACATCGGATTTTCATGCGGGTGATATCTCTTCGGGTGGATCGCACACTGGATTGCGTCTGGCTGGAAGCGTTGGTGTCTGCTCCCTAGGAAAGTGGTCCATTTTCGGAGAAGCTTCTGCTGCGGGACACGGAGTATAATGTTCAAAATCCTTGTGAGCTAATGCATTGGTTGTATAGTCCACGTAGTTCATGTGAAGCAGAGGGAGATGCCCCGTGCGGGGAGCTGAGGGGAGACGATGAGCTGGAAAATTTATGAACCACCGCCCTAGAGCGACCGCTAACCGGATCGGTTGATAACGACCACTCTACAGGAATGTCTGCTGCAACCAGGTGGTATTACGTGGATTTAAACGTGTCTTAGATATCGGTGAACGTGGGGACCGATTTGAGCATTATTTAGGGGTTGTGAGGGGATCGACCTAAAGTGGTCTCTATAGCGGGATAGACAAGTTGTACTGCACGTGCTCCCATTTTATAATTTTTTTTTGAAAATGTTAACCTGATTCTATGATTTGGCTTGGCACCAGGCAGTCCCCTAATATGGTGGGTGGGCTTAAATACATGGCGTGGCTACTCATAAGTAGCCAGATTTTCATTAAATGCAATGCATGGGACAAAAAGCCTTGGTCAGTCCAAAGAGACCGGGCGGCTTTCGGTACAGGAAAGTTTTGAAAACAACTGATTGTTTTCTAATTTCTTCCGAAATAAGAAACGCACCCAACAGTGGTCCTAAGTGAAAAGTGAATGCGTGGTCAACATTGACCCAATGGCCTACGCAGCGAAAGGCACCTCCACGAAATAAGCCACTGAAGCGAATGAGAAACGGTTTTCTTTAGGAATCGTTCAACTGCTGTTTATTTTTAATGAGGATCGACTTAGCATACACTCAGACAGAAGTGGATTCTATTGAAGCTCGAGCAAGTATTGGCTGAAGGCTTGGCATCCGGAGCTTAAGCATGGTTTAATACAACTTGATGATGAATTGACATCTTACTGATGACTTGAGCAGTGCTCCCGATCAGGGCCAGACGGGCTTCTTTTCCTGCGTTATCTTGTTTTATAGACGAAAGGGTTTGATTACTCACATAATCGGGCGCATTATCATTGTGATGTTGGCTGCTTTTCAAAATCGCTTTCGTTGTCAAACGGTAAATTATATGAACTAAACCATAGTACTTGCGGTTTAAAAGGAAAAAACGGTTTCCTATTTAGAAAAAAACGCATAGATACACAAGAACTTACGGTGGATTTTCGCCGCACATTTCGGACTGGCATAAAAAAGGGAACCAAAGCAATGAGTAATCGCGAGTCAGAATTAGCGCTGAGGAAAGTAGTATAAAATCTCACATGGGGAACTG
This sequence comes from Opisthorchis felineus, assembly GCA_004794785.1. Taxonomy (NCBI): domain Eukaryota; kingdom Metazoa; phylum Platyhelminthes; class Trematoda; order Opisthorchiida; family Opisthorchiidae; genus Opisthorchis; species Opisthorchis felineus. The sequence goes on along the minus strand of SJOL01001280.1, from coordinate 65,021 downwards.
CAGAGCTTACGAACTTCAGTCAAGATAAACAATACCAGTTCTCCTACCGGTTAGCATTATGCACGTGTAATCCAGAAGTGACTCACCAGTTTTTACCATGCGAATCTCCTCTCCACTGAGCAAATTGAGCAACAAACGCTTGGTGTCGAATGGGCTCATGCAGAAAAGCCCATACAGCGAATCCTCTGCACTGACACACATGGTTCGAGCGAGTTCCGCAGCCATCATTTGAATAATTAAACCTATTCTTAGACGCGATATGTTATTCAGAAGCTGCGGTTTCGTTCGAGCTACCATGGATAAGTAGGTCAGCAGCTCCTGTAAGCAGGGGGGGGGGAGTGAGAAGCACAGTTGGAGGCAATGCGGAATCATCGTCTTCACGAATCATCAGAGGGAAGTGCAGTTGTGCACAAAAAGATGGAACGATTTCTTCAAGAAGAAAGAATCCGCCAGTTGTTTCTGATTTGGAAACACGAAACCATTGTGATTGACCGATTGATCTTAAAACGGATAGCTGGACTATGTATTGAAGTAACTCCAATGAACCTCTCGTCAAAGAAACAATTTAACTACGAAGTCCTTTCCCATGTTGACAGACCTACCAAAACCTGAGGTCCCGACAACAGAAATGCCCTATGCATACATTTATTAGTCCACTGCCACGTTAAACGGTTCACGTCCCAAACATAGATTCCGCCATGTCAACGAGCTCTGACGTGAAAACTCTCCAGTCGTCATAACTGATGATCACCACACAGTTTTACGAAAACGCGCTAGCATGTCCTAAGCATGGATATACAAGGGTTGGTTATCACTTCGGCCGAAGCGAGATAATCCGAATAAGACAACAAGTGACCATTTCTGCCCAAGAACCACGTGATCCCATGAGGAAGCACACTCTATCGATGAGACTTTTTAGGATTCCTTGAGAAAAAAAGTAGTTTATTCACGAACCTCTCTAGGTCTACCTTTCTCAACTAGGAAGAATAACGCACGAGAACGGGTGGTTGAATCTATAAACTCGATGGTCAGGACGACAAATTTTGACTCTATCTGTAAACCGGAGTGGGCGTTTGGGCAATAAGTCGAGTTTTGAAAAACGGATAGTTTACCATTTCTCTACAGGTAGCAACCAGTTTGGACAAAAATTTGAAGTGTGCCTCCAAACAAAAGGCCGAGTAAGATTGACAAGGTTTCCCGTATAAAGTTCTATCCATCTATCAGGATCTTTGCCTCCACGCGGTTGACGTTAAAAACCGGGTAAGCTCGATGAATAATAATAGGTAAGGTGAGGTGACATCATTGGGTGGAAGCAAGCTACGATACCAAGTATGATTGGTAGGTGAATGGAGTGACTAATCAAACAAACTTTTGGAAAAAAACTCACTTGGGTAAGCACATTCATCAATGCGTCCTCACCACACGCTTTTTGAATCAATTCGGCTAGTTGATCTGGTGGTAGGGGTGCGTCGATAATGATTTCTCTCGGCTCAGGTGGCAAACCGATGGTGACCTGCTTTTGGCGCACTAAAATATCTGTCAACGATTTCGCTAAGGTGCTGGCTCGTTTGCCCAGTAGGCCAGCGGTGTAGCGAAGCAAAAACCAAGAGGTCAACTGACTCGCGCGTTCATAAGCCTTGAGAAGAAGAAAAATACTCTGTTGACAGACGCCATTCGTGAAAAGTGACAGCGGTAACTAGGGTCAGCCGATGCATTGGTTTCAGAAATTTGACACTAGTCGAGACGAGCAAAGACAACTTAGCTATCTTTAGCTATCCCCACGCAGAAAGCGCGCAGTCAGTTTGCAAGCAACTCACCTCTTTGAGTAGCATTCTCACGGTGGCCGCCTGAGTCGGATCGATTCCCGTGTCCCAGTCCAAACCACGCAGCTGTCGCAAGCGCCCTAGGATTTCTACCTGCTCAGCCAAATTGTACGTATGCGTCAGACGTTCAGCAAGCTGTTCAGGTGTGAGAGAAACTAACCAATCTGGCGAGGAGCCACTGACCTCCGAAGTACGACGACTGTGTTCAGCGGACAGGGTACGTGGAGTAACGATTTCACCAGGTGAGTTAGTCGAGAGAGAGCGTGATGGCGCATGGGTGGGCGATAAGTGGGCAGAAGTTTGGGAAGACTGTTGCACGGATTGCTGTTCCCGGGTATTGGTTTCTGGGTTGAGCATCCGTTTCAAGGCTAGTCTGGACGCACTACACGTTAAGTCTTCGGTCTCCGTCTTCTGTCGGAGGAAGTGAGACCCTGCTGAAAAAGAGAAACAAGTTGACCACCTGGTGGAAGTTCCAGTGTGAATTTCAGCTGGAAAACGCGTGACATCTGATGATGATAAGGCAAAAAGACGCCTTAGAATTCCAACAGACGTGGTGCCACAATCACTCTGTTCTTAAGAGAAATTAAGGTTGCAGTATCAAGCAATGCCGTTGCTCAGCTCTATAAGAGGAGTACCTGGATTGAGTCAAGTGTTTATCGGAGCCCAAGATAGCTCGGTGGTTAAGGCGCAAACTTACTTAATTCTCAAATAAGTGCATTTCACAATTCGGTGTTCAAGCACAACAGAATGTTGACGGGAATTCTGGGACTCCGCCTACCTGATGAACACTAGGAATGGCGGGACCGATAGCGGGCTGTCGAGCCAACCGTACGGATAGAGTGCTTTATCGGGAAAAAGTCTGGCGAAGTTTGCGGTCATCTGAAGTGTATTTTGTTGGTTCTTCATGTAAGACCTGAAGACTATTTTAGCCCGATGATCGAATACCGGGTCATCCACATTCCCATTCGTTCCATCCAGAACACACACCACAGTATAGGGGAGTCAGAGGGATAAACCCACTTTTCAGTAACAGTGTAAAGGTGCTGTTACGTCTTACGAATGATGGTGTAACTCCTGCGTCGGTTGGTTTGGTGTTCCGCCCACTACAGTATTTCAAAAAGCAGAATAACTGTAGGCGGCCCGTTATGAAAACAAAGGAATATCATTACAATTGTGTTTATAAGTTTATCACAGAATGTTCTGCAAGAATATGCTGGACCTTTGTGCAGGGCGTGGGGGGGAGGAAGCGCCGAGCTATATATGCTTTATCCTGATTGGCTGAGTTTCTGACCAAATATGGCCTGCCTTCGTTCGCTCCGTAGCCTGTACGTGATACATCCGTCCAATCGATGTCGTGTTCGGTTATTTAGAGCGGCTGGCCTCCGGACAGGTGCGAATCCAAGCATGCGTACTTATCTCCTCATCGGTCACTGCGTCAAATGAATATCATTGCTCACTGTCAGCATCCAGGTCGATTCGAAAATATGTTGAGGGTCAGAATTCGAAGCGCAACAAGCAAAATCCTCGGCGGAGATTAATAACCTAGCATTGTGAAATTCATCATCATGAGGGAGGAAGTTAGCTTCCCTCCTGAATTCCTTATTTTGGAGAAAAAACAATGAACAATTAACCGGAGGATGGGAAAGAATAGTCGACAGGATGAAGTTTAACTAGTAGAATTTGTCTGGCTAACAATTGGATCGGATTAATAGTCACGAAAAAATGTCGGGGAATGCAGTATTCATAACATTCGGCTAAAATAATTTCCAACAGGTTCGGGATGACAGAAAATTTTGAGCCAAATGTGCCAGGTCTAATCGTGGCCGAATCAAAGTGGCATTAAATGAATCTATCGCGCCATGTGCTGGCCAGATGACTAACCTCAGACTTGGCAACGAAGACGAAAAACTGCGACAAATACCCGCATCAAATGAGATAATTCCTAATCGAATCGAGGCGACGAGCCTTGACTTTCTGAAACAGACTGTCTCGAACACGATTGTCGAGACCGTGAACACAAAATTAAGTGTTATTAACCGATGAATACAAATAACCTAAGTCTATAGTTTTTCTATTATAAAAAATGCCTCATGAAACAGCTTGATCTGAGCAAAATTAGAATAATGCGTACTGAAAAGCTGCCACCTTGACGTGGCGATCGAGCTTGGGTACTGCGGCGATCCGGCAGGTTATGCTAGCTAGAACTGCTTTCCTCAAGGCTCAGCTATTCAAGAGCAGAGGACTTCCATACTACAAATTATGATGTTAAGAGGCGATCGGGAGATTAGCTTGTACCGTTCTCCGCGGTAGGAGTGTGAGGCCGATAATGTGTGTTCTTCAGGCGGCCAACATTTCCATAATTATGGGAACAGCGATGCTTTCTTCTCCCGGGAAGGATAGGATAGAAAAGGTTGGCTCTTATACAAAAAGTCTGATTTTCCAAAAGGTCGGCCATGAACGCCGAGGAATTAACCAACCTGATCAAAAAGCAACTGAATCCTGCTGGTCCAATACAAGTAAATTCAGTCACTTTAGCAAATGCAGTTTATCTGGATAGGGAGCCCGAGAAGAGTCACACCCAAGGTCAGACACACTGATGGACATGATCTGTTCGCGTATCCAGTGTTGTTTCGATCATCATCCTCATCGACAGCATGACATCAGTGTTCAACACCGATGCTTTGCTGCCGCAACTGTATAACTAACCACCTTCATGGTCACTCGCATTAGCAGGATATGGTCTCGCATGTGCGTTTGGGGCTTTCATCTCCACTGGTGCGGTTCTCATATCTCAATATCTACTTCAGCAGTTGAAAAAAACTGTAGCAGTTGGGACCGTTGTAGGAACCATTACACAGAGTTTATAGCTGGTGCTGAACTGGTGGAGCACGCACCATGCCGAGAAGTCGTTTGGAATGCAAAGTAAGCGCCGGAAAATGGATGGCAGACCTCAACATGATTCACTATCCCTTTCACCGACATCTACTCGTAAGAGAAAGATGATTTGGAGATTCGAAGATAATCTTGAGTGTATTTAGTGAATTCCGTACACCTTCGGTTCAAGTAGAACATAAGATTGAGGGAGTCTCGGGGAATGCGCTTACTTGATGAGCCCGAAGCAGAAGGGCGAAGCGGTCGTGGGCGGTCGAAGAGTTTTCAGCAATTTTGTGAGTAGTGGCCTTCAATTTAAATAAGAAGCACTTAATTATCTGTATCATCAACTTGTCCTCTTCTTTACATTGGTACGTCCCATTTCCATGTGACACAGGTATCATACCATCTATATACTGATACCGCGTGTTATGAAGTTTCCGATGAATTCTTTAGGCGACCATCGACCTGTAGATGAATTTAGCCAACAGGTAACGAAAACACTACCGAATTTTTATCGAATACAGCTTTCGATGTGGTCAACTGGATCCTTATACACTCAAGAATTTTCAGGGAGCTAGAGAAAAACCTAGGATCCACACTGAACCAAAGTGTCACCATGATCATCATCATTGACGGCAATACACGAGTAATACTTGCTGACGCTCAACTGCCACCTAATCAAAAGTGGTAATGGTAGAAAATTAAGTAGATCCGAGCAGAAAAAAGTTGTTCTATTGGCTCTGTGTGGATAAATAATATCACAAATGAGTGTCGTTGTGATTTTGCCGCAGGTACTAGGCTAGAAAGTGACTTCGAACATAAATGCGTGACAAGTGGAGGATACATACGGAAGAATAAGGGATTTATACACTGAAGTGTTTGTATCTCAACTATAGAGCCAATGCTAGGTAGATAATAGTATAGTGGTCCCGCCATCTAATCGACACCTAGGGATGGCACTCTTTCTAATACGACTATACGGCTATACGCCTCACTCGCAAGGGACAGGCTATTTATCCATCTGAAAAACGAGAGATACTAATATGACCGAATCTGCTTGTTTTGAAAGCCGTCATATTTCGAAAAACGAGAACACTGGAATAGAGAAATTGACTTGCCACCCATCTGTAAGGCAAGGTATCCTGATGCACACATTACGTCACACTATGGAATGCCATTTCTGTACGCAATGGCTAATATACAGAGATGTCCAGGAATTGGGTTAGAAATTCGCCGTCGAAAAAGTTCGGGATGCAACGGACAAATTACGTTGACCGAGTTGATTTACGAAAATGACTGACAGGCAGACAAAGAGCAGTCTATGTGACATAAGAAGCAGCTACGTAATGGCAAGTTTGTGGCAATAATGAGCGTCTGCTGATGTGTATGCCGAACTGGATGTTCATCTATGATACGGTTGACAAGCCCCGAATGACGTTTTTCCCGCTTCGTACTTGTTGCTTAAACTCGAAGACATTAGACCAGGTTATTTTTGACCGCCATCAGTCCTTAGACGGATACACTTTCATGCGAGGTGCATAGCTGCACACGCAGCAATTTTCTGGGAGGATGACAAAAATGATAAGCACTTTCCAAAATAGTCCATAAGACAGCCAAATGGCGAATAGGATTTTCTAACATTTTATCGATGCACGATACCATTAGCTATGATATGTACCTACATGAGATGCTCAACATTTGGCGTATACACTTCGACTATGAACTAAATCTGTTTTAGTTACTTGGGAGCCCTCATATCCAACGTACAACATCATATTACTGAGCCAAGCTACAGATCGATCTCATGTAGTGCAACTGTCCAAGGTGTAAGTGACCAACTACAAGCCAGTTACCGTTTTGTTTAAAGGAATCGCTCCCATTCTGAGGGTGATACGATATAGCTCGTGCAGACACGTTCGACTATGGCGGTCAATGATCTCTCAAACAGCTCAGGGGTCTACTATCTGTTCCGCTCAGATATGTTTCGAGAATGGTTGATTAAAGATGAGCAGCGTCCAACGTCTTTTTTCGAAGTACGCCAAACGGTGCGTTACACAAATATGCTGACGGCCAAAGCCAGCCGTCCATATACTGGTTCTGGCTTTTTCCTGGCTCCACAGTGCTTTCAACACCCTCGTGAAGTGGCCGTCCTAAAACCATTTTAACCTGAATGCACGAAGGTGTTTAGATATCTTTTTCAGTCTGTGTAATTATCGCAGATGATATGCAGAGGATTATTGCTAACCATTCGCCAATCTTATTCTGTCAAACATATGATTGCATCCCATAACTTTTCCTGATCGAAGCACACTTAGTCTTCAGCCAGATACGAGGGATTTTTGCTATTCAGGGTCGAAGAACCCGTCTAATCCGAGTCATTTCATCCTTAAGTTTTGGATGGATCAGTGGTTAGGGCCCGAATTTACTGACCGGAAGGTCCGTGGTTCGAACCCGGCTTCCGCAGCTCGACTTTTCCCGTCTAGGCTTTGGCAACCAGGCAGTATCCCAGCCCTCGTGCTTCCTTCGGGTGGCATGCCAGCTAGGCACCGAAAGGGTGTTGCGGCTGAACGATTTTATTTAAGTTTTGGATCGAACGCGTCCCTCCATTTTATTGTTCCCAGCTGTTCCCACCCCACCCCGTCCCCCCAAAGAAAGCGTCAATTACCCGATCCTTCAGATTGTTATGCAGCATCGCGTTGTGAATTTTATTATCTCCAAACATTCTCTACCAGTTTAGCTCATAGTATACTGGAAGTTAGTGTGATAACGGTATTTTCCTCAGCTTAGTTCTCCGTCTGAACCTCTTAAGCTAGCGTTCCCGTCAAAACAACCATCAAAGGTGCACAAGGTATGGTAACGCCCAAAACGGAGTCAAGAACACTTGTACAGCGCGTCATATAAATAGTGTAAGCGGCGACAACCTTCTGGATGCGGCATTGGCAACCGGCATTCGGCCAATCAGATCTCGGCTGGATGCCGGACCGGCAAGCGTCCCGAACTTTTGGCCAATCTTGCGTGGGACGGGCTTCACGGCCGTAGCAGCACCTAACTGCGAGCGGTAAAGCGGGATCTGCGTGGGAATCCGCCTAACAGTTAGTCAACCTCTGAATCCGGAACTGTCGATGCATCTCAAAGTTCAGAGCACACCCCAAGGTTTCGCTAGTTTCTTTCTTCATGAAAACAACTACCTAACGTAGCTCCATTTTATCTTCCCTAGGACGCATGATCTGTCCGACTATAAAACGCGTATTCTTGGGTAAATGAACTCCAATTTCTCATTTGTAGGTGAACTCGTATTTTTGTTACCCTTATGTTACCCCAGCTTGCATTGTAAACGCTTGACGTGTTTTTTCTAAAAGATGCCGCCGGGCTATTCAAAAGGTGACAATAATGAATGGCTCACCTTCCCTTACCTATGTTGCCATCGGTGTTCACGGGGGTAAAACGAAAACTAGAACGGCCGAAATCGGATGCCATTGAAGGATAGGGTGGTTACTGGTGTTCGCTACACTGTATAGATTGGCACAAGTAGCTTATTGTATTTGTGAACGCCTGCGTGCCACAAACACGAAGAACAATTGGAAAACGATGAATTGGCACACGGTGAATCAATGTGGGATTCAGGCAACAGATCACAGCGATTCCGCGCCTTATCTCCTGGTGTCTCCAACCATATGAGCGACACAAAACAAAAGCGGCCAAATGGAATTACGAGAAATCCAACTCTCGTCAACAGATATCAAATGCTCTTTAAAAAGCTACATAAACTGGAGCAGATAAGGAGGAAGTACCAATGACACACTGAAATTGTCTCCTCGATTGGTGACGAAACGTCTGCAGGTTGATTGTTTGACGAACAGATAAATAGCCATTTGTTCAACAACTAGGTTCCGCAAGATCATATTTCGTTAGGTGTACCACAGGCATTGGAACTGAATACTTCTCGCCGAAGCGAAAGTTGTGCATGCAAGCTCGACTTGTGGAATAGTAAAAAATATTAGTCTGTTAGGACAACTTCTGCGCTCCTAATCGTTTCGGTAGTCCAGGGAACCAAGAGTATTTCAGGAATTAGTGGCGTTAGACAGAAAACACGGAAATGGGTACAGTAGCAAATGAACAACGAACGCAGGTACTTACCACTTTCGACTACAGATTCCACCTCAGTATCAGGCCAACTGAGATCCTGGGTGACGTCGTCGGAAATAAAGTCGTCTGAGTGATGGGAAAAGATGACAAGATTTGTTGAGCGTTTTCGTCGAGTACGATAGATTTCACCACTGCTTCCAGGCTGGCTAAATATTCTAGGCTTGTAGCGTCAAGATTTACATATGACTTAAATATATTTCGAATATCCTGAATTTTGCTTGAAGCCATGTTCCTTGTTGACCTAAACATCCTCAGAACTCTTCAGAATTCTTCACCTGTTTAAAAATGGCTACCTAGAGTCAGGCTGGTAGGTGAGATATGGCCCACTGAACTGGGTGCATTAGTTGGCGAAAAATTCGGTCACTTCAAGTGTCCTTATGCATATCCGCAACCAGCTGCTACCTACCACATGAAAGATTCAAGTACTTGGCATGTGATGAACAATGTCATTTTCGGAGAACAAATCAGTCAATCAATTTATCAGCTATAAACCGTGTGCAATAGGCAAAATAGTTCCAGCTGCTACAGTTTCGATCACCGGAAAGTGGGAGTGTGGGACATACAGCCAAGCTTGGAGGCGATGGCATATTTGGTTAGTTCGGGAACTGGGTGGCTACGCATTGAAGGCGATAGCTTTGATGCATGAGCGCCACTGACTGCGCGATTGGCCCATTTCTGCCAGTATTATTAACTATTGGTGAGTTGAGTCTCCGGGGTCCCCATCCAGGGAGGCGGCAGTTGTCGACCCGACTAAGCTTACTGGTTAGTGTTTTCATACTTCGTTGCCAGGTCATAAATTGTCCACTTCTCGGTCACTTCCACTCAGCACAGGGCTGCGTTAAAAGAGCTCTGCAAGGCAGACGGTCTTCTGGCATGCGGAGTACATGTCCTAACCAGCGTAACCTATGAAGTGTGAGTAATTCATCTACCGCTGGAAAGTTGCTTCTTCCTAAAATCATCTGGCGTACCTCAGCACTGCTAATCCGATGTTCCCACCAGACCTGACCAATGAGAGACCGAGGGTCAAACACTGACATCTTCCGTATTTCCTCTGCGCATAGAGGCCACGTTTTTGATCCATAAAGCAGTATGGATCGCACCGCCGCATTGTAAACTCTGCCCTTGACAGACAAACTCACGTCACGTCGGCGCCGTGGGTGTCGGAGATTGGCAAAAGCTGCCGTGGAGTTTCCGATTCGAGAAGTAATCTCATCTCCAGCCAGTCCACCGGAACGTGTATAACTGCCAAGGCAAATAAATTTATCTACCACGACTATTGGCTCATCTGCAAGCATGAGGTTCGGGTTTGATTCCACACAATCTTGTAGCAGCACTTTACACTTTGCAGGTGTGAAGCGCATGCCAAACCGTGCGGCAGAGTTATTTAGGTTATTTAAAATCCTCTGCATCTGGGAAGGATCTGAACCAAGGAGAGCAATATCGTCCACATACTCAACGTCTATGAGCGAACGTCCAGGAAGCATTTCGACTCCCGAGGTTTCGGAGGAAGGCAGAGAAATTTCAAGCAGCATATCAATAACAAAGTTGAAGAGGAAAAGTGAGAGAGGACAGCCTTGTCTTACACCACTCGACGTGGTGAACTCAGGCGAAGGCTTGGCGTATACTCGTACGCGCCCACATAAGTGATATGAATTTGGAAGGGGCGCCTTTGATCGCCAGACACTGCCAAAGTTTCTGACGATCGACGGAACCAAAGGCAGCTTTCAAATCGAGAAAAAACGATCAAAGTGGGACGTCTGAAGGAGTGGCGCTGTTCAAGAATTTGTCCCAAGGTAAAGATATGGTCGACCACGGCGAAACCCAGCTTGATTCTCACGAATCTGTCTCCCCGATAATTCATCAACCTGTGCAAAATAATGCCAGAGAGCACCTTAGATGCGACGGACACCAGGCTGATGCCACGATAGTTTTCACATGACGTTCTTGAGCCCTCTTTGAAGACTGGGATGATGGTCGAGGAGCTCCATTCGGCTGGTATTCTGTTTTCGTTCCGAATCTTCTACCGTATGGTCGTCAGACTGTTCACCAGTACCTCGCCACCTTCTTTGAAGAGCACGGGGTGTAGACCATCCGGGCCAGGTGCCTTGTCGCGCTTCAGGATTGAAATCTCAAGCTGGATTTTGGTTACTGATGGCGGGTTGGTGCCGATGTTCCATTTGGGCCCCGCTTGGTTCTTCCAGCGGTTGTGTTGAAGGAGACCAGTTGAACTGTTCTTTGAAGTGCTCAGCCCACCTCTCAAGACAACGATTGAGGGAGTGAATTGCTGTTCCTTCTTTTTCGCATATTGTCTCACTGCCACCTGCCTTCTTTTGACCGGTTGATCGAATCAGTTTAAACAGGGCACGGATGTTGCCTGCAGCAAAAGCCTTCTCCATCTCCTGGGCCTTCGAAATCCACCAGCGTTCTCTGTCATTCTTCAAGCTCCTGATTATCCGGTGTTTGATGGATCTGCGTGCGCCATCATAGTCGCTAGTTGCTGGTATGGCCTTTGTGGCAGCAGTACGATCTGCCGATCTCGAAGATATCCAGTGTTCATTGAGTCGAGTCAGATGGGCTGGACAAACAGTTCTGAAAGCCAAGAGCATTGCTTCCTTAACTCGCCTCCATTCGATCTCCAAGCAATCTTCGTCGTCTACATGACTGTGCGTTTCCAGTAGCTTTCTAGCCAGATTAGCTCGATACTCTTCAGCTACTGAAGCTTGCCGAAGTTGATGAACGGAGCTGCTCTCTTTCGGCACGCGTAGTGCTGGCGGAAAGCGAAGTGCTAAGCGGGCCCGCACGATGGCGTGATCAGAGTCAAGTTGCGTATCCCAGAAGGAATGACAATCCTTAACCGAGGCTCTCCATCGGTAAATGATAACAACATGGTCCAACTGAGTCCACGACTGTCTTGTGGTGGGTGACTCGGTGTGAGCGTTTGTGTTGGAAGTTCGTACTGGCCAGGAACAGACGATGATCTGCACACAACTGAAGAAGCCGCTCCCCATTATCCGTACGCTCATCATCGACTCCAAATCTACCACCTAACTGTGCTTCTTCCGGACTTAGTCGTCCAACTTGGGCATTCATATCACCCGCCAGGATTACTATATACGTCCTTCTTGCTGGCTGAAGCAGTCGTGATAGATTTTGAGAAAACTAATCCTTCTCAGTCTCAGAACTGCTATCTGTTGGGGCGTATGGTGATACGACAAACACCGTTTATCGCATCGACCTGAGTTAATCTTAATTGAGTCAGACAACCGCACAGCGCACAGGCGACTTTTTTGCTGGGATCCAGTCCAGTAGGGCGCTTTCAGCCTTGGGCTGAGTGCAACTCTCACACCGTAGATACCACGAGCCATTGCGTCAGAACCCCCAGATACCCAAAGAGTGAAATGTGGAACATCTGAGCTCGCCCTAAGCGGCTTGAGGAGCACGACCGAACTGGGGTCTTGTATGCGTGTTTCGGAGACACAACATGCATCGATAGGGAGGGAAAGCAAGGTTTCAGTAAGAGATGCCTGTTGCTCAATTTGACACAGAGTACGGACATTAAAGGCTGCAACGTGGATCAGATCTTTTGAGGTTAGTAAGTGATTATTTTGGATTATTTTTCTTCGCGAAGGTTTAAACACGGAATAATGGCAGGGGGATTGGCAGATGGGTTGACCGCACTGCATTGTTCAATGGGTGGGGAGGGAGTGTAAGAGGCCAGTCAGCGAAGAGACGCAAGGACAAATGATAATTCCCCGTTGCCCAGACCGAAAAATGGGGCTTGGTTGAGGTACCCTACCTTGAGCCTTTGACTCAAGAGTTCGACCCACAAGGCATTGGGAGGATGTAGGACTTTGTTCAGGGACCCTGCCCCGAGCCTCTGACTCAAAGGTCTGAACCGCGAGACAGCGGTTGTTAGAGTTTTCTTGGGGGACCCTTCCGTTAGCTAATGACTCAATAGTCTGACCGGCTTGGGTGCAGGGGGCCGGCCTGGCGCGAGAGCACAGGGAGTAAGACACTACTGTCTCACCTCTAATGCAGCTGAGCACAACAGGTGCCTTTTGAGCAGCACCGGACTCTTTGTTTTTAAAAGTATTTTGATCGTATTGAATAACGCGCCGGCGGTCACGGTCAACCGTTGGGCCATCGGTGTGCGGTTTTTAGGGCCGAACTTTTCTAACCCGTCCTTCCTCGTGGGAAGGCAGCATCGCTGCTTTCATAAATATGGACATGCTGCTCGCCTGGGGGAAACGCCTCACTGCCTTCACACTCCTATTGCAGAGGACAGTACGACTTTACCTCCAGACCGCTTCGTAATACGACTACTCACAGTGCGGGTACTCGCTGTTCTTCGCCGGGCTGCTCCTCATCGGCCTTCCTCGCATGGCTGAACCTTAGGGAACTGAGTTCCAGCCACTGTAGCCCGCAGGATCATTGCAGCACAGAAGCCCGACCACCACGACAAGGGGACACATTTAAGTCGGGATTTCGGAGGACACAAAACGTATGGAAAGATGCAGGATGAAAAACGCCTCCAACTGTTGCGGGAGAGTGTTGGCCAACACTATACGATAACAGAAAATTCGGATACAAGGTGATATCAACAGCTGAATCCACAAAACTAAAGTTCAAGGCCAGCGAAGGAAGCGTATCAAAGTTTACATGCCTTGCATTTGTCACACGAGCAATATGCAGTTGATATAAGATAAATTGAAGCCGATATTTACTTAAACGTGAATATGCAAAAGACCGATAAGCCGTCTATCTTCAATTTCTAAAAAAGCCGGCCCAGCTAGAGCGCAAACAACCGTTTTGACTGGTAACTGCATGGGAGAGGACTTTTGTTGTTGAAAAAAAAACGGTGTGAAAAGATCGTTAGAAGAACTGTGTCCACTATTAATGTGATTGTTCTGTCCAGTCTAAGACGAGGATGAGGGTTCCGTGTAGTTTGTTGGCATCAAATCCCTCAGGAGGATAAATTGATACTGGAGATTATAGTTACAGCAATTATTAAGCTAGCTAGCCCTTTTGTTTGCCCCTAGCATACGTATCAAAAACGGATTAAGATCAAAAGGGAACGGAGCTGCTACACGACCACGGCAGCTTAACACATACCTCTTTCGCGGTTAATCAGATCCAAATTAACAGCACGTGCCAGAGCCATTGACTTTCGCCGCATGCTAAACCGCTGAAAGCTGTCCTGGTCATAGTTCATACCAGCAGATGATCCAGAAGTTGGGCTAAGGTTTCCCGTCCCTTCCTCTAAAAGGACGCGGTCCAATCCCTCCAGTCGACTAGTCGGTGTTAACCGGCGACGTTGGGGCGAAACTGAGCTCAAATCACACGGCTGGAATATAGAGTCTAGAAAGACGATGAGAGACAGAGACACTCGTTCGTACAATCAAACCCGGATATGAGCCGATTATCCAAAATGCAGTGATTAGTCAAGTTTAATGATTAATTCGCCACATAATCCGTTCTGATAAAAAAACTATAAAATGTGCAGGATGATCACAGATTATGTGCAAAGCACACCAATATCTGGCTTGTGAAACGAGTGCTTCAAACGTGAACAAACCAACCACGTTATCAAGTAAATGAAATCAAGATGGATTAGCGTGCAGTATGTTAAGATGGCATCCGTTTCCAGATTCCCTTGTCACCTTGAACTGAGCTGGTGGAAGCCCGCGCACAAAAGTTAGTGCTACAAATACTGAGCTGCGTGTGGAACCAGTTGTATGCCCTGTACTCAGTGTAAACCCGGAGATAGCAAAACCAGAAGTGAGTTGGAAGGAGCATACGTAGATAAAGTACTCCTTTAATAATGGGACTTCGTAAGAGGATCAGTATATTCAATTCGATTAGCGTTCGCGACGATTCGGACAACCAAGATTTTGAAACAAAAATGGATTGGTTTACCTTTGGTCATGCGGTCGTAACAGAGGTGATGACGAAGGAAGATGATTCATCATCTCTAAAGCTCGTCCACGGTATATTCTCACACACTTCATCCTCGGTAACGTGCATGCATCGGGTGATTTAACCACCTGGTAAATGATTGTCAGTCAGCTAATGTGTTTACGTCACTGCATATCTTACTTTTTCAATCATGGGACGAATTAGTCGAGTCCTTTATGTAACCTACTCTAACGTCTTTGGCACTGCCGCCAGATAAGCTAGCATAGTTGAATGGTGATGTGATACAATCACACCTGGTATTCCAACTTCAGACTCAGTGGTGTTGACGTTCTGTGTATGCTGTAGCTTCTTATCAGACAGGCCACGGGATGCACGAAAGAAAACCTTTTAGCTGAGACAGAGAACAACAATCTCTCAGATAACCAAACATGGGAAATTGTGTTGACAATCGCTAAGACGTTGAATCGGACCTGACTTAATTCGTCGTATAGGACAATGGAAACCTTATGCACGGTTTTGGAGTAAAAGCGATATGCACTATAGAACTTCCAAATATCCTCCTCTATCCTCCCTTCCTTCCACAACTTACTGCGTCACTGTTGCACGAAGTCTTGACACCAATTTGGTCTTAATGGGAAACTCAACTGAATTCAAGCTGGATTGCTGGCTTATGATATTCGTCAACTGAATTTGCTGCACAAAGACCGACTCATATTTCAGTTGGTACGATATACGAGATATGAGTAGTTTCCTTCAAAAACGTCTGAACGGATATTTACGTTAGCTTTGCCTTCCATGTATGACCGAAGCCCCGTTGAATGAACAGGTTAGGGTGGCGCTCTCAGTCGGCAGTTCAAATCTCACGGCGTGTGATTTGCTTTCAGTTGAATCCGAAGTACAGTACATATTCCTGTGCTTCCAGCATGGTTAATTACTGGCTGCGAAGTTTAGCGACCCCGTTCCTTACCAGTGAATAGAGAAAGATTGCTGCATGAATGAAAGTAACCAACAAAATTAAACTTGGAGTTCAAACATGTCTATCCAGTGATCCGGAACAAACAAGATGGAGCATTCTGACAACAGAGTTTGAAAAGTCAGGTTTAGCCCTCGGTCGACAGCATATCAATAATTCGATTAAGAATTCCGAATGATAAAAGAATGGGTCCAAAAAGGAAGCAGTGTCTTATGAAGAGTCGGTTTTCTCTGTGCTACACACGAATAAATTTGATTGACTTACCTGCTGAGCCTAAGAAATTCAACTGCTTCAAACTTGACGTTTCTTCAAAGGTTTTAAGAGAACCAAGGATAACTCTGTAAAGGTATCAAAACATAGCGCGAACAGTCACTAGCAAAATGTATAGTTAGTGTACGGTGATCGCGCTGCTTTAGGGGGAACATCCACGGGTGATTTCAAAATACCTCTTTAACCGGCATACTTACTCGCAGGGAGACACCAACGAGAACCGCATCGCCCGTCCTATGCACTGGGGTAGTGAGATTTTATTCATACATGGGGAGAGTTAAATGTCAAGCGTGGTTAAATTTTTCACCTCGTCCTAAAAGAATGGATCATACTTTCACTGCACATCCGTGATTGAAACACACTGGCAAAACGAATGACAAGGAGTTTACAGCGACGGTCCACTGGTAAATCGCAAAAGGGACTGTGCCGCTTTCTATGGGGGGAGTAAATAAGCCATCTGAGGAACCACGAAACGTCTGCTATTTGATTATGGGGGTTATTTCCTTAAGGTAACAAGTTCCATGCCGGTCAAATAGTCCTTCCAGTTACACAAGTATATCTACAGCACAGGAAGACAATCTGAGTAGGGCACACACAGGTCAGCCAAACCTAAAGGAGATCTTAGTCAAAGTTTCCAGTTTGGTAACGGACCCGAACGAATTAGATTAACTGTGTAGTAAATTTACTGCCGGTGAGACTCAGATTCAGACAGATGCTTTGCAGTCCAGCGGGCTGGAGTCTAAGGAGGCCAGAGATTAGGACGCAAATCTCTTGGAGAATCCATTCAGTTGACAAGCTATCTCGAATAAAAATGAACAGAATCTGTGTACAGGATGAAAAGTATTTCGGACCAAATTTGACATTTAATCGACAAATCACCAGTGAAGGGGGACCGTGTAATGCAGAACCGTTTAGACAAAAAATTTCGGTTAATGAGTGAAAACTAACAAATTTGTGTACTAAGTTTCGTCGGCTTGAACCCAAAGCTGTTTTTAATAGCCCGATATCCATGCACAAGTTTTTGAGCTTAAACTGAGCAGATATATATATATATAGGGTGTTTACATACATCCATAAGATTCCGCTTGGCTTTCTCGTCACGACGATGAGGGAACTGAAACCGCCACCATATTATTAATCCACACTGAAGCTGACGTAAACTTTCAAGCAACCGGTCGGTTGCGATATATGAGTAACGAATATTAAGAATGTCGTCAACATATTTACGGCAAAATGGTAACTGTTCTCATTGACTTGTGTTGAAAAACCCAATTCAGTCCCACTTAGAAAATGCCAGATAAAACAACGAGGGAAGTCCATCGCTATGCTGCTTCTTTGTTTGTATGTGATACCACTGAGAAGTTGATAACAAGTGCATCGTAACAATAGTCCAGGTGATTTAGGAGCATGGGTAAAATAGTGTAAAACTGTCAGACGGATATAGTCAATGGTTTCGAACAAGGGCGCGTTAGTAAGAGGGGATACGAAGCGTTATGAGAAAATCAGTCAATTGCTGACCTCAGGGGTGGCACGTGGGCCGCGTGCACCCTAGATTTTCAATCCGCCCAAACATTTCGCTAAGCCATCTAGCATATTTGTAGTTTGAAAGTAGCATACGCTGTTGGTCAGTTTCGAACGTCAAGTGTAGAGCTAAACTATATGGTGAAATATCGAACAGAAGACCCTTGCTCATACTGTGGGTTTCTGAAACCCAGATGGTTAGGCTGTGGGAATGAGGTCACGCGATTCCACACATGTGAGTACTGAATGAAGAGACTGAGTTAGGAGAAAATTATACGAGCTCACTAGTATTCACTGAATGAACCCACGTATTAGAAGGGTGAGAGGCTGTTTGTTGAAATGCAAACATTCAGCCTGACAAAGTTGCTCGCGAGCAGCCTACGTTTGCCGTCATCGAACAGCAACCCAACAGAAGTGAGACAACAATCCTTAAAACCTTCATGGTATTGACGTCAGTCGGATGGTTATGGTGCCATAGTGGAACTAATCGACACATCTTGGCAGGATTGTACAGTCGCAATAAACAAATCAAGTGGATCGTAGCAGCGACCGGAAGTGGTTGAAATATGTTCACGGCTAGGCACAACAAACACGCGTGTTGGAAGGTCAAGAGAAAATCGATTATTACGGTAAACAGTCGTCTGAACTACGCTACATTCCGTCTTAGTCCTGCGCTGCAGCGGTATAATTCGACCACATCGTCACTCCATCGACGCCTCTCTTACATCACCTAAGTCGGTTTCTTCATCTCACGCGGGCCACATCTTATTCCATCCATTTCTATTATGCGACGCCCATTGCGGCTAGAACTCTCATTTGTAGGTCAGTCAATCAGTGGGTTAAGTGACAAAAAGAGGGGGTTAGAAAACGACTACTGTAAAGTGATCAAATTCACAACAGTGTGGCACGAAAAACTGAGAGTCTGAGATGAATGTGGACGTATATGGATATAAACATGAGACCCGCGGGATCAGTAAAATCCGACTAAACAGTCCAAACACCTATCGCTAACATCTGCTTGACAATGCCTCCATAAAGATCACGCCTGTGAATTAATACTCTAGACAAGAACATAAAACTGAAAAGTGTTCCCACGACGGACGTAATTAAACTTTCGACAAATAAGAATATGCCACACATATAAGATCCTAGCAATAGGACGAAGGCATGAACTCCTCACAATTCTGGTTAATTGCTAGGGGAGATGTGAGGTCACCGAATAGGATCCTAGACAATTTTCAGGGACCCTGCTCGGGCTTCACTTCATTGTCTCAATATGAAAAACACTACAAGGAAGCTGTAAAAACTGAAGTGGCTGGTTCAAATGAAAAAATAGGATAGAGACTGGAAGCAAGATCAGAGGTCGATGTACCGATCAACCAAACAAGAATGCTGTGTGTTCAGCTGTAGCATCCCTTCGGTGCATAGCCGCCATGTCACCTGAAGGAAGCACCAGGGCTGCCCAAGCCCAGACAGGAGCAGTCAAGATGCTGAGGTTGGGTTCGAAATACGGACCTCCCGCGAGCAAGTTTGCACCTTAACCACTGAGCTATCTCGAGAATAAGATTGATGGAAGAATCTGCGAGAGAATCTATGCCAGTTTTCAGTACAGCGTAGGCACCACTCTAGTGCTGAGAACGCACTCCTTTCTAGAAAACAAAAACTGAAAAACGGTGAAACAGTGTGTTATGGGCTACACCCCATAGAGCAACATACCCCTTCAAGAAGCAATGCAGTGGTCACACAGCCTTCGTCAACATTGCAGCTTGAAATCATCATAATATCAATCTCAATTTTCTAACTTTCCCGGAAAAAAGGATCAACAGCGGTTGAATAAACAACAAGGGATTCAGTTTCTTTCAGTCATGGATCACCTACAAATAATTGTAGCTTTCGTAATAAATTATAGAAAAGCCTCAACCAGTAGGAGAGGGAATACAAATAGGTTGAAATAATTTCGCATTTAAATTTGGTTAAGGTACATCCAGTGCAAAGCAAAATGTACTTACAGACTTCTGACATGATAGTACCAAAAGCAAGTCTGGAAAAATGTTGCAAAACATACGGCAAACAACGCGCACGTGTGAGAGAGCGGAAAATGGATCGGATTTGATATGTCAAAGGGCTATCCTCGTTAGAAAAAATGATCAGAAGGCATAGCAACTTTGAACAGACCTACGAGGCCTTTTCCACTAACTTCGGGCTCGTGCTAATCCGGTGGTCGTAGAGGGCTTGAACAGGTGAGCTCTCGGTTAACAGTTTCATACGCGCTATCGGGCCCGTTGACTGGTTCGTACAGCTACTGACTAGGCCAATCAATCCGAATACCGACGAATAGTCGATCTCACCAGTCTTTCAATGACTACAAAGTTATAGTTATTCATATAGTGTCCATTTGTTTTCCCAATAATTCCAAACTCTGTAATCGCAAAAGCATTCGGAACAAAGACTTCCAGTCCTGTGGTACTCCATTAGCATTACAGTTTCGCTTCTTGCAAAGTGCATGTGGCCTAGCAGAGCCAATTACACACATTACTAAATGGACAATTCGATTGATTCCAACCGACCATGAGAGGCAATGAATGACAGCACGCTGTCGACGTCCAGCTCTGACATCTTAGCCTTACAAATTCAAACAGACTGCCAGTGTGTACCTTGTCTGAAATCAAACACTCACTTGTGAACTGGATCTGTGTTAACTTGAGATTCGAGTGAATCTCCGGTGTGTGTTTGTACTGTGTGTGTATCTATGTATGTATGTATATATGTATGTATGTATGTATGTATGTATGTGTGTATCTATGTATGTATGTATATATGTATGTATGTAATTCTTTGCATAGCATGAATGCACACATACGGCTCGCGCGCACAACCTTGCATGCACTAAATTTAGGTGAAAAGAAACACTCACTTTGTACCATTAAGGTAACCAGTAGCCATTTTCTTGATGGTGGCAAGAAGTGTCGGAGGTATCTGTTTGGAGTGAGCTATATGGGTGGGGGAAATCATGTAGAGATTAAAGAACTGTTCATGATTGTGAAGTGCAATCAGCACGATATGACGAACCAAGCAAGCAGAACCAGGAGTGATACTGCCTGCTGATGTATGAAATTTGAGTTCGCAAACAAGAAAATTTGAGGCGCCCCATTTGTCCTCATTTTGTGACCAGATGCAGGGGCGCTATCGAGAGGTACGCACGAGTGGACACACTCATTTCCTGAACATAAGTTCTGTAAGACTAAATCCAATGATAAACTAGAAATTTAGTTCCTAAATTAGAACCTGGAGCACAACAATGCAAAATGACTGTCCCTGATCAATTGAATGTCGGGAGGATTCGTGCTGACAGGTGATCGTTATTGAAATTGCTAAAAAACAGTAAAACCATTATCCTATAGCTAACCTTATGAGTATTTGACGATCACAATGGCGGATGATAAAGTTAGGTCTCTAGTATAGCTGAACCAGCGTCATGCCATCAGGAAGCAGACGGGTTCAATGAAGCACCCGAAACAACCCAGCAGAGCCAGTCTATTGTTCAAATAGTCCAACTCACCCAAACGAGATGAAGGAAGCGATATAATCTAAGCAATTTTACAGCCGTTATCAGATTCAGTGAAACACACATACATGCATATTACATCACCAGCGGTACCCACTGGATCGACAACAAATCGTTCAGATGTCTCACGTAGCACGTGGGCGACATATATATATATNTATATATATATATAGTGACAAGCCGAAAACCACGAGGTTCACCACCGACCACGTTCGAATGTGGACAGATGTTAGCCGATTGATAATGAACCGATAGATAATTGGATATAACCTTTCGACCAGCTCATCGGAGTGGGGCGGTGGGACGAAAAATGCAGTAGCTGAGGAAGGGGATGCACAATCGAATCGGACTATCTGTGTGCCCAACCTGAAGATTCTACTGCCTGCCTCAGAAATGTGTAAGAGCCGAAATACTTGCAGGCGAGAAGAGTATGCTAGCTGACATATAGCTAGAACCTATATGACTAACTACCTTTAGCATCTTCTGGCTATACACACTAGAGGACCGAGCTGGAAGTTTGAGACATCAAGAGTAGACGGCTATATGGATGGCCTAAATGATAGGAAATGTGAAGTTCAGATCATTGAGGGTGATCAAAAGTATGTAGTGTATTCTGGTCTTACGGAACAACGTACTTTTGGGAAACATATGTTTTCTGTCCCCATCTAGAGTTGATTTAGGGATTGCGCACCCCAAAGATGTTATGCACTACAAATGAAGCGCATCGCCTCTGATCTCGATAATAATGACATGGCCATTATCCGAGTTGAACGATGAGTTCAAGAGAAACAGGATGATTTTATAAGGATTTCGCATACAATGGTTTAAATAGGTCAAAGAGAGAAGCTTCCTCCATATATCCATTCGGAATGAGTGAGCAGTTTCGATAATGACATTTACTGGGAGTAGTGGGACCCTCCAATAGTTTAGTAGAAAGAATATATGACGATGTAAGTTGGTGAAGACTTCGAGACGTGAAACACTAAGCTCGAACATTACTCTTGATGTAAAAACTCCTCAGGCGTGAAGGAGCTGTGAACAGTATCGTTTTTAACGCGATACAAGCAGAACGTCATGGACTTCCTTCAGTCATGTGGGACACAGAACAATAACGTGAAAAAGTCCGTAAGTCCAGTTAGTGAATTTCACCCATAAACAGTGTAAACTGGATCGCATCAACGTCTTAATCTACTCATGAAAACAGTTCCCCGTCTTCGCATTGGCGGAGGTTTTGAGTTTGAGACGGATTATACCGACAAGGAGGATCAAAGTAGAGGCATCAACGAGCAACGAACGTCATAGCTGCTGCAAGAAATAACCTTTGAATTGTTGCCAGTATACTAGAATGAGGAAACTCACTCGAGCGGAAGAATCGGTGATAAATGGGGAAAATGAGAAGCGGTCGACCCGGACTTGTCCACGCCCGTTTAAGGAAGGCCACGCAAGTGCGGAAACAATCCAAAATGAAGTTGATGTCCAAATTCAGGTAGAAAGCATGGTGATCAAAAATCTGAACGAGTGAAAAGAAAATGTGTCAAGGCGAGTGGATAGATTAAAATGAGTATAACGTTCTCGGGGGAAAGTGACTTGGTTGCAACTAACCTGGGGTATGAAAGCCACAGTTTGGTCAGTTAATCGGTAAAACTGGCTTGTTGACAAGACTCCAACTTCTTTGTTAGACCGCCCACCAAGAACGAGTTTATCGCAAACACCTGGAAATTCGTATAATACATGAACAATACAAGCGTGCACAGCCAATTTTCAGTAGACAATATTCAAAGATTCGATGGGCAATCGCGTGTCGGACAAAGTGCACGAGAAGGTAATTAGCTAGTGTCCTGGCGATGTATACTGACTAAGCTGGTGGTATGGACCTGTTTACCTGTATCACAGCATTCACACAACCAGATGTTGTTATAAGACAATATCATGCACAACAGGCAGTCCATCTTGAAGAGGAGCGTCAATGAGATCTGGGAAACTAGGAGAGAGCAAAAAACGTACCATTTATCCCTTAATGTCTGAAACTATGTGCGCACCTCGTCTGCTGTTTTACACAGGGTATGATCGCGCTCCGGCGCGCGTTCATTCCGTGCGATCTTTTACCCGCTTTCAGATCAACAATCTCCAAGAATGACTGCGACGGGATTTGGGCACTTTAACGCGCCTAGTATTCCCAATATTGTTTGATAAGGCACATTCGACGTGTGCACAGCCCAAAGTGGTAAAAAAGGTAGCACAGACCCACCATATCAATGGATGGAAGTACTTGCCGACACGGCGACGTCACACAACCAGTGGTGATTAATAATCAGTAGACCAACATCGTTTTTCATTTGTTTTCTGCACTTGCCGCTCCTCCCATCCTATACTGTCAGCCGCCATAGACTGCGGCGAATCGAATACAGACATGGTTCACGGCTGTCAAGCTAAACTGGACCGAGTACTCACCAGTTCCAGGAGCGTCATCCTAACCTATCACTGGACAAGCATTTTCCCACTCCACACATGGTCTACTGAAGAGCAAAACGTTCAACAATGAACAACCACAGGAGGCAACCTACCCAACTGCTTGTATAGTTGACTGAGCACCTTGGCCGGATAAATATGAATTCCCGCCTCATTGTAAATTTCCGCAAAAGTTTGCGCATCAATTTGGTCGTCAAGCAGGGTGCACTTCATGGAGTCATCTTCGGCAACCAGGACCACTTGAACCGATAGATCCGGTTTGGGCTGCGTTAACTGTGGGCGAAGAAAGAAGAGAAAAATCCGATGATGCTGTTTACGTATGACACGTATATCACATAATCCAAAAAAACCATAGAGTCGGTGACAACTGGCTAGAGTGGAATACACACCAGATTGACCACAAGGTTCGTAACGCTCGCATATATTAAGGAATGCAGGTTCTGGATGTAGGCAGATCAAAACGCGAAAAAAATGACAGGGAATTTCATCACCAGCCTAAGTGCTTAGCCTGCTGGAATCAATATAGGATGCAATCGCAATCACCGCAAAGAGAGGTCAATCAAATCTTTTGACTTTGATGCTCATTTCAACGAAGCCCTGTGCCCAATCTGTACGCAGTTTTTGAGTATCCTGAACGTGGGATCTGGGCGGAAGACCCTTTACGAAAGGTCTGTGGGATAAACATGCGACTAAAAATAAAAAATGATCATCCAACTATAATACCCTTTCGGTGCCTAGCTGCCATGCCATCCGAAGGAGGCACGAGTTGTGAGATACTTTCAGGTTGCCCAAGCCTAGACAGGAGCAGTCGAGATACAACTGGACATAATTCATAACCTGTGAGGAGATCAAATTACTAGTTCTCGTTATGATTTTAAAAAAACCAAGCAGGAATTCACTGGACGAAAAGGGGAACTCCTAAAGACGTCAGTGCCGGGAGTGACTGACAAACGGAGTATACAAAGTCGAAAAGTACGAGTGGCGAACGTATTATCCACCATCAGTTACCTTTTTTGAAGTCCATGGATGACTGAAACGACTGCAGCTAGTGGCCACAATGCCTTTTAGGATCTATGCAAAAAACCTGCGATGTAACTCGCAGCACTGGAAGTCTAGTTGGGTGGCAAGTAGGCAGAGTTATTACTGATAGAACGTTTATCTAGTTTGTGCGGTGGGGGCCTAAAACCCTCGAAAAGAACCTATTCATCAAACCAGTCGAATACGAGAGATGCAGACCACAATGCAACACAAATTGTGAACGGACCAATAAGATTACAGGAAAGATATAAAAATTGGCCGATCACATGAAAACATTTCCGGTACATTGTATAGACGTAACACACTATAAGCGAGAAATTCAGCTGGGACTCAGGGGAGTCTCCCGTGAGATTGATATGCAAATGAGCGTATTTGTCATATTTGAGAGTGCAAAGAGTGACGATGCCTCCTCAATTGGTGATAAGACATTTTCAAGCTAATACCCAAGCTCGGTGAAGACATCAACGGCCAACTGGCTAACCGTCAGTGAACTCACCTGAGCTACTAATATTTCGACACATTGCCAATTTGTGCTTTTATCAAGAACCAGGAATATGCATATTGTACTGCCACGATGGCGAAAATCTGTGCACTACGCCATCTCATAACCATTTGACGCTTTATGTTGAATCCGCGGTCCAGGCCGATAAAAGATAAGCATTTAAGTATTAATCCAACGTGAGATGTCGCTGAACCGAATGCCGTAGTCAGTCGCTGTACTTCCGCATCAGAATGCCAACATAAGGGTTAGTCTGCAAACAGCAGCATACAGATATGGAACACGCACAGCGGTGTTCTGGGAAGAACATGCTTTGAACTGAATAAATAAACATCCAAACAGTGTTGAACTGATATACTACCTTCGCAATGGGGGAACTCCTCTGCGAAGGTGGTTGTTAAATAGGACTGGGATAAGAACGCAGCCCTACTTCACTTCGATGTCGATTTCAAACTCGTTCGAGGTAGTTGCGCACGTCCGCACCGGGGCTTTCATCCCGGTGTGAGGTTTCGATCAGGGTGACATTTGTTTGGACAGCTAAGCTTTCGTAGAATACTTCACAGTGCTTCTGTGTTGACTAAGTCGAGGGTTTGGTGAAGCCCACAAACAGCCCATGGAGCGGTTGATTCTGTTCACATTGCACCTGGATTTGCCTTGCGGCAAAAGTTGTCGGTGGTACTTCGATTGCTTCGAAATCCAGACTGCTCTACAGGGTTGGTTAAGGCGCCAGCTTACGGACCGGAAGGTCCGTGGTTCGAACCCAACCTCAGCATCTCGATTGCTCCTGTCTAGGCCAACCTGTCAGAATCCCAGCCCTCGCGCTTCCTTCGGGTGGCATGGCAGCTAGGCACTGAAAGGGTGCTACAGCTGAACGATTACTACTTATTTTGTTATTATTACTGCTCCTCAGAAACGCCTTCCTCCATAATGTCAGCAATTATCGGCTGGGCAGGATACGAACCATAATGTTGTCTGCTGTGCATAGGAGATGATTTCGCGGTCCGTCTTCCATCGACTTTGTGACCCTTGTACAGAGTTGTTGTTGCATCCTTCGTTTTCAGCGGTCCTAGCATATTTAATTTGATTTTGGGCCACTGTATTTGTCAGGTTTCCGATTGTTTTGACGAACGCAAATTCTTCTCTGTAATGTATGTGGAGGCATTCGCATTAAAGCAATCTCACCTCTGTCCTGGCTCGGATGTGTCCGTCTTCAGACTCGCTGGCTTCCAGGTGTGCTTGGGACTTGGTTATCTACCAGCCTTTGATTCAGAGCTTCGCAAAACTTCGATATAGTTTCCCGGTTCCTCAGCTTTCCTACATCGAACTTCAATGCGTTTCCTCCTGGCCCACGACGTGGCAGTTTTTCAAGTGAGATAAATGGTTTAGCATACACCAAAGAGTGACTGGTGTTGCATTCAGCTCTGAGCATAACTTTTGTGCTCAGTACACAAGATCTCTTTGCCGTACAATGAGAGTCGATTAGGTGTCCGTGTTCACTTCTTGGATGAGCCCACGTGACAACCGATGTCTGCCCTACAGTGAGCTACGTGTTTCTTATCGGGAGGTCGAATGCCGCACACACCGTCGGGAGTCTTTCATTGGTCCTATTCTAAATACGCCAAGTAACTCGTTCCAAGTTTCAAACGTCTTGTCAACTCCAGCGGTTAAATCACCCAACAAAAAGAGGAAGGCGTTTGGAGGTGCAGAACTGGGCGAGCCCGACAGTTGATTCTAGAAGTTGTTTTTTTCTTGATTGGAATGTGGGAGCATAGGCGATGATACATATGACAAACCTTACTTTCGACAGCTGGGACCAGATGGCTTCATTATCGAGTTGCTGTAGTCCGCTGGTTCATGTGACCTACAGCTGCGAATCCGATACCGTGCTTACTTATGTTGCCCGACTCCGGTAAAAGGTACAGCCACAGTCATCCCCTATTAGTTTTCCTTGATCAGCCAGCCTCACCGAGTGCATGGACGTCTGTCCTGTAGCGTTTGAGTTCTTTTTCAAGAAGAGAATGTCAACTTTTAGCCCTGTCTCCTCCGTCCTCATCCAGGAAAGGAGATGCGTCTTCTTTCTCTTTACAGTCGGCGTCACGCGTAGGGAGGTGAAGATTGTTGACTGCTGAACCTGTTGATAGGGACTTATTTCAGGTATCCCATCTAAAGCCTTTGACTTCAAGGTCTGACTTACAAGGCGGCGCGGTATGACCTGGTGTGAGGGTGCAGAAGGTAAGGCAAGGCACTGTGCACAATAGTTGCCTTTTGACCTTGGAGGCGTTGATCGTACATAAATTCCCGTGCTACTCCGTGCGTACGTCCCAAATACAAAGCTCAGTCTATGCCACAGTGCCGTCCGTAAGAGACGATTTCGATACAAGCTCAGTCGTCGCGATGACAGATATCTCTTCTCTTCAGATGAGGGATGCATTGCGTGGGGGCTCCTGGAATATCCATATGGACAATGTTTCCAATTTATTCAGCTTAAGTCAAGAAAAGACTGGAGAGATGGACTGAATGCTTGAGATCACTATTCCGCCGCCCCTCCATCAACCAACTATCCAGCACAGAAAACAAAGCCTTTACGCTGTACAACATCGATTGTAACGCACCTAGCTAGGGGAAATCGATGGAAGTAATCAGGCTACTGAACAGAAGAAAGTCTCTAAGTGAACACGGTATACTGGCACGAAGTCTGTTTGGCGTCAATTCTCGAACCTCTTCACAGGCTGCTCTTTTCAATATGGGACGCTGAACTTTTCAGTTGATTAGGGTGCCACCATACTACTCCGATACTCAAGGGTGACCGAACTGTGTGAGAAATACCGAGTTGTTAATGTGGTAGAATGTCAGTCAAATTTTTTGTTTCACTGGTGCTGCGAGCCTTCAGAGAAGGGGGGTCTCATGTCAGATCGAATCAGGGAGGATTCTGTCCGGGAAGAGCTAGCGTTAACCAAATATTCATGCTATGCCGCGTTTTGAAACATCGCTTTAAGTTTCAGTAACCAACCACCACTTACCTCATTGGCATGCGAGCCAGTCAATAGGGAATGTCGTTAGTCTATCCTGAAAGCTGGTGCCATGCCAGATAAGCTGCGGTATCTCACCGAAGTCCAGTAGTAAACTATACAAGCATACATACATGTACAAAGTCAATATATACATATATATAAGTATATGAAAGTATGAAGAAGGGAAAGACATAACAGCTTGTGATTCGAACTCCGGCTTGCACATGTTTTTCAATCGTGTGATTAGCCGGACAATGCTGCACGCCCTCAGCGAATTCCTCGGGGAGGAGTATCACGGCAACCGCCGTTGAAATGCGGTCAGTCTTCGTTGAGAGCTCCAGACGCGATCCTCTCTAGATTTTGATGCGCAGTCAATGTTCAAGGCCACACGTGCTATCTGACTATGGGTGAAGTGTGTGTCGGCTACGTTGCTAACATGCGAAAGTAGGCCACTGGGTAAAGCTGCACAAAGTTTTAGTTTTCACGCTCTTTTATTTGAGGACACATTACATACTGATGTTTTCTAACCGAGTTGCCTTAACTTTTGGGATATTGCTATCGATGACCATCGATGGATGGTCAGCACGAACAGCGCACAGATTGCAGAATAGGTGGATCAAGACTTTGGTACAACCAGAAGTAAACGGTTAGGCGGAAGTCGGGCTGAGTTTGATGCAAGTCGTCAGTGCTTAGTGGGTGAACAACAAAGAGAAGATATCACTGAACCATGCGGACTTTTTGATGAACAGATTGGTATATGCTTCAAACCAAATATTCATCAGTAGAAATGAAAAAGCCTTTCAGTGAGTAATAAGCAAACCAGTTTCATGACAGTAGAGAGATGCGTCAAGGTCGAACATACCAAACGTCGGCCCAGTGGATCAATCTCACCGGGTAACAAGAGGCCTTCATAAATAATATGTGCCAAGATATACAGCGATTGTCCCCATATATGCGGTAGTGCTCCCTTAACGTCTCGGTCCTGTGAGTGTGGATTGGCCAATTCAGCGTCAATCCGATCGACTGGGACGGCATACGTCTCTGGCATCAGTACATTAGTCATGTAGTTGCTCAAGGAGGTCACCTCACTGGTTCGACGACACATTGGTTTCTCCCACGCGTTGAAACCCTCACAAGCGACAACAGACTGACGGTGTCGGAAAGTAAACCGAAATTCATCAAGTGAGGGTGGTGTTGAGAAAACTGGGTGAGTAGAAAGATGCTTATCTGAGGAGAAAAGCCAGACTACACAAAAACTTTAAAGGAACTACTGCCACACTAGCTACAGCACTAGTTACAAAGGCGTGCTACGAGTGGTTTCATACGAAATACTAATTTTTCAGCAAACGGTCTGGGATGCAGCTGTCTGCTCAGTTTCGCTTTGAAAACAGGCCCAATGATATAATCAGCTTATTCGCACCTTGATGATGGAACTGAATGGTTTCTGAGTCGTCCCAGTACGAACCAGCTCAATCTCATCTGTTTTCAAGACTGAATTCTCCACGTGGAACAATTGGGTTAGTGTCAAAAGTGAGTCGACTCATAGTGTCCGTTTCCCCCGAAAAATTAAAAACCAATGTGTTCTGAGTTATCTAGGAAAAAAACGTGGATCGGAAAAAATGGACAGTGTAGATTCGGTCCCATCGAGAAATCAACCAAGAGCTGAAGCACTGTGGTCTCAACTGATCTTGGCATTTCTCATCCCACTTCCAGAAATAAAAAATGATAAATTCCTACGTAATCTCCTGAATTCCTCATGAAATCCCCAATCCACTGAAGCACTTTTTTTGCAGAGTCAGGCCAATAGTGCAGTGAACCATATTCTACTTGGTGCACCTCAATTCACAAGTAGAATGAACTGCTAGCACACACGTGCCAAGCCCGGCGTGTAGCTTGCGCCCGACCTGAATCGTTAGCTGAAAGTCCCACTTTCAGTCCCCGTCTGTGGGCACCCAATGCGTTGCTAAGTCAAGTAAAAAAGAGCGTTAATCACTCAGATGGTGAATTCACAGAAAATGAGGTAGGAGGCGGAGCTAAATTTCCAAGCAGATAAGCACTTTTGGGGTGAATTCAGCGTCACAGTCCACAAAGGAGAACATTCAACTGCGATGCCCTTTCGGCGCGTAGCCATCAAGCACTACATAAGAAGCGAGATCACTGGGATGTGTATAGCCATCTCTATTAAACAGAGTAATCAACTAGTCAGAACTGAACCGGAACTGCATTGAGCGGTTCATAATTAAGTTATTCAGATACACGACTAGGCAAGGCGATCACTCCTAAGAGAAGCCACCACGGGGGGTGGGCGTTTTCCCCTAGAGAGATCGTCCATCAGATCGCCGTTGACGTGGGATGCTTGTCGTAGACTCTCCAGGAGGTACCTGCTCATCAGAGGGACATACCTTGAAGAATCATTGAGTTGTGAACAAGATTAGCAATTCACACAATGACAGTGTTGACTGAGTTTGTGTAACAATATACCAGTACACGTAGGCACGAAAAGCGTTAACGGTTGCATACCTCTCGCACCACCACGTCCTGAAGCATTTGGAGATACCGATCAGCATCGTCGTAATCTTCGCGAAAAGTAGCGTCAAGCAACAGCCAGGCAAGGAACATCGGCCACTCACATTCGATACCCTCAAACATACGTAGTTCCCAAGGTTCGTAGTACTGGCGATTCGGATCTTCACGCGCAGTGCGGAATCCATCACGAATAAAACGACGACAGCCATATCTGTGACATTTCGAATAAGGAGAGAACCATCATGTGCATTCGCGCCTCCACAAACATGTGGAATAACACATAGTTAGGGAGTGGATGACGTGAAAAACGACCTATCGATCGGTTATAGAATGGGGACCAAAAACAGGGTTTTTCGTGCAAAAAAACAATTCACAGGTTTGATGAGTGCAATCTAGTAAGGCTGCTGGCGTAAGTCCACATAGAGGACCTATAGTCTACTGAGAGATACTCAACCAGATTCCATGAAGATCCAAAGATAGTTTTCAGCAACCGATCGAAGGTTCACCTGACAAGATGGCAATGCAGAGACAGGACGACAAAAACGATGAGCAGTCCAGCAACAAATCGGGTAAAGTAACACGCAAGCAAGCTAACGGGTCACATGTACCAGACCAAACTCATCTAATGAGGCATCGACATCATCTGGATTTCACCCTGCTAGCGAAGCCAATCAAATACTGAAGATCCCAGAAGAACTGTACAGCTGTTGCACGCTTGTTCGAAAGCAGCAGCAATGCGCACCTCACGAATCTCTAAAGTAACTGGTCAGTCGCCCGCAGCTAAATGGTACGGTATACCCATACTATTCGGATAATGATTGTTTATGGCTTGAAACGCAGGCAGGTATGACCCAAAACCGTACTTAGTAGCGTGCCTACACAGTCTTTCATCCAATATTTTTTTACTGTATTACGCTTGCAATTAGGATAGAGTGGCAGTCGTCTACGCAGCGGGAATTGTACTCTACGAGTATTAATCATCCTTAGGCTGAAAGAAATTGTACAAAAACTTTAGTACAACAATATTTCCTGTTAACCTGTGTGACAACGTTGCAGGCTCTAGCGCGGAATTGGGAAGGACAGTCAACACGAAACAAACCGAAATCACCAAGTACAATGACACCATCATTAGGCTCAGTATGAGGCAAGGTTTCTTGAAGCAAAATAACTTCAGTATTCAGGAGATTTCTGTAAGTTGGAAGTCCTTACAGATATATGATTCTTCCAACTAATGAGGGGGCGATACTGGATACAATAAGCAGAGTCCGTATTCTTTCAGCACCTTTTTGTTTTCGAGGTAACCTTCAGCCGACTCGGGGTTTTCATTGCTTTTCGTGGTGTTCGATGAAAGTACAATTCCATCTAGTACAAAAGTTATCGAAGTCAATGAGATGAAACGTCGAAAAGAAGTCACACGGTCGCGGCTGGGTGATGAACATAGACTTGAGAAGGATTAGGTTAAGCAGTTTCATAAGGGTGATAGACGGGTTCGTTGGGAATTTGTAAAACAAAACTCCAAAGATTGGCAGCACGGGCAACTCCGAAAGTCCCGTCAATAGGAAGAAGTCGATGTCACGACTACCACTGACATCGATTAGCGGAGTCTACAGCCAAGTGACAGGGTGTAAAGCAACCTGACGTTTTCCAATCCCCCTCCATGTCCTTTTGTATGGTCTTGGGCTTGCCTGACTTATTTCGGTACAGGAGCGCTTTTCGATCCTGCACAAAGCAGTTCCACTTTGTGACAAAGTAATCATAGACTGCATCTATTGATGTTACTCTTGCGGCTCTGCTGTAAGCATCATTTACTGCCACCCAATATACTGAGGATAATGTACCCAAATCAACGATACAGACCAAAAACGTTTGACCGTTCAACTCGACCTCCACCTCCAGGAATTTATCGGATAGTTGAACGACACACATTAATGTGGACCCTTGGGAAACTGAGACTTGTACGGAAATGTCTACTAGGCACGGTGCAAAAATAGGTTCCAACGTCCAAAGACACTCTGCGAGTATCTCAACTTTGTAACAAAATCTTGTGACTTCTGACAGGGAATCAGGATGTACACACCAAGCTAGTTATTACCGAGTTACGGTGTCTTACGGGGAACACCTTGGCAAGCGAGACAACAAGCTGACGAAAACAAATACAATCTGGCGAAAGATATCACCAGCATGTCTGTCGCGACTATTATGAACAGCGTTATGCATCAAATGACGGAACCTAAAAATGCAAAAGACACCTGATCCTCATGCTGGCTTTTCCAAGCCAGCATATTTTTGTACAAGTAACTCATCAGAGATTACACCAGTAAACCATGAGCAGACAAAGCGCGGATTTATCGATTGTTAGCAAGTCATACAAGTCATACACGAACTCGAGGTAGCTCAGTGGTTAAGGCGCGAACTGACGGACAAGGAAGGTCCATGGTTCGAACCCAACATCGACATCTCGAGTGCTACCATTTTAGGCTTAGGAAACTTGACAGTATCTTAGCCCTCGTGCTTCCTTCAGTTTGCGTGGCAGCTATGTGCTGAAAGTGTGTTGCAGCTGGACGATTATCATTATAATTTTGCCCGATTAAGTCATTCTATTCACAATGCTTACCTGCCAAGAAGCTTCTGAACTATCGTGTCGCGCGTCTGCTTACTCAGCTGTTCATCCGTGATGGCGAAGCCAGGGTAGGTTATGATACAGAGCAGACCGGCATCCGTCTCTTTCGAGTTGGATTCACGAGGTAGAACACTTTCAAGAACCGTGTTGCACTGTTGTGTCTCGTCAGGGAACACATGAATAGTGGATAGGGGACTACCATCAGCGCCAAACAAATCAAGATCAGTCATAGCCTCCAACGCAGCCTGTGATGATATAGAAAACAAATTTATTTATGTAGAAAGCCGCTTCAAGCTCTAGTGGGCAAAGGAATGATTTCCGGATTTCGTCAAGCGACGCATACAGCTACAAAATGCAAAATACGGTAGCAAGTGAGAGGAAAGAGGAAAAAGCGGTCTATCTACATGAATAGATGATGACGCATTCAACTACTGGTTTTCACACATTGATTGCAGTTTGGAGAATTTGGTCGCAATTAGCGACAGGAGGGTGCTATGGTCTCACGGCACAAGTTACGACACACAGGCTGATCAAATCAGCCACAAAAACCTATGGAAATACGATTGTGCTTAGGGCGACATGCATCAGCCGCCCATGTCCCAGGCACGATTGTTTTTAACCAGCCCTGAATGGGGCGTAACTGGTGTTAGGATGCCTGTATGTTTTGACTAAGCTTCCCAGTATACTTAAGACAGCCGCAGCTTGTCAACAGGCCTTGAATGATTTCTTCCAGGTCAAAGTGCTAATTAACACCAGATATGGGGACGGAAGGGGGCTAATGATCAGTAATTATTTTTTTAAATAAACCAAATAGGATCTGCGGTTCGTGTGAGCAAATGAGAGTTCCGCCGACCACTCCCTTTAAACACGCCGCTCGAGTTAACCATACCATGAAATGAGTGAAGTTCATACTACCTGACTTCATCATTCGTACTGCGGAAAATAGTCTAATGCATTCCAGCGCTGGATAACCAGACTGAATACAGCACAGAAATCATCGTAGAGATTGAAATAACACGCGTGAGGTTACCGGCCGGTAGGAAGCAGGAGTCCCGAAGGATGTCATACACACGAATTTCTGATTCCATGACCGTTCAGCAATGGTAAACAACGGACGACGCGCCTTTGCCGAAACCCAGCACAGAGTACAATAGGATTGGCAACGTAGATGAAACGGTCATACAACCTACTTTCCAATCCAGCGGAAATGACAATCATTGAAGAACTATGTGAAACATCTCGGCGAGAACTTCCAGGTACGGTACGTGTTCCTCTCATACTGGATGAGCAAAGTAAGTCAAACACACTCCTAGTTGTTGCCTGCTTTTGGGTAGTGGAATCTTGGACATTATCAGCACAATCAGAGGCCACAAATTTTTACTTTCGACTCGGGAATCAAAGTCACCTAACGGGAAATTTCAAGTCTCAGTTGGCAATCGGGCTAATTTCCCCGTGGATTTTTCGAATGACACTCTTTGTGACAAACAATTTGGCGTACGACAGCGATAAACGGGTTTCGGTTGACTGACATCGTCCGAACATATGACAACTGAAAGTCAGAACACCAAACAGGTACACACCAAGGTGGCAAAACATTAGTTCTATGGTTGGCGTAACTCAAAATTTCCCAGGTGAAGAATGTAATTGCTCGCTCAGAACCATCTACAGTAACAACATCAAGCCTGAGGGTGGTGAGTAAGCCTAACTGATTCAGGTAGTGCGGGTGTTCTCGACCGTAGATCAAGGAAAGCAACATGTAACCCTAGATCAAATATTCACCTATTCCGAAACACACCAAAATACCAAGTTTACAAGTTAGCACGGTCCTGATGGCTTTACTGCTTGCGGTCCGACTCAATTAGATTGCTGGTGGTTCAATAACCTAAACAATCGAGTTTTTATGACCTGACGTTGTTAACTGGCCACGTAGCGGTAAGTAACAAAGTAATGTGAAGCTTTTCTGAGTAACGTTATAGTCTACCCGCACAAACAGAATACTTAATATGAGGTCTATCTTCGGAGTAGGAAAAAAAGGCAAGCAAATGGAACAAACCCCAAGTCAATCCCGAGTACAAACGAGCGTACACGAAAACGTCCGTTGTATCTAAATCTCCAGCAATCTACAGAAGATTTACACCAACCTACCAGGGGAACGCAAGGCATTAGAATCGATTCAACATGCTAGAGGGATGTTCTTTACCGGCAGAGTGGCAACAAACACCCAAAACAAGAATTCCTTATGCATAGCGAATACAGTAATGACACTGTGAACAGGTTCAAAACAACTTCGTGATGGATTTAACTGAGTTGTTCACTTGCACATTCCAGTAACAGCTATCGACTAGCGACCACCGCCTATCTATTCAGATGGCTTCCATTCAGTTGCTTCTCGCTTACGTGATCCCAAAGAGGTAGGAACAGCCTGGATTAATGGTTGAACAGCTTCTAACACATCAACCTACACATACACATTGGACACAACATCATGCAACACTGATTATATCCACTGAATAATTCACTTTTCTTGTTTTATCCATGGTTCCCCTCAGGAAACGCAACTAAATGCTTCTCACTTGAAGGCTCAAAATGTCGAACTGCTTCATTTCAAGCGGCTGCGCCTTGCTGGTAAAATTCGAAAGAATAAGGGTTACTCCTAGGCTGCCCAATTTACGAACGAATGCAGAAGACATGAACACCATCAGTTGTATTCTAGAACTATGTGGTCAGTTTTGAGTAGAAGAACTTGCCCACTTAATTGATTAATTGCTTCCTTAATATGCTGATAATTGGTGGTCAAAAAATACAAATATCGACCACCCCAACGGGTTGATTAGTCCGATCATAACAGTGATATGCGTCCATTGATGGATTCACTAAGGAGGCGATTTCAATGCAATCTCTGTTCCCTTGAGAGAGGATGAGATCTTCATTGGAAATTTTTCATAACGACTCTCCCCTCGAAGTGACAAACCTTCAAAGCCGGGGAGAGCACAGTTTCTGGTTTTCCAGACGGCCAGTTCACTCCCGAAAAAACACCAGAATGGAAATGACCAGTGACACTGATCCAGATTTTTCAGTAGACTATCACTGTCGAGCTTCATCATGTGTACGGCCGATTCACTGGCACACCACATAAGGATCCCATTCTGGACTCTACTCAGCCACAGTTTAGCCTTGAAAATGCAAGCAACACAATTCACATTTGCAATGTGGATTGGATGCAACATGGTTGGAGAGCAGCAGGGGACGAAGAATAACTCAGAGATTACTGTGTTCACAATAATTCTCATGGTTTTCGCCGTTAGGTAGGGTTGCGTCATCGTGGGAGATTACCTGGTTCGATGTTTCTTGTGTAGCTTGAAACGAACTAGATGATTGAGAGGGGAAGCCAGCCAAATGATTTACTATGCTGCAACTAGTACGCATCAATCACGGATGTACAAGAGGATTGAATAACCGTAACATCCAATTCGGGTGGAACGGAAAATTCTATTCATCACGAAAGATGTTTGACCCCCACTATACAAGTGAAATTGCACTACTCAGGGCATATAGCCTGTAGTTTTTTTGTTCACCTTTCGACGAGGAATTACTCTCACCAAGGACACGTTTTAGTACTTCTTCAAGGGGAGGAATACCGTATCGAAATCGGGGAGGGATATGGCTCCCAATATCGTGAGCTTATTGTAGAGGGGATACGAATGGAGGAGCTTCAATGTACAGAAAAGGCAAGTAAAGGGACAACGGAATACTAAAGATGTCGTCGGGAATGAAGCACATTAGTCGCACACTTTTATTAAAGCTGGCGAGTCTCTTGTTCCCTCCGAGCAGTGTATAGTACGAACTGACTGATTGCGCCATCACCTCCTATGTTTCACTATACCTCCCACGCTCTCTCATTTTCCGGTGACCGAAACTGTGGCGGCAGGAAACAACTTTCCTTCGGTACATGGTCTACAGGAGATGAACTGAACTGAAGGGGTCTATTGACTTACATGTTCAGGCTTCAAAAAAGTCATTTTGGCTTCTTATTCACCCAAAAGGGTAGCGACGGGTTAAACACCGGAGGCCTCATATGATTTTAACACACTCGAATCATGAACTTATGTTACCAGTGTCGTAATGTTGCTGTTCCGTGCTTGTGGCCGAACCGTTAAACTCTAAACTACTAGCCAAAAGGTCGCGAGTTCGAGACTCCCTGGAATTTCGTGAGGTGCGCACGGCTGATGATTCCTAATAGGGATGAAACAGCTGTACAGCACTTCTCGGCTTTTCAGCATAGATTGGCTTCACTTACAGGACGAAATCTCCGTTAAAACCATAAGAACTTTCCAATTCCACAGTAACACGAGGAAACAAATCCATTCTTCATTCTAGTCAGAAAAACTGGTTCGCACAGACACGAAGCAGCCACTGGTAAAAAGAATGCAGCTCCTAAAAAAATTGAACGACATTCTCCGAGGCCGAAAACTACGTCCGCTGTACATGATCTTCAGTGCAACTAGTCGAGCACCTCGGGTCCGAACAATTTAAAGCGCCCGCACCGAATAATGTCGGGAAGACGTGAAATAGTGTAGTAGCGTTGCCTGGAGATTATGCATTCAGCACACTTTCACTATAGGTCGAAGTGACGACCAAACCTGTAAAGATCGGCGACTCGGACGGGCCGGGCTTCACAAGTATAGCAACGCGGTATTCGCGGGCCTTTGTTTTAACATTTACATCAGCTGCACATCACAAGACTCTGTTTGGCTGTACGTAACTCATTCTGGAATTGTCTATGCAGACGAAAATTTCATCCTTCTCTTGATTATTCGGTGAAGTGACCGAACCCATGTAGTTAAGAGTCGTATAGAATCTGGTAGGCCGATGAAAGAAGTGTACCAGCCGATGTAACTAGGGTGTGTAAACCCTCAAAAAGAGGTCATTGATGTGTCCGAGACCTGTGGCTCAGTCGGTTGAGACAAACTGAAAACCAAGTAAAACCCGATCCATAATTAAGGTCACTAATGTTTATGACGGATCGAACAGCGACTGTTCCAATCGGATTCAAAATGCACACGAAGGAACCGCAGTTGAATTATGGAATTTGAACTGATGATTTAAGGTGCGACACAGCGTAAATATTCCACCAACATGGCTACCCCCTGGTCGAAAACACCCTCAGCTTGGCTATTTTATTGTTGCTTGCTTGAGACGGGGCAGCAGTAGTGTAGCGCTTTCTTCGTTGCGCTATCAATCAGAACGATTTCCCAGTGGTTCTTACAAACGGCTGTGTGCCTTTTCATCGGTGTTTGAAGAAATGCCCTAGTCTGTCGGAAACATCACAACAGACGAAATGGAACAAAACGGCATTGGTAAGGTTTCCAAAACAACTATCAGGCAGAATTTGAGTGCTTATATCGTGATCTCTTTCGTCCCGGGGTTTCTTGCTCTCGGACAGTCTGACAATTTCAGCCGTTTCAAACTAGGTAGGTGACTCAGTCTATGACGTGCGGGGTTAGTAACGGACTGAGTGGAGTCGACAGTGGATGCTTAAATGAATGACCGAGAATCCAGCTGTGTCCAGTCTACCTATTAGTCATTTATCAGTTCAGGGTCAGAGGAAGTCCGTCCCAAGAACCGCAAACTACCATCGTGACCGCAGGCGAGTTATCCAGTACGGTCGAAATACAATCAAAACCTATCGAGTACGCGATACAGCTCAAAAAGCATCTACAATGCGCAGGATTACGGAGAATGAAACATCTGCGTCTTGGGCCCTGCGCCCTAGGGCTAGATCGGCACCCTGTTGTCAAGTAGGTCAAACTGTTGAGTCGTCGGCTCCCCTGCCCGAAGGGTTAGACATTTGAGTGAGAGGATAGAGACAGGACCTTCGAACAAAACCTTCCCTCCCTCCCCCTTTCGAGTCAAAGCCTAAAAATGGGATACCTCAACTAAACCCTCTTCATCGACCCGGGCAGGCCCGAAGTACCATTTGCCCTCGTTCAGCTGTAGCACCCTTTCGGTGCCTAACTGCCATGCCACCAGAAGGAAGCACGAGGGCTGGGACACTGCCAGGTTGTCCAAGCCTAGACAGGGGAAGCCGAGAGGCAGAGGCCGGGTTCGAACCGCGGACCTTCCGGTCAGTAGATTCGCGCTCTAATCACTTGAGCCATCGCGCCCTCACAGTTCTATGTTCAGCGATGACCCTCCAAAATTCCTTCCCAACCTATAAGCACACGTCGCTGGGTCAGTTAATCGTCAGTTATTTGACTTGTGTGTCTTATCCAACCCATTGCCCATTAGGCTATTTGCCCATTAGGAATAAACAAAATAATACTTTGATACTTTGATCCTTTCTGCCCAGAAGCTTCCGACGTCTGTACTCTATGTCAAATTGTCAAAAAGATAATGCTTGCCGAGAGCATATACTCCCTTGAAATGTACGCTGTCTGAGACATGCGTAGAAGACTCGAGTGCGGTCAGGCATCATAAAGCTCCAAGAACGAACTCAGCTCTTTCACAGTTCTTTCGTGTGTCCGGTGATCCAGAAGCGACTATTCGTGAAATGTACTGCATTCAGCCCCAAAACTGAACGCGCTTTGCTGGTTTGGATTTCAGTGAGGAGTTGTCTTTGCGCCGTTCGGTTATTCAGCTTAATCAAGCTTGGTCTCAGCTTACGTCCCAACGGACTACAGTTCTGACGCTGAGATAGACACTTTTTATCGAGATTTATCCGGAGTGATTCGTTAGACAAGGAACACTGATACTGTCATCCTTCCTAGTGGTATGAATGCCCAGGTCCAATCCAAGCTGTTTGGAGCCACACCTGAGCGGTCAATGCGAACTCGATGCTCACCTCACAGAATGCGGACAGCGAAGCCCCCAGGTGTTCGCTGACCATCAGCTGGATCTGAAACAGCCCGATATTCCAACATATACACTGGCACCACTTAACCCGGCAATCACGAAGTGCAAACCAACTGAATCACGTTGGTATCAGCGACGGATGAGGGTCACAATATAGGACTGTCACTCCTTCTGGGGAACGCAGCTTGATTCATATAAGGCCATAGTGCGAGCAATTCAGTAAAAATGTCAATTTATCATTTTCGAAGAACTCAGCAGTATCGATCTGAGCTAGCTCAGCTGCCATCTGCAATAAATCAACAGTGGTGGTAACGAGCACGTGAGGCATAGCAGAATTTAAGAACAGGCATGCTGGCGGCGATCAAAACTGCCTGTCAGACTTTCCAGATATGATAGAATGACCGATGGATATCATCGAGATATCTAGTTCTGATGTATAGAACGAAATTCCTATCACACGGCAACGAGTACGATGGTGCACGGAAATCCATCAGAAGCCAAATAGTGAAAACAGTCTGACGAAAAGCCAAGAGTTCCGGTTGACACTGAAAGCGCAGGAGATGCAGAAATATTTGCCACGAGAAACAATCAACCCAATTCGATTGACTGGTCAGAGGGAGACCACTTGTGGTTGTCAGCAAGAAAACAAGTGAACAGGACGGATCAGGAACTCATTTGAAAAAGACCTATTTGAAGAACTACCCTTTGAAACACATTCCCTGGACAGGAGCAGTCGAGATGCTGAGGTCGGGTTAAAACTACGGACCTTCCGGTCCGTAAGCTGGCGTCTTAACCACTGAGCTACCTCGAGCCATGAGAGCACTGTGTGAAAACTATTGTAGGATTAGCCTGGTAGCTCCTAAATCGAATAGGCTTCCTGGTCTCATGTTTAGAAGGTTGACTGAACACAGGGACAATTGCGTGAAAACAAAGCTGGGTTCCGTCCTGCAAGACGATGCATCAACCACATCATTATTCTAAGCCAGATGATGAAAACTGACACTGCTTCCAGCAACCAACAATGTTCACCTTGCTTGACTTGAAAGCTCTCTTGGGGGCGAGATGGCTGTGGTAAGAGCACGAATTCACTGATCGGAAGGTCTGTGGTTCAAACCGGGCCTCTGAATCTCGTCTTCTCCTGTCTAGGCTTGGGCAACCTGGCAGTATCCCAGTCCTCGTGCTTCCTTCAGGTGGCATGGCAGCTAAGCACCGAAAGGTTGTTACATCTGAACGATTTTTTACCTTGGATTTGTTTATTGTTGGGCACTATAGCAGTTTCTGTGGAGCAGTAAAGTACTGGACGCTAACTCCCATGGACACGAAGGCCTATGAAAAACGTTCCCCTGAGTTCGAGTAGTGTCAAGCAAGGCTGACCTCCTTCCCTCTTCTCTTCAACTTCCTCGTCGATGTGATCATGGAAGACTCACTCCAAGCCTGTGGGATCGAATGACCGCAGAGAGTTCGCTCGCAGATACCGAGTATGCAGACGACATAGCATCTCCTGAATCTAAAACTGCGGTTCACACCTACAAAGTATATGTTGCCGCCGTATGGCTGGGTAAGATCAGACTTGAATCACATGATTGCGCGCGAGCCGATCGAGGTAGTTTACACGTGCATCTGCCAGTGTAGCTGTATCACTCCCAATGGTTTAGATACAGTCGACATTTCCATCCGGATCAGGAAGAACGAAGCATCTGTTATCAGCATCCATAATCTGGTATCAGGTTATCTGTCAAGAGTCAAGTTTACAGTGCTGCGGTACGCGCCATATTACCATATGGGTCGAAAACCTGGCCGCCGGGCGCTGTGGACTTTAAAAAGATTCCAGTATTTGCCTACTGGTGTCTCGGGGTATTGTCCAAGTCTGGTGGGAACGTCAGGTCAGTAAAACTGAAGTTGAATAGATTTTGGGGGAAATAACTCGCCCACGATAGATGACCTGATCACACTCCACAGGTTGCGCTGATTTGGTCAAGTATGTCGTAGGCCAGTCAGCTGAATTCCTTGGATAGTACTCTCCGAACAACCACATGAAGAGATCTGCACAACCCTGGAGAGGTCAAGCAATGACTTGGGGGCGAGGTATAAAGGCCACCACCGGTAAACTCAGCTGTGCTGGTCACTGCCGTCGCCATCATTGAGGACCCCGAGACGGGACACATCAATCGTTGGATAGATTGGCGGATATCGCTTAGTCGCACGGCTAACGGCACACGTGCATCCAAGTTGCTGGTTTCAGTGTACAACTACCCCTCTCAATCTCCCCAACGGAAGGTCAACTGCCAACCTTAGATTCATGCGTCAACGACCTCAGCTACTGCCCTTAATTCCCCAGGTCATCGGTGAACGAAGCCGTGGCAGCTATCGTTCAGTTGCAACAACCTTTCGGTTGTTGCCACGCCACCTGAAAAAAGCACGAAGGCTGAGATACTGCCAGGTTGCCCAACCCTAAATAGGAGCAATCGAGATGCCGAGGTTGGGTTCAAACCACGGATATTTTGGTCGGTAAGTTCGTGCTATAGTCACGGTACAGAATTCACACTTTTCAGCCGAGATACGTCAACTGGTACTGGTTCAAATAAACAAGCTGATGCCACGAAACAGCAGAAGCCAAAATGACACTGATACTAACGGACGATAGGCTGTACTGGACATTTCGCTATCCTTGTACGCATCGCACGTCATTTCTGTCACAGTAAATTACTGCGTGGCACCATTTTACGGATACGTTCAGAATGCAAGTTTATAAACCATTGTTGGTAACTACATTCACAATGGCCAAAAACAGCATATTAAACTGCGGAGGCATTTAATACGGGAAACTGGCACTCAGTCTTGTCTACCGGAAGCATTCTAACCCCCGTTTTGTTCGTTACTGTCATCACTGCCATCACCAACTGTGAATTGTGTACGGACGAACCAGCTTCCAAGGCTTGATTACCGTTTCAATGAGTCAGGACCATGAAGGAACTCCAGCTATTAGTTCCAGCGCCTAGTTATATTTGAGGAGCTGTCGAGCCTACCACTAGCACCACAAATACGGCTCCACCTAACCAAAACCAGTGTGCCAAACCGTAACGAAAACTCTACTGTTCTTTTCAGATACATTTTTCAATCCCGTAGATTTACAACACAGAAATAGGGAAGCTTAACACGCGGTTGAAGGGCACCTTCAAATTGCAGACAAAGATTGAGGAACACAATCTCTGCACACAGAAGAGAACGGGATAAGCTTACCTTAGCCATTCCAACGGATGTAGTATTCAATTCCGGCAAACCATGATTTGTTTTATCACCTCTCTCCCAAATGCCGTAGTCCTGAGCAATCCATTATTTGGTCTAAGTTGCTTACCGGTATTCGATAGGCGTGCTCAATGTAGAACACCAGATTTTGTATGAAGGCGACCTCCTCAGTAGTCCATATGATGCGAATCCCTGAAAGGATAAACTGGCTAACTGTTAGAAAACTGACCTGATGCAGTCATTTGCGCGAGTGTCAGGAGATAGACTGACACAGCATCAATCTGAAGGTGGCCCCATTCATTGTCACCAACGACAGTTTTGCATGTGTTGGCATCAAACTTCGCATGCAGAGAGTGCTTGGGATCTTCAAACTTTTTGAGTGTTTCCACTTTGTCTGCTTGCTTCATATAGCAAACCAAAATCCCTCTCATCAACTTTACCACACACTACAGGACAAAAAATAGTTCATATGCAAATGAGTTACCTTTTCAAGCTCGTAGCTGCGTGATCGGTCTTCGTCAACATCCGGCAGCTTGCGATAGGCGAGTGCAAGTCCCCAAATTGACAGTGATGCATAAGTGTTGTCACGCACCCACGCATGAGAACTACTTGGACAGGAAGGAATCAATCCAGTAATTGTATTCTGCGAATACGAATA
The DNA here is from genome assembly GCA_004794785.1 of Opisthorchis felineus. Classification (NCBI taxonomy): domain Eukaryota; kingdom Metazoa; phylum Platyhelminthes; class Trematoda; order Opisthorchiida; family Opisthorchiidae; genus Opisthorchis; species Opisthorchis felineus. Next base: position 21,014 of record SJOL01001280.1, on the reverse strand, counting down.
CATAATTAGGATAGCTTACCTGGTGACATAATATGGTAGAATTTAGGAGGTCGTAGAAGTAGTCCAGTTTCTTTTTATCCATGTCAAGGGTCTCGGTCAGTCAGTCAAGTTGTGGTCATAGTGTGAGAAGCCATAAGCTGGAACGCTCTTGAGGCGAGAGGTGCCAGATGAAGATATGCAGTAAAACAGGTTGGAAAGAACACGAATAATCCCTATCTACTGGTAGCACCGTATAAGCAAGTGACAGTGGTAACAACAAACAGAGTACACAATTAAATCTTCTTTGGCAAGTTTCAGCCAGATCCACATTCCACTGCTTTTCGAAAGGAAACATGACACTAAATATGGCAATTGACGTCGATTTATCGGCTTGCAGTAGCACAATTCCAGCTGCCATAGTCTAACCCATTGAAGGTAAGGAAAAGGAAGTGGTCATCACTGATGCGGTGCAACAACTTGCAAGCGTTCCACTTAGACAGTCTGAGATGAGGGGCTATATTTGTGATGGTGAACTATTCCTGAGATAGCCAGGTATATAAATCAAATTTGATGCAGGAAGAGTATTCAGTTGGTGTGGAAAACATGTTTCTCGCTCATCTACCACTGAACTGTCCGCCGTTGGGGTACTTCTCCAAAAAGCCGGCAGCTACCAACGGGAATGAAATTCTTCGTGTAGGTTATTGTGCCTTGAGTAGGCAGATGGTCAATCTTGAGGCAGTTTATTCGACGCGCCACTGATAGTGAATAGGGCGGTCGAACGTGAGATACACGGCACATGTTAAGAGAGTATCCCATCTATGAATGAGACGGGCGACAGCTGGTCTGAGTCTTGTGTTGCCCCAGATGTTGAACTTTTCGTGGAACTTCAGATGAGGAGGGGGTCGATATTTATTGAACACGATAAGGTGGAAGGTGACTGCTTTAACCCAGAAACGTTTAGTTTGCGCCCAAAATGTTTAAATCAGCATTTAATGAGCCTTTGTACGCTGGTGCATAACTTCCCATTTCCCATTGGACAGAGTGACTATTACCCGAGTCTTGGACCATTTGCCTCGATCAGTCAGAAAAGCCTACGTGCGCTCCCAAGAGCATTTGCAGCTCACACATTTAACACCCGATGAGACAAACAAGAACCGCGGTCAGGTTTCAGACGAGCGGTATATTCCAGTCCTAACATCAGCAAGCTTGGTCTTCGTCATGGTCTATTGGGATGTCAACTATCGTCGAGTAATCCCCGGGACCAAGTAGACATCCAGCAACCGTATTTGCTGTGGAGCCAACCATAAAAGTGGTCGCAGACTGCAGAGCATCTTAGGAGTGCAATCGCTTGCCTGTGATGCGTCCGGTGAGTGTAGTTATGAAGTACTTCTGGTTGGACCTATCGAATCAAATGAATTTGTTGCCTTTGCGTCATGCACCAAAAAAACAGACTCTTGAACAAAGCAGGGTCTAGTGGGAGTTTCTTCCTTTCAGTATGGTCTGCCATCTGATACATGGTCGCACAATCTAACCATAATTGCAATGCAGTCTGTCTGCGTCCAGTGTTGTGTAGGCGGCGAAGTGTACCACAACGACGAAAGGTGTTGCGCAAAACAGAGTCTGAAGTAGTCACTCATTGACGTCAGTATGACACGTTCCGACGGAGCATCAGTCTCCAGGTCTGCTTACGGGCCACTGGTCTACTAACCTGGGCAGTTATATCTCCAGCTAATGTTATGACATCTTGCCTGTGCATCGTGCGAAGAAGTTCAGTGAGCTGCTGTTCCAGATTTCTTGTGTTCACTTTGAATGAAGCTCTGAGTCAACAAGAAACCAGGATAGTATGGACACGAGTGGCTTCAGAAGCCACGCCCAATCGTCCATACCTTATGACTTCCAGAAACACATGAGCAGCGAATGCGCATTGAGGCCCTAAATAATGGACAGAGTGAATTCTAATCTCCATAAGGCAACAATGTTAATGTTCAGAGTCTCTAATGTCTCAGTCGGTGCGGGATGCTGGCCACGTTAACTTAACAACCTAGAAGTGTACGTTTTGATCTTCAAAAATGCGTTTCAGATGCATCTCTAAGCGCAACTGAGATGCCAACCAGAGGAAGGGTACAAGAAGGCATTATATCCGGAGTAGGATCGGTTCACCAGTTAGATGTTTCATTCATTCATTCGTTTAACTGGATGGATACACAATAGTCCCAAAAACACCTATGGTAAGAAGTGGATGCTGTAGATGCGCACCGGACCTGAACGTTCTTGCAGCGTCTGTAACCAGGCGCAGTGGGGATCACACCGACCCCATCCTGGAAGGCAAGTTGCACTGACAGCCTCCAAACTTTTCGTAATCTTTTTCATGCCCCTATGCCAGGTCAAGGGTTGGCCGCCTCTATGCTTCCACCACCCTGCACTGGGAAGGGAAAATAGCACTCTCTTCGGAAAACGATGGTTCGGCATGCGCAATACGTGACCTAAAGAACGTAGCTTCTGGTGCTAGACACATTCTTCAATGGAAGTCACCGCTGCACAACCGAAAACTCGCTTTCTAGTTGCTCACACGGGCTATGGTTCTGAGAAAACGGTTGCCGAACACCTGAAGACGTCTCAGTTCCGCTGCTCGAACAAGCAAGTCTCACAGCCATACAACAAAACAGCCCGCACTGTAGCTTGACACACACGTCCCTTGAGGCGCAGTGAAGCATCAGTGTCAACACTGATGTTGCTGTCTTTGATAATGATGATGACACACGTCCCTTGAGATTCAGGGATACACCACTTTGATGGAGGGCGAGGTGGCTCAGTGGTTAAGGCGACAGCTTACGAACCGGAAGGTCCGCGGTTCGAATCCGACCTCTGCATCTCAACATCCCCTGTCTGGGCTTGGGCAACCTGGCAGTATCCCAGCCCTCGTGCTTCCTTCGGGTGGCATGTCAGCTAGGCACCGAAAGGGTGTTACAGCTGAACGATAAGATAAGACATAGATGTCTCAAATTAGCAAAAGCGACCCGAGCCTTGCAGATTCGTGCATTGACCTCATCTGTCACACTACAATCAGAACTAATTCAACTTCCGAGAGACGTAAAACGCTCCAGAACTTCCAGTACCTCTCCCTGGATTGTAAGTGACGTGTTCAGTGACTGCATGTCCAGCAGCATGACCTTACACTTTGTGGGAGCAAAGTGCATACCAAAGGACGGGATGACTTTGGTCAGTTCATCCAAAAACATCTGCGCCTTCTCGTCCACTTCGAAGACGAGAACGATATCGTCTGCACATTCCAGATCGACAAGGTTTTTGTCACAGGCTATTTGAACACTGGGGTTTTGGAGACCTTCCAGCGTTCGTCTCATGATTTCATCGATCACGAAGTTAAATATGAATGGAGAGAGTGGGCATCCCTGACGGACACCACTTTTGTGTGCGGAAGATTTTGGAGAGCTCTCCATATACTCCCACAAGCCCGATAGTCTGAGAATACAAGCTTCCTGCGAATTCGTTGATGGGCAAGCATGTTAAAAAGAACAGACCGGTCAGCTGAGTCCAATGCGCCTTATAAATCCAGGAATATTAAAACTGCGGTTCGCTTGTACGTATGGCTTTGTTCTAGCATCTGACGGTGTGAAGATTTGGTCAACGCAACCCTTACCCCGCATCGATGTACGTTTGTTCCAGTTTCGGTCACTGAGGATAAGGAAAGTAAGGGAAAGACAGTATGCGTTGTGTGTGTGTGGTGGCCCACAGATCGTTCACATTAAATTGCTCCGTTTGTACGAAATGACAGGGAGTGGGAGAGCTGCGTAGTGAAGGTGATGGCTTTCATGAAGGATCCTCAGTAACCACGTGATATATCCATATATGTTAAGGTCTCTAACCAAGGGTTTGTCGCGTCCCGGGATCAGATTCCGGGGAGACGGCAGTTATTAACACGAATGAGTTGACTAATAAGGGCTTCAATGCCTCGTTGCGAAGCCATGAACTGGCCAACCCTGGGTCACAGTCATCCGATAAAAGGCGGGGCGAAAAGAGGGTTCTATGAACATACGAAACGAGTGGTTTAACCAGTGCGATCAGCTGATCTATCGATGGAGAGTCACTCTCCTGAAAACCGTTTGGCGTATATCATCATTACTGATCAGATGTTTCCGCCGGACTCGTGCAACGCTTCGGAGACACCAATGATCAAAGAGACTTCGAAGACCTGCACAACAACAACAACTTTTCCGAACCACAAAGCAGGGCAGACCGAACCGCAGCACTGTACACTCTCCCCGCCTGGTAACCAAGCTGAAGTCACGTCAATGCCACAAGTATCAGTTGAAAAACGTTACCCCAGCCTTCCCGATTCAAAAGTGATTTCGTCTGCGAAACTACTGGGACTTATGCAGCTACCCAGATAAACGAACTAGTCTACCACATCGATCGGTTTATCTGCAAGTATTAGACTTCGGTTTGATCCCACAGTGGTAAAGCAGCACTTTACACTTTTCGGGTGCGAACCGCATACCGAACTGTGTAACAGAATTATTTAGCTTATCTAAAATAGTTTGCACTTCTAGAGGGTCTGACCCAAGAATAATAATAAATAATTAGCGTTCAGCTGTAACACTCTTTCGGTGTCTAGCTGCCATGCCACCAGAAGGAAGGACTGAGATACCGCCAGGTTGCTCAAGCCTAGAAAGGAGTAATCGAGATGAAGAAGTTGGGTTCGAAACACGGACCTTCCAGTCAGTAAATTCGCGCTCTAACCGCTGAGCCATCTCGAGCTCTCTGATCAAAGAAGAGCAATAGCTTCGGTGTACTCACTGTCCGCGAGTGAACGTCCGGGGTTATTTTTGATTTCCGAGGTGTGAGGGACATGTAAAGAAGACCCAAGCAGCATATCGATTACAAAGTTAAAATTAAAGGAGCAGAATGCAATAGGTCTGGGCCAGATGTTCTGTCGCGCTGAAGCAATGATACTTCACTCTGGAATTCCATTGTCGACGAGGACCAGATTAACTGCCCCCAAAAGTGTCCAACCCATCGCTCGAGACGGCGTCTCGAGCTCTCAATTTCCCAGGCTTTCGCGATCCACCAGCGCTTTGGCAATCCTTAGGCTCCTCATTCGACATTTGAGATGGCGAGATGGCTCAAGTGGTTAGAGCGCGAAGTTACTGACCGGAAGGTCCGTCGTTCGAACCCGACCTCTGCCACTCGACTTATCCTGTCTAGGCTTGGGAAACCTGACAGAATCCCAGCCCTCGTGCTTCCCTCGGGTGACATGGCAGCTAGGCACCGGAAGAGTGTTGCATCTGAACGATTTTCATTCGACGTTTGAAGGATCTGCGCGTGCCACAATCGCTTTTGTTGATATGGCTATCGCGGCGCCAATCATGAGATCTAGTGATCATTGGTGAGCAATCGACATCTGGCAGACGGTTAGAAAAGCTGTGACCATGGTTTCTTCCATTTTTCTCCAGTCGTAATCAAAATCACCGTTATGAAGATTGTGGCCGGAAGATTTTGCAGTCAAACACCAGTATGCATTGCTGGTGTATAGCTGATGATGACTATAGCCAAAACAAGTCGATGTTGTTGGGCTGCAGACAAACCTCGAAGACGATGAATAGCATTGCATCAACCGTCGTACCCCAGAGTTGAACTGGAAAAACTCACGCGTCTGCACATTTTTGTCGTCGGAGTCAAATACTCCAAAATGAACGACAATCTTGTGTCGAGGCTCTTCACCGGTAGCTGACTGTCGCATGATCCAAATGAGTGCAGGGCTGGCTTGCAGTTGGTAGTTCCCAAGTAAAAGGGTGTGAACGCTTGGGCTGAAAGTTCATGACGGCTAGAAACGGGTGATGTTCAGCACATAACTGAATAAGTCGTTCTTCATTATCTGTGAGCGTCAACCCCAAAACGGTAGCCAAGATGAGCTTCTGCCGAGCTTAAATGGCCGACTTGGGCAGTCATATCACCTATCGAAATCTGTACTTGTCGTTGACCAGAGACACCAGACAAATCTCGACAGAGGCTGTCGTTCTCAGACTCGAGCTGTCGTCTGTCATGGATTACGCTAACACAACAAATGAACACCGTTTACCACATCGAGGTGCATTGGCCTCAATTGGGCCATTCAACCGAACTGCACAGTGACGACTATCCACTAGAAACCAATCCAGTAAAGCACACTCAGCTCTGAGGCTAGGCCCAACTCCCACGCAGTGGATGTAAAGGGCCATTGCACTAGGATCACCGAGCACACGAAGAGTAAGGTGCGAGAAATCTGGGTTCTCCTAAGGGGTTTGAGGGATGACTGAACTAGGGTCTTGTATGAGTGTTTTGTAATCACAGTATGCGTCAATGGAGAGGAAGCAGGGTCTGTGTAGGCGATATTCGACGGAGATACTCGACAGAGAGTACGGACGTTGAAAGCCACAGCTTGGAACAAGTCCCTTGACTTTAACAAGGTTTGGTTTATTTTACTGGACAGGAGTTTAAATACACGGGGACGTTTGGATGATTGATCACTGAACGAATCAGGACTGAGTTGAGGGATGTGTGGTGTGAGTGAAGAACTGTAATATCGAATGATATTTCCCCGCTGGCCACACCGAAGAAAGGAGTTAGTGTGAGGTATCCCACCTTGGGCCTTTGAACAAAAAGTCTGACGAACAGAGCAGTGAAAGGATGCAGGCTTTTGATCCGAGACAATGCCCTTATACTGTGACTCGAAAGTACACATCATAAGGCAGCGGTTGTTGGGGTTATCTTGAGGCCCGTTCCCGGGGCCAATGACTCAACAGTCTGACCCACACGGGCTGCAAGGGGCCAGCCTGGCTCGAGAGTGCCGAGAGTAGGGCATAGATACCTGACACTGATACTGCTGGACATAGCAGATGCGCTTGGAGTCGCATTGGGTTCTTGGTAAATTTTGACCGTATATCGATCGTATCGGATAATTCCCCGATGGTCACGGCCAACCGCTGTGCAACTGCAGTTTGGGGTTTTTAAGACCGACCTCTTCTAACCCGTCGTACCTCAGCGGAAGGCAGCACCACTACTTCCATAAGTGCTCTATGCCTGAGGGAAAGACACTGGCCTTACAGTCCTGTCGCAGATAACAGTTCAACTTCGTAAGCAGGTATTACGCTGTTCCTTGTCGGATTGCCCATGACCTTAAGAGCATGGCTGAGGAAATGAATTCCAGGCAGTAAGGCCTACAAGGTCATTGCAGCAATAAAACCCGACTACCACGACAAGGTGATAGGTTTAGGCAACGAGGGCTATAACCGGGTTGATGATCATCTGGTTGCTTGCCTGAGGGAGCTGGTTAAGCACTGATTTCAGACCACCGACATGCGAAGTTTTCTTGATCCGAAAATATTAAATACTGTCGGACAATGTGCTGCTAATCGGTGGACGTACGGGCGCGGAGTGACTTGGGCATGCCGGGGTGATCGGCTTAATCCAAAGGGCGTACCGGTTGAAATTCAACCACCGGCCTTTAGTAGACTGCGAAAGCCATGAACATTTGAGTTGACCTATGAGTTACATCACCAATCAAAGGTTCCGGGTTGGGGCCCAATGTCAGCAATCAGGAACAATCACGCCTCCCGACAAACGCAACAGTACCATCCAAATGACCATCAACATCATTGTCAGCACATAAGTGTTGAAACGCTGATGCTTCGCTTCAATGTAACCATAATTTACTTGAAATCCTTATTGTGAAGCAAAGAATAAAAATGGATGAGGAAGGGACTTTTTGCTAGGCCACCACAATTATTCAACCACCTTTGGGCAACACTATTACGAGGCGGCCTGGAGGTAAAGGCATATTGCACTTTCCAATAGGAATGTCAAGAGAAGGAGGCGTTGCCTCCAGATGCTCAGCACGTCCAGCAGTGATACCGCCTCTCCTCGAAGAAGGACGGGTTGGAAACGGTCGCTCATTAAAACCTGATGTGTCATGCGAATCGAATCGCAGCTTATGTGTCGGTACAAGGCTTCCTGTTCCGCCCCGTATGGTATACAAAACGGCGTGGCAACTTGAGATGGCCTTTTGCGGATATAAAGGGAATTTGATACAGTGGTATTTATACGGTTGTCCCGGAATGGTTCAGGAGAGCCCGCTGGGATCTCCGTGAGGGATGCGAGGAGTGTCAAACCTGATTGGCTGGCATTGTGACCAATCAGGGTAAGGTTTCGTTCACTCCTTAACCTGCTAGCCGCAAATCCGTACACTTGACTTACTGTTCGGTTAGTTGGAAGGGTTCCTCGCCGGAAAGGCCACGCTCTGATCGTCCAACCTTTGACCGTGAGAGGTGGCTCCCTACTAAGGTCCACAAACTATTGAATCTTATCAGAAGCCAGAGGCAACTGTGCGCGACATCACTAAGCTACAAAATTTCCCCTTGTTCCGTTTTCCGTTAGGCTACTGTAGCTCTCGTACAACTCATTGGGCGGGACTGGGGGGGTTTAGGTCTCGAGGAGGTCCCTCCAAGACAACCTTACCGCCCGCTGGTTTGCAGGTGGGAACTTGTCAAAGGCGATGAGTGGAATCCCGGAATAAAAATAAATTCTCCCATTGCCTAGCACGTGGGACTTCGAGGCAATGTCTTGAGGTGTTGTACCTCAAGTAGACCCCTTCCTTCAGCCCGAGAAGTTGACAAATTTGCGACTCTAAAATGCCTGGCCAGACCGACGATTTTGTGTGTCCCGCATTTCGTCGTCTTGGCCCAGAAGCAACATGTACATTCTATGCCGTACTACCCGTTTCACACAGCAGCATTCAATGACCACACCTTATCAAATTGGCCAAAAGACTTCCCATGTGCACTCTCTACCCTTCTTGTAAACTGATCAAACTTAAGGGACCCACCGCTGCCCGGCTGAAATCAAACTACACTGGCTTTGCTATTCGGATGTCTGGTGACCCAGAAGCTGTTTTCTAGTGTCCATGATATAGGACTCGCTCTTATATTAAAGGCCAAAGACCTATTGCTTGTCTGGATTCTTGTGAACGATAGGTTGAGCGCCGCCGGACTCGACCGTGCCGTTAGAGTTCATTAATATCCCACAGAATTGAGTGGCCTATTTCTGGTTTATGCGCATTTCTTAGTGAAATGCTGACAAACACAAACTATAGTGAATCAGAATCACATAACAGGCAAAAAGTATCATTATCATGGCTCTAGGTGATGAATGAAAGCTAGAACCGGATGGCCTGGTAACGAAAAGCACCAGCTGGTTGGCAAATATGGAGCCTCCGCCAAAGGACAGACAGTGGCAATCTGCCAATCCTGGCGTGATCCCGCGTTGATATGTTTCTTCTAAACACAAACTACGAGTGGAAACCCCATTACCGGTTATCTGACCTCCTTCAAGCCACTTGCACATGCGCAGAGCTAGATGACATTGCAGACAGTTGCCGATGACGACCAGGTGCCTGTGACTGTCACTCCGCGTGTTGGACCCGCCCGAACACCAACCACACTTTGATTCAATGTCGGTGGACCATTCGTTCTCTGGATGTGAAGTGAGTGGAACTTTTCGGTGCAATGGTTTCTGCCCCTCAGTAGCCCATGGAACAGTGCTGGAGGATGCCGGTGCAGCGCCCATAAAGTCACTCCTGCCAGGTCGGTCAGTGGACGGACATCTGACAAACACATTCTCCAGAACCTCTGAGTCAGGAGTTTGAACATGTGCTGGAACTTGTTCCTTAGAAGTTCGGCCACTCGAGTTGTCTGAAACCAACCACTACTGCCTTGTGTTCCGGCGTTTGAATCAAAGTCTTTAGATGAGGACGGTAATCGTCCTATTATATGGACTTGGTTGCCAAGACAATATCTCGGTCCACATATAACCATGAACTTCGCAGACGCGGTTCCCTTCGTACCAAATGGGTAGTTGAGTGACGATATCCTTCGGGTCGCCTTATTCGCTGCGGGGTGGTGAGGCACAAACCTACGTCAACCAATGCCCACTGCCCTTCGCTGTTATCCGCTAATTATCACTCTGTTCCACTTGACAGGCAATTTTACGTAGATTCCCGCCGTAACATTTCATTCAGGCACACATGGTAGAGAGATTGCAAGCCATCGCTCCGAGTTCGCTGCTCAGGCCCTGTTCATTTGTTTTTGTGTAGACTCTTGGTCAGGTTGGCCAACACGTTGCTTTTGAGCAAACGTAAGATACACTGTCCATTGACCTATTTTCGTTCTTTTTTGGCTGTTACGCGCAAGTATACGTCACTAGTGTATTGCCATTAACGATGGTGAATAGAACACTAAAAAGTAAAGAATGGAATGACGCAGCGGGGGAGGCCTGCTAGAAGCCTAATAAAACCATCCGAGGTGCTCACACCTCCGGCGAATAAAAGGCACTAAAAATTAAAATTCAATTTTTAGAAAATCAACTCGATAGCAGATTATCGTGTACAAGGTTTTCGGAAATTTCGTTAGTCCCGTTCCTCCTTTGATGGAAGCGATAACGGCTTTCTGTAGTTCAACTTAGATGGTGTCGGACTGCTGTTGGTGGTGATCGGTTGCTTAGAAGAGTTGGATCCCATGTTGATCCATACTGCGTCGGCCTGTATCACACACGGCGTGATTGTTGGTATCTTGAAGGTGTTAAGCGAGAGGTTAGGCGAGAATCCGTTAGTGTACTCTTGCAGCCCGCTGTGTGGCACGGATTAAGGTGAATTTCATCACAGATCCAGGTGCCTTGGCCAACATAATGATCGTGTTTTGTTCTTTAGCGTTTCCGCACGACGCGGATCTTCGCCAGGGGTGTTGGTCTTGCGTAAAAACCTGTGCACTCTCATCAAATAAGGCCACTTTAGAAGTCAATGTGGACTCAGAATTAGCCGTCCGCATCGAAGTTATTGTTAAGTTGACTGTTTGAAAACTTCGGCCCGCAATGGCTTTGGCATTCCAGCTCTAGTTTTCCAGCGAGTCATTCAAATTTTAAGGTGGACTAGCAGAAATCCCTGGAGAAACTCAGCGGAAATCCCCTTTCATCGAGCTCTCAGCAGTGCCCGCTTGAACGTATCGAGGAACCGTTCGGATTATTATTTGGATTGATGGTGATAAGGTGGCGGATAGTCATGCGTAGCTACATTTCTCGGAAAAACTCTTGGAAGCATCTAGAGATGAACTGCGATCTGTTATCCCGGGTTATGGGGTCGGGCAGGTTGTATTGTCTGGAGACCTGGAAGAGGATTCACAAGGTATTGTTTGGTTTTGGTGGAGCGTCAGGCATAACTGCTTGCCACATAGAGTGGGCCTCGACCAAGACGATTCAGGTCCTCCATCAACAGTGCAAGCCACCGTGTTCCTTACCGGGCGTTTTATTTTCACAGGTGTGAGTAGAGTTCAGAAAATCGACTCTGATCTGTATTGACAAAGGTCCTCTTCACGTTAATATCCAGGCGGTATAATGAAATTTCTATTCGTGACGAGAAATTCAGTTTTTCGCAAGAACACATATACTGGCTTTCCCTTGGGTAGAAGGATATGTCGCGACTCGTGGACCTCTGCATTTTAGGTGGTCCAGATTCGCCTTTCAGCTTTCTAGGGAGGGTTCACTTAGTAGAAATTTGATTTAAATTTGATTTGATTTACACAAATCAACCCAGCAACTGAGCAGGCACTTTGGAACGCGCTTGCTCGTTTTCTGATAAATTCTTACTGACGCACATGCTTTGGACCCTATCTCAACCCATCAGGTTAGAAAATTACCGCAACATTTTTCACAAATTTAGGGTTGGACCGCATGCCACTTTGACAACGACGGAAGATGAACTCAGCTTAGAGCGCCCTGGAGTGTTCAGACTTCCTGCGTGGGCAGCCTCGGATTTCAGCTTTTTGACGGTAGATCGTATCTTGGCTAGAAAAGAGGAAACGTTTAGTTAACTAGATTCCAACTTAATTAACTAGGAAACGGATATGTACATTTAAACATATGTTTAAATGCCGCTCCCAGGGATGATTGATTTTTGCAACTTGTCTTGAAACTAATTGTGCATCTGTACACGTGTGAAAAGTTAAAGATCGCACATTTATGAAAACTTGAATGGTTAGTCAAATGAAGGCGGAAAGTCTAATTCACTTATGTGCAGCGATGTACGATTTTTGGGAACGCTGGATGCATTCCGATTTGAAAACAAGATAGGCCATTGACGGTCATTAAAGTCCAGCACCCCTAAAAAGGTCGCTCCAACTCTTAATGGGTTAGGCCTAGAATCATAAAGCGTGGGCAGCGCTATTGAGGTTTAGGTGATGACAGTTTTCTGAGTTTCAAAGTTTTCCAAAACGGGGTAGGCTTGCCTTTCAGCTAGCGGCCTGGCATTCTTAGTGAGAGATGCTTTTTTACCCGGGTGGACTTCTCAACGAATGTCACACATAATTACGCTGCTGGTACTGGATATCATAATCGGAGCCAAGGGATCTGTGCACATCCTGTGGAAATTCAAGCTGTATCTTCGCACAACTGCCAACTCTCACAGTTCCGTTAGAGGCTTCCAAATAGCCACTGGGTACCCAAGAAAAAGGCTACCATGGGGCCTTAACATTCGTTTGTGCCGTGAAAACAACTGGGTTGCAAACCCCGTCAGCATTCCTGAAAGATATTTTTATCATTTGATTTGGTAAGCACTTAACTTTAGTTTTATCTACAAGTATCCACACTGATTATCAGGTGTCAACCGAAAAATTCCCACGTGACAACAACTTTGATGGCGAGATTATATTAGTCAGAAGTCTAGCTTATCTGCTTGTTTCAATGAGTCTTTGCGGGCAGCAGTTCATTTAATTGGCTAAATTTCAAGGTCACCAAATGCCTCGAAACGGAACGGGCAGCTCACTAGAAGCACACCCAAATTATTTTCGCCCAAACCATAGGGTATTCGAAGTTGTGACTTTTACGGGGAGTTACCTACTCCGTTTGCACCTTCAGGTGATAGATTGCTCATAGCATTTTCCTTAAGTGAGCAAAATATCAAGGTTACCAACCATCACCGATTCGCATTTTGTCACCGGTTTACGAGGGATAAATCCCGAAATCGCACTTTAGCATATTTTGGTGTTGTTCGGTGTTCTTTAAGAATGAAATAACATCCACAGAATTTCCAATTAAAATCCCGCCCAGGTAAATCGGTCATGGACGTTTGTTTGCTGTATACTCCTCAGATTTAACAAAGGTGACATGTTTGTTCTGAGAATTTCGTGACAACACATTTTCCTATGGAGCTCAGCTTCCATTAAGTACAACATTGTTAGACAACAGCATGAATTGTGCAGTGGAGATGCGAGGGCTATCTCTGCGAATGATTCCCTTTCCCGGATATGCATTACTAGCCTGCGGACAATACAGCGTCAGAAGATAACTGTAGATAAATTACCAACGCAGTGGTATCATTCCTATCAGGAATATGACGCTCCATAAGTGGAATACGTCATTACGCGGTCACCTTGATAACGGTAGCCGTTACCACTCACCTCGACTACTTATCGTAACTGCCAGGCCCGTGTCTATGTGTGACGCTGATTATGAGGCCTCACCTATGCACGGTAATCAAATCTAATGGCTAACGACGGCTCGCCATACTCAAACGTCATTCGATGTCGCCTACCTTGGCTGCTTATTGCAACTTCCGGGCCCGTACCCATGCTTGAAGCTGACTATAGGTCCACAACTATTAATAATAGACTGATCCAACGGTCAACGGCGGTCCTTCATATCCATCCATGTCGTCCGTCTGCCAAGCCCATGCCTGAAAAATACGAAGCCACCCTTGGTGAATAATGTTTCTATTTAATTGTTGTATCGGTACAAACGTATTTTGTAGTCAATCCAGTTCACAGTTTCAGGAAGCCTCTTTCATTTGACAGGGTTTCTGAAAGGAAAAATGTACACTCAATTACGACTCGTATACACTCGTATATATAGGATATAAGCGCCGCATGCGCTTTGCGTGCTCACCTTTTGGTGCTGGACACATTCATTAATGGAATTCCTTGGGGCACAACCGAAAAATCGTTTTCTAACTGTCTCGTTACAGATTCGCTGACATCGACCCACATGAGCTATTGTCCTGAGACAACCATTGTGAAACACCTGAAGACGTCTTAGTTCCGCTGCTCGAACAGGCCAAGTCTCACAACCATACGACAAAACAGCCCGTACTGCAGCCTGATACACATGTTCCTTTATATTCAGGGATATATCGCTTTGACGTCAAAGGTGTTTCAAATTAGCGAACGCGTCCCGAGCCTTGTAGACTAGTGCATTGGCCTCATCTGTCACACTACAATCGAAACCAATACAGCTTTGAATGTATATAAAATGCTCCACAAATTCGCATGCCTCTCCTTAGACTGTAAGTGGGTGTTCAGTGACTGAATGTCCAGGAGCAGTGTTTCAGGACTGGTGACCATTTCTCTTACGTTTACTTTCTTTACTGGATCATGGCACTGTCCACCTCACGTAATAAATTCCAGATAAGTTATTCCATCATCTCGGAAGTCCCACTCCCGTCAGTACTTATAAGTCTGATTGCTCTCACCACGCCATTTCTGTGCGTGCTTATACCAGTTTTCTCTAGATCTCTTGCACTACAGTAGCACATATTAGCAAACTCAACCCATGCTCGATCGCTAGTCTACTATGTACGAATCTACCTCTATCCTGTCTCCTTTAATCACTTGTTGTCACCACCCTAAGTGTGGTAAACAATAAGTTTTCTCTCTATATTAATGCACTCTATCCTGTTGGATGTCTCCTCAATCTCACCGGGCTTTACTGGTCTCATCTCATTCCCTCGTCTTCCCAAGCTTCGTCCTTCGGCAGTCCCACGTCAAACGCCTTGCCTGCCCGTTATCCGTTCGACGTGACTTGTTTTTTACACCCACAGTGACCTACAACCGAACCAGAGAAATACCTACGATCGTACACCGGTTTTGTTCTAGCTCTGAGGATTCCCCCGGCCAACCAAAAATATCCCGCTGCTCAGAGAATTGCACATCCCAGCTCCATGATCACAAACATGACGTCCGTTACGAGGCTGCCCAGAAACCGAAGTATGTCAGTGTGATGGTGGCATGGCACTGCCATACCCACTTTGATAGCACACACGCAACTATTCCTTTCTTTCTCCTGACTGTGCCATATCGCCCGCAACGACGAACAAACTCGTGCTTTATTCTGACTGTAACCTTATGATCATGCCTGACGGTATGCCACCCACTAGTTGGGAATAAACTTACTTACACTTACACTTTGTGGCTGCATGTGTATTTTGATGGGAACCCGTCAGCGTCAGTTTGTTTGATTGGACAGCTTCTTGATCTCACCAAAAACCCTAAGTAAGAATCACCGATCCTTAGACTTACACCCCAAATTTCCTCAAAACTATACTTTATCCAACGGAAACTCATACACAGGTTCTTAGCGTTTGACAGTTTGACACTAATCAGAATGGAGAACCGCAGCGTCTCAACTTTCGCCCCATTTGCGAAGATTCCAGCTTGACCTTATAGAAAATAGGGTGGCAACGGTATAAATGCTATTTTCCGTTTTGTCCCCACAGTTGACTCATTAAAGCGGCTGTGGCTTCTGATAAACCATGGTGTGTGGAAGATCAAGTTGAGGGCCAACAAAGCTGGTGCACGGATTCACGGATTGATACACAAGATCGGGGCTTTCGCCCAAGTATCCCGGATCGGTTTTGTTTTTGTCGTTCAGCGGCTGTCGTACACCTGAAAGGCACAAGCGAAAAAAAAGGTTGTAACACTGCTCTTTAAATTCTCAGCGCGGGGCAGTATGCTTGCCAGCACGAGGACTCGCATAAAAAGTGTCTAATTGTGCTTTGAACTGGGTTCTAGAAGGAGCGTGGACAACTGTCGGAGGAAGGTTATTCCACGAGGCTACTACACGAAATGATAAAAAGTTTTGCTTGATAAAAGTGTTCGCTCTGAGCCTGAAAATCTTCCTACCATGTCTTCAACGTGTGTTTGCTGGCTCAACAGTGAAAAACCTGTTGGCCAAAACTTGTTCAAACAGGACATAAGTAAGAATTAGGTCTCCTCGGAGGCGGCGATACTCGAGGGGAAATAGGTGGAGCGCCGCGTCTTCCTCGTCGTCTCCCTCCCGAAAGTCTCAAAATAAAGCAACCATTCCCCACTAGTTTTAGAAAGCTTCCTATCGTTGCAAAAATCGTCTCATCAGACGAAGCCAAGGGGGTCTTCGCAGCTAGTAAGTAAAGCTACTGGCACATGCTGTATACAGTGCTTTGGCAAAGTTCTACCTTCACAGCTATCCTGACGCTTTGAGAATCCCATAAAGGAACTGGTGGGTTCATGGGCAGAACCAAAAGGCAGCACATATGGTGGCCAGTACTTTTGTGGATTGAGAACTTCCTCGGGGCTCCTGTGACACGCCGGGCCTGGAAAAATAGAGATATGGTGAACTGAAAGCAAGTTATTAGGATGTGTACGGCAGTTCACGGGTACACGTATTGATACACAGGATCGAGGCGTTCGCCCAAGCTTCTCGGGTTGCCGTGTCACCATTGTGACAGCTGAGGCAGCCGTTCGCCGTTGTCCCTTCGTACTGAGTTTGATCCAAGTTGTTTAGCCAATGAGTCTGAGTTGCGTAAGTTCTTTCCGCATGTCCACTGAGGTGTCCGGCACACGAAATGATAGCTGAGATCTTTGGTTTCCTTAATTGATCGTTCAATGCGTCATAAAAGTTGTTTGATGGTATCGGAGCTACAATTGGTTGGATCACAGTCAGTCAAGGTAGACAGATGTACGATTTAATTCCCTCTAGTGAAGCAGCCTTGTTAGATGATACCCATGGAGATAGATACAAACGGGCAGCAACTGAAGCGATAATCTTTCCGTTCAAAGACTTTTGGCAACGCTAAACCTGTGATCCCACCGCAATGGCCTCAGCATCGCTAGAGATGCGCACCCGAATTCTAATCGAGGGTGATGGGGCAGTTAGCTCTACCAATGTGGTTACCCCCCGAATTCTTGTTTATGATGCACAGCACAAATTAATGCCAGCCTGGTCTAGTGTGACAGCAAACGCAGCTCGTTATCCTGCTTACTTCAGAGTGTGGACATAAAAGCTGGCAAACAGGCCGGCTTTAGGAATAGAAGCCTCATTTTAGGAAGTCTGGGGGCGTCGGCATCGGCTGATTGCAGATGTCATGGCCAATCCTAATGTATGACGAACGTGGTCATCATTTGCAACGAAATGGCCAGCAAGGTGCGCGCCATTTGTTGTTCGAGGATGGGGGCTTAGGTTAGATGGACTGAAGAGATGCGTCACATTTCCATACCAGTAGCGAGTGAAGCCGTCAATCTAATGACACCAAGCAACGACCTGTGAGAAGTGAGGTTCTTTGTTTCACTGGTTGCAAACAGGTAACTTTCGATCGGCTAGCTGAGCTGTTTGCTTGAAGAGGTTATGTCCTTATTGGTGCTGGCATTATCGTTGTGCGAGCACTGCACATATGGAAATACATTCCTACTTCAGATTTCGGAAAACATGGTCGTACGCTGGTTGAGATACCGATGGGTGGCCAGGATTCTACAGGAGGGAAGATTGGCGCCTCACCCGAAAACTTGGCTAAATGGCCCAACTGCGGGTGGTGGAGACCAAAAAGTTTAGTAATTCCTAAGACAATTATAGATTTCGCTTAACGGCACGCAACTGAAACTAACGATACTAGGCAGCGTTCCGTGCCGAGCCTTGGGCGCACACCAAAAAATTCTCTGAAACCATAGTTCGAAGGAGGGGAATTTTAACATAAAGTTTTAGCATTTGATGGTATTTGTTCAAACCTTTAAGATCCCTCCATGCGGCCGCAGTTTTGTTGGAAGTAGTTTAAACGTACTCAAGACTCACTATGGGTGCGGAATTCATATTTTAATGGCTGCCACTGGCTTCGCATGATGTGTCCGTGAAGACGGTGAGAAAGTTTGTGGAAAAGCCTGTTTCTTCGCATGTTTCCTTGTGTGTTGGAATTGGAAATAATTTCAAAACTGCCTGAACGATACCTACGCCCTCTCTGTTCACGCAAACTCAAAATGGACCAGCTATTCATGAGCTGTATAGGAGAACTTTTTTATCGTTGTGGCAGGCATTCAAGGAATTCGCCGCAGGTAGCAAGCTGTTTTTCTTTCTTTCATGAGGGTCACCACGCGCTACACCGGGGGAAAGGCAAGGTTCTATCTCCAACGGTATACTGATCTCTTGATAGTTCTAGGGTTTTGCATTGGCTTGTGTGCAACTAAGGTAGCCCGGAGGTTACAGGGACAGGAGATCAGAGAAAAACGTGAGTGTCTGGTGGTGTTGCGTGTTTGTTCGATGAGGTGATCTCAGAATGGCGTAGTTACAGCCTAAAGAAAAGCGCAGAGCTTTGCAAAATGAGGTGCCTCTGAGGCGTCATACCGCGTGTATTTAATGGGTCGCTGTCAGCATTTTTTGCTCTGCTATCAATGAATTTTTCTATTCATAGGGGGATTGCCCGGGATATATGCTACAACCGGGGCAAGCTGAGGCCGGAAGCATAAGCGTCCAACGAAAGTTGCTTCCATTTTAGTTTTCCCTTGCTGCATTTCATAAGGCGGTTTATGAAGTTCAGAATTCCCCATTCCTACTTAATTTCGTGATCGTTGAGATAATGGGACGAACGTTGAAATATCTTCTGAACCCCAGCTTTCTACTATCTTCCGGCGAAAATCTTGTCGATCTGGGATATGCACACAACGTTCTCATCTTCGAAGAGGAAGAAAAGGAGCAGATGTTTTTGGATGAACTAACACAGCAATAGTCATTTTTACTGCGAAGTTTGCTTTTACAGGATTTATTGCGAAAGATAAATACATTCTTAAATTTCAGATTACCATACGAAAATAGCATAAATGCTTACGTTTTGCCAAATTTTCCAGTGACCGAACACTTTATGCATGATTTTTCGTCAGGCAGCTAGTATGTGCTGAATTAGTCAGGCGACCAGCCGTAGGTGCCAATATTATAATCGTTACATTTGCAAGGCGGCACCTGAAAAACGTGGGAAGAAGTGAAAGCAGTGGTGCCCAAATACGCTCTTTGTTTTTTGGTAAATGTTTCGACTGTAAAATCGGATAAACCCAGATGTTGTTTATTCCTTGACTGCGGCTGGGTGGCTTTCCCAACGCACTTGGATTTGTGATACGATCAGAGAATCATAAGAGCTTTGTAACAACATGAAACAAGTGAAACCACGCCCCTTTACTTTGGAACCCCACCACTGCATTGAATTCAGCGTCCTCTCATCTCGGATAGTGCGGTAAATTATTGTCTTTTTCAACGATACTACCAACGAGCAAAGCCTGAGTATAGAATATTGTCTTCCGCAGGATACGCTTCTGCATTTAGTTACCCAGCCAGCAAAAAGAATTTAAAGTTATAAGTGTAACGCCGAAGAACAGCAGATGTTTGCGGTGCAACAACGCTGAATGAGGATGAGACTTGGTCAGCACCATTTAAAAAACTTTATTAACGCGCGGGAACCTCCCAGGAGTATCATTTTGGTAACTTATGTTGCTGAGAAACGCCGGAGTGGATATATAATTATGAATAGAATTAGGATGACCTACCCTACCTCCAGCAGTGGCAACTTATCTTGACATATTCATCTGCTCACAGAAGCACTGTAAGAAGTTCGCAGTTAATTATTCTGATATTTTACCACCAGTGGCAACTTGCACAAAATTGCCCCTCAGCACTCTAGGTCTTCCCAAATAACCGAATCTTCATTTCTGTTACACGTTTGACGTGGTTACAACGAACAGTGCCAAAGATATTGTTGATTGTGGAATGGTCAAACTGCAGCCTAGAATCGTTCAGCCCGTATTACAACAGAAGCCTTAGTCCTGGTATTAGCTTGATGACCTAAGCGCTGACAATTTTCTGATAGAAATAAAGGAATAGAAATAGAAATAGAGGAATTCCCTCCAGGTTTCTTACAATCATGAGGCGATGGCCGATCAATATAAGGAAGCCATATATAACGTCATTTTGGTGTTAGGAGTTTTAATAAGGATAAGTTTTTCAGCTCATTGTTGTCGAAAGCTGCTTGGTAAAACACACGAAGTTATAGCCACCAATGACGTTGAATAAGAGGGCCCTCCGCCAGTGGTGGATTTGCCCGATTTGGCATGCGAAACTTCTGGAGTAAGAGGGTACGGTATCCACTATCACAGGAAGGATGAGCGTTCCAATTTTCTCACAAATCTTTCATTAGTAACTTGCAAAGCACACATTCCAATATATGAAGATATGTTATTGGCTTCTGGCCAATCACTCTTCTCAGTCACATGTCTAAGGAGTGAACATTGTTTATAAAGTTTCCTTAGTGCTAGATTATACGCGTAATTACGATCATCGCTTGGGGTCACAATGATTACAACTTTCAAGACTGCTGTTGGCAGACATGGAGCGGAAAAGCGCAATGGCAAAGTAAAACAGGCTCTTTTGCTGGAAACTGCCCCTAACGTTATACTTGTTCTGTCGCAACTTCTCCGAAATTCACCTGATATTTTCCGTTCCCACCCCTGTAACAAAATTTTGTCTAGTTACAGAACAATAGAAGCACTAATAACGCGGGCAAAGAGAGAGCATTTGTGCATCCGACATGAGTTTTGAGATATTTGAAGAAAAACCTCGGGAAATTACCCGCATGAAAGTAACAAAGAGCGCATCAATAGCAAGCCAAAATGTTAAGAAACCACAACGATTGATTAGCAAAACGAAATTTAAGACTAGTGCTGCTGAGAGTTTTTTTAACGAACTGCTTATATTTAGGCAACCCGGAGTACCACTGATGGCGATTTTTGGAGGGATGCGCAAAACTAGCAGCGGATCGGGTGATTTTGCTGACTTTTGAACAGGTGGCCGTTAATAATTCCGCCTGGGATGACAATTGGGTTGTACACGTATGGCCACCGACTAACGCGATGCTATCCAGTCATGAAGAGATCAGA
>SJOL01001274.1:29001-95569 GCA_004794785.1 Opisthorchis felineus | reverse complement strand
CATCCCAGCGTAAATAGAATAGACGGCGCAGAACTGGCAAGCGTGTGGAAGACGGTTTAGACCACTCGAGCTGACACGTGGTGTGCGGTTGTCAGAAAGAACAGTCATCAGCAGACCTGAGATGAACTTAATCTCACCCACCCCGCAACCCCCAACTAAATTATCGTAGCATTTAGAGGCCCACACAGACCAACAAAATTTACCAGTGGCGCCCAAAGTGAATCCTCAATTGAAGCGCCTTAAACTGGAGGATCAAGGAACCAAACCCGGTAAAAAATAATTTTAAGTTTCCCCAACCCATCAACCGTAATATTTAGGCAACCACACTAACCGACAAGACCCTTTAACTGACATTCAGCACTGATCTAATGTGCTAATCTGAAGAAGTCCTACTGATTGGTTCCCCGTCTGCCTTAAAACCTGGCCAACTTGGTAACCTGCTCACTTGGCCTGAGGAAGTTTTGTGTGAAAAGCGAAATGTATCCCAGTTAAAAAACCACCGATTGTTTGCCATGCCCTTCTGAAACGATGACTTCTTAATCAGTTCCAAACTTTCTCCAGTCGATTGGAAACAATAGGAAGGTTCCTGGCGACCCTGGGTATATCTTTTTGTATATCTTTATATATCATTTGTTTGTCCTGGATTAACAGTGTCCTCATCATCATCGACAGCATGACATCAGTGTTCAACACCGATGCTTCACTGTCGTAAACAGATTAGCAGTTTACTGAGTGCTGGATAGTAACGGCGATAATGCAAGGTCGGGCAGCATCTGTGTGATCATGTGGTGACGAACAGGCAATGTGGTTTCGCAAAAATTGGTCATTTTGGTTCCTGAGTAGATACTGCTTTCACTGTCCATTGCGCGAGGATCGTATTTCAAACGTGGTCAGCTAATGAGTGGATTGTGTGGAATGTAAGTAGACGTAATCGTTTTCATTGAAGTAAAATATTTGTCTTGGAGGCCATGGGGTTGTCAGCTAAATCTAGGGATTTGGTTGACCCCTGCGACCACAGATGGCCCCTATTTGAGGGGACCACAGCAGACAACGGTGGCCTGTTAGGTTAGTGGATTGCGCGTTTGGACTTATAAGCAAAAAGAACCCATTGCCTTGTGGTTTTAGCCCAGGCACACGTACTGCTAATGAATCCAACAGTTTCCCCCTGTTTCACTGGCTATAACTGGGTAACATTTCATGAATAGGAGTTTTTCTCCAAGTTATCCCTTCACCACATGTAAGCGAAGGTTGGTCTCACTCATGTACTTGCCGACAAAAGATCGAGCCACGCATTTTGGAAATCCCTAACAATTGGGCAACCTTATCCTATCCATTCAACGTGGTGCTGGATTTCCTTGTTGGCCTTCAACTGGTCTGAGTGTACTTCAGTTATCATCCCATGATGTTCCATTTCCTCTTTCTCTCGTTATTAGAAAATACAATAAATTGGAGAACAGATTGAAGAGACTACGTGAGATAAACGAAGAATATGATCGCAAAATCGACCTCCGAAAGAAGCAGTTTCATCTTTTCTTGTCGGCGCTTCATGATCTGAGAGATATGATCGAAGGTACACAAACCGTCTGTTGTAATTCCTACTGATGTGTTTAACTTTCAGATGATGAGTCTTTCCTGTCCCCTTTGGATGAAGGCGTTGCGGAGAATGAGTGTACAGAAGATTCATCGAAAATGGATATTGGTTGACTTTCGCATGCTACCTCTAATTGGATTTTTCAATACATCTGTTTTCTGTCGTGAATTCCTACTAGGTCTCCTTATTGATTCACTTGCATGTGCCCTGGCATGTGTCCATAATAATGCACCTGGTCTTCCAAGAGACCACAATCGGTCCACCCTGCACCAATCTGATGGGCCCCGATCAGAACCGCAGACCTCATGTACCTGTCTTACGCGAACCAACCAGATCTTTCCTAATTGCCATCCAAGTATATGAACTAGCAACTGTCACTTCCTGTCTGAGGTTCAGTGACCTTCGTTTCCATAATTTCCCAAGTCTTGTAACCGAGCGGATAACTTCAGATAGTTAGGTAGCCTCATCTGCATAATTCCCATCCACGAACGCGTGGACCTACGGTCAGGTTTCTTCTCTCTAACATCCGTCCGTTTGCTAATAATTAGTCGAACGTATGCGCTGAAATCTAAGCGAGGATATCGTCAGTGTTTCTAGTGCGCCTGCACATTGGGATTGTTTGCGGTCTAGTTCAAGACTGTTCTCTCCGATCGTGTCACACTCATCGCGTGCGTGGCGGCTTTGTGCAGTGGCTGTTGAATTGACTCAGTGTCTGCGTAATATTCGCGAAAAATGCGTTGAAAACTGAATCTGCTCCATACACTGATTGAGGACGTGCAGCTTTATTCCGGCTTCCGTAAGTTTCGCGATACATCTCAGATACTTCTGAAGTCCCTTTAGCTCGCATGGGTCTTTGAACTGTCTCGAGTGGCTGAATATACCTCTGGAATTCATGAAAAAGAAAGAAGGTAGCGAACAAGGCTTGTTTTCTGTGACTGTTCTTCTTGGATAATAAATCACATGAAAAAAAGGTTAAAATCGGGGGGCACTCTAGTGAAATAGAAATCAAAGGAAGGGAAGGGGTTCAATGAGGGGTAGGTCAATGGGTCACAGAATCAATTAAGCGACGTCAATGACAGACAGGCCTGTGGAACCGGATTTTTCGCAGGCCAGTTCAAGTTCAGAGGTCGAACAAGTTTATTTTGGACACAGTTGTGGGTCCAGCAGTCGGATTCCAATTGCCTCGGCGATCGATAGTCGTCTAGATCGCACCATCATGATTGGTTTAGATGTACCCGGTTTACGATATCGGACAGTTAAACTTCCTCGATGTTAGTACTAAAATGAAAACTGACGGAACTATGGAGCACAAAGTCCATAGAAAGCAAACGTGTAAAGGTCAGTATATTCACTCCGATAGCTTCGTTCCGTTGCAACAGAAACCTAACATAATTAGAAGCCTGACTGCGAGGTCAATGAAGAAATCCCCCTCCGACTATTTACAAGAGAAGCCGAATTTATTGGGACGCACATTACTGCAGAACGGATATCCTGGACGGTTCGTACTCAAGACTGCAATCTGTAAAGCCCAAACCTAAAGAATGTTCAGTTGGGAAGAAGCCCGTCTACATGATGCTCCCAGTTAAAGGTGACTCGGTTGTTGAACTAATCACCAGAAGGCTTAGAAGCTCTGTTGATACAACACACATGGCTACTAATCTGTGCTTGAGCTTCAGTTCCAGCCCCACTGTCAGGTTCCGTTTGAAGGACAAATTGCTACGTTCTGCCACCAGCTTTTGTGTGTACTCATTTGTATGCTTGTGCCGAGCATCATACGTTGGTCGTACGATAAGGCATTTGTCGGACAGAATGCGAGAACACAATCCCGTGTATCTGAGCGGTAGTTGGAAGAAACCAGGCTTAAGCGCAATTGCCTCACATTTGGTCGAAACCAGTCATGCCATCGACAAACAACAAGCAAATTTCTTTGGCGAGCTAAAGTTAACCTGCTACTCGCTTTTTTGCAGACCTCGGAGGGTATGTAACGGAATTTTTTTTCTCTGGCCAGCGGAGTTCTTGTGTTAGTTGATTTTTGCGCTTTCGGAACTGGGGGTGCAATGCACATTGTCCCTCGACGCACTTTACTGTCTAATGAACATTGCTGACCTTGCGGAACAACTAGGAAACATCAAGGTGTCTCAGCGTTTATGGCGCGAAACTGTTGACTGGAAGGTCTTTAGTTTGATCCCAACCCTCGCTTTTCCGAATGCTCCTGTCTGGGCTTGGGCAGCTTCGCAGTATTTCAGCCCCGGTGCTTCAAGGCTGCACGGAAGCTATGCACCTAATTGATGTCACAGCTGAAAACACTGGTTCCATGTCGTGTAAAGGTTGTTGAGCCCACTCTGAGCCCAGCGTCCACAGATTTGGACAGAATTCACAGTTGAACTGGGGCACGGGAACTGACCCTGGAAATCGGTGTAAGAATTGACTGTTATCTGAAGCCCCTCCGATGAGCCAGTTCCTGGAAAAGCCCGGCCATCAGGCCTTTCTTCTGAAGGTTGCTGTTGTGTGTGGCCTATAACGAGTGACTTCAAATCTAGTACCTAAAGTCAGATAGCAGCCAAAAACGCAAACTTTGCGTTTCTAACCGAAGAACCCGATATTCATCCGTGAACTGTTGGTCCTGTTACCACTATAAAGCTTTTACTAAATATCGTCTAGAGTAGTGTGTCCAGATGTAGGGCCGATATTTCGAGAAAGAGGTTAGGTTCCCGAAGAAGACACGGTGGGGATTCACGCAATGGCTCAGGAAAAGACAGACCTAGTGAAAAATCTGCTTCTGTTCTCGTTAACAAGAGATCGAGTGCGAGAGGACCTTTTCATATATTAAGCGGAATAAGTGCAATCGGGCCGTCCCTTTCGCAGCTGAGAGGAACTAAACACGAACCGGCAATAGGAGGTTAACTCGTGAGTGCTAGCAGTTTCTCACCACCAGAACAGAAAATCACCGGATAAGACTTCCAGAGAGTGTTTGGGCAGCTAACCTTTGCACCGAGTTTAAGCATGGGCCGAATTATGTGATCGAAGGAGGTTGTGGAGCTACCATAAATGACAGTACCCAGTCCTCTCGTGTTATCGTTCTATTCCTGCTTCGCTAACGTGGCCTGCCATGATACTTTTCCTTTTTCTTCCATTTTAAGGTATACATGTAGCTAGTCGAGTGAAAACAAGGTTAACCTCATCGTGAATCCATTGAGATAGGCCAAGAGTGTTAATTAAGTGAGGGTGGTCACTGTAGAGGAGTGTTATTGTTGAAACTCCCCTCTCGGGTATTCTTTCCAATCCTGCTAAACGACATTAAATCAACACAAACTGGAATTTAACGGGCTGACTGGTGGGTAGATTCTGTGGCACTGTACATCGTCCTTTCTTTTCAGCTGGCATCAATCTTACCACTGTACGTCTTCTGACGTTTCCAAATATTGTGAGGTTCGATACCAGTGTAACGGTGCAAACTACTTCTGGGACATGTAAGTAGTCTGCGGTCATGTTGGAGCTCCGTCCTGCGTCTGATGGAAGGTGGAGGTTATTACGGAACTTGTGGAAATTCCTTGCGATGTTCGTTTACAATTGTGTAGTAGTCAATGGATATCCATAAAAGTTCAAGAAGACGCGTGTGGATGTTCAGCTTTTTAAAAGTGTGTGCATATAAGAAGCTTACTTTCCGGTCCAATAGCTTGTAACTGCTTAGTTGGTGTTTGCTGATAAACGACTTTGAAGCGGGGGCTTTCTCCTTTCATCAGTTATATCCCTCGAAAGCTCTAAAAATGGCAAGGGTAGAGGAAGGAGTCGTGTGTTCATGTTTACCTACACTAAACTCTTCGTTTTTTTTGCTGGCAACCGAGTCTTTTAGCGGTCAATGCTACTCTTGGTTCCTACCGAGTAAATCCAATAGTTATTCACCAGTTAGACCCCCAATCGAACAGAGCTCGACACTGGTCACATCCAAGCAAAAAAACGGCAGTTCGTTCTTTGGCAGCAGGGGAATTTCTACCTTCAACAGCAGTACAGCCATGGGCCTCAGATATGGAATTCGGATTTTTTTTAAAGAATTTTTTTACAAAGGAGCTGTCACAGGCACCAGTATCTACGTTTGTGGTAGTTTCCATTTCGAGACGTCGATAGAACGTGTCAGTCACCTGAGCAGGTAAAGTTCCAGCGATGAAAGGACGTCATGACATTCTCGTGTTGTGAGTAACAAAAGCGTGAATAATCTGAAATCGGCTGATATGGAATTGCTGGCAGTCGTATGAAGACCACAGAACAGACGCTGGAAAGAATCTTGATGAGACGTTTCTTTGTGTCCAAATTGATTCTAGGAGGGGTTCTCTCCACAACGAAGATGTAATTTGGGCTGCAAACTCGCCCTATAGAACGAACTGAACTAACGACGAACCTATTGTGTAATGCCTTTCGAGGAAGATTGGCACTTTTCGTCATGGAGATTAGATGACTGCACTACTGAAATCATGTATCAACATCGACGTTGACCTTTGATTTCACCTCCGGTTGTTAATCCCATATATATGTAAGAATGCTTTCATGTCTTCATTTCTGGAACAACATGAACACTTCACAGAGCCGGAACCAGCAGCCAACGTCAAGACATTCATATGGGGTTCGAACCCAGGTCGTCGAAGTGATAGTCCACGAACATACCCACTTGGCCTTTCGGATCAATATTATACCGTTTGGTACTGACGGTTATCGTATGCAGGGATACCATGTCTATCCTCATATATATAGAAGAAAACCTTACCCCATTCGTTTTTCGGGTCTGAATACCGCTCTAGAGCCATGGAAATTCTGTTTCGTGAACAGTTGTGTCCATATAGTATCATCGTACCGAAAAATAACTAGAAGCACACTGCAAGCGACCTTCAAAAAACAAGGGGCCGCTACATAAACAAAAGCATTACTTCTGTTAGTAAAGAAAGCAGTTTCACCCAAAAAGCAACAGCTGAAATTCCAAACAACAGCCCTTTAGAAATTAAAGTTGATTTCATCTTGGGTTCTTATGATCCAGAAATGTTGAGTAATCAAACACAATCCAGTGCTTCAGCATTAATATGTGCCAGTTTCGTCGTAGTTTAATACCCACATAAATTTCCAAACTGTACAGCGCTAAGCACAATTCATCATTTAGATTTTGTCGTACTTTACTTGTGAAGGATATTCGGATGAATTCATACTTGTTAGTTGGGCCCTATTCTTAAAAATTCTCGTCTCTTGTTCATAGGCACTACTCTTCTTCCGGAACCACCTGTTAATTTGGTGTATATCAGGAAGTTAAAGCACACGTGAAGAACAAAAAAATGTTCTTGTAGGACGACTTAAGCTTGTGTGGTTTCGTGACATTTTATTCAACCGGGTACTGCTATCACTCTGTATATGGGAGGCAGAAAAAATGTCCCTGTAGTGGTGAGTCCTGTATGAAATTAAAAGCAATAGTAGATACATGTAGTGATGAGAGGTGATATACAACGAAAGTTATACTTAATCGTGTCGACGATGAGAACAGGAGTGAAATTGGAAATCGTAGGTACGAACGGACGGGTAATCATGATGTCTGCTCACCACACACACTTCCATGTGCATATGCTTGCGGAGATATTCTGACGACTGGATACCTGGAATTAGTCCACCTTACGTAAACGACGCATCGTTTTGGCTGATCTGACGTATTCGCTTATCTAAAACGCAATTGTGCTTCGTGTTGTGCTATGCGAACGATCAGGTGATGCCATGCTGTACCCACATATATGCTTTCCCACTTGCACCCGCAAATCTATACACCATACCGGGGCGTGCAGAGTTGCGATACCCTCCTTAGCCGGCAGAACTGGCAATCTTGCTGTTTCCCACAATTACGTTAGGTCGGGAACGGCACGTTACATCGCACCCCTTAGGTGATGATGTTCTCGATTCATGCCAAGTCTTTTGTAAGTAGACGGTGACTTTCTTGACAGAGCTTCGGAATATACGGTTGACTTAAAATATTCCAGATTTTAATGGAGACATGCTGTTGAAATAGATTCGATATTCTCGTGTAGATAACCCGTGAACAAATGTCTGCTAATGACTCGTTCGCCCAAAAGACTTATTTACCTGATGAGGGGCTTTGATGAGCTGTCTTGATTAGTGATCCATCTGTCATTTGGCATGTTCATTATTTTTGCGGAATCTGTTGTAATGGCGATGGCTGCAGAGAATTCGCTTTGCATGCTCACAATCTTTGCAAATTATACTGATTTCGTCTGTACAGCGTCTGTGGAGGTGCTCACTCTTTTCGAAAGGCATGAAAATGAGGCTAAATGAACCACCGGTTGTTGGATGTCTTTCCCGTTGCCCACTAAACAAAAGCTGCACGTTTTTAGCTTATACCCTTAAAAGACTACGTGCCTTCAGTACGGTAAACGTAAGAAAAGCTTGGTTACGTAGTAAGCCAATGGTTTTTGAGACATGTTAGTATTGTCAGTTTTCGACCAAAATCACTGATTCAAAAGCCTGACTGCAAGACTGGTGTTTGGCGAGAGATGTTGGTGCCTCCCCTTTTTTAAAGAACATGTCTCCACACATGACCGAACACCCAACTTGGAGAACCAGGAGAGTGTGGTGGTCATAACCCCAGCTCTTCATCAACCTGGTACGAGACTGTGCGAGTGTCTCACGGACGCCCCTTAGTGGTTGTTGATAGTTAGTGGATATAATCTACTCATTTTGCTACAGATAGGTGTGTTGTGGCCATACGATCAGTAGCTGACAGCATACCACCTTTGCCCAATAAGTAGAGTGTCCTTATTGATGAGGTTCCACTTGCTATGGATTTTCTGTCCTAATGAGCTATGGAAACCAATTTTACTCCCTCTTTGCATTCATCGTGACAGTCATTGCTCGTGCATGTTTTGGAGAGACCGTTTGTGCCAAACTTGCTCTTGCTTATCTATTCGAAGTTTATATATATATATATATATATATATATATATATCATCATCATCATCATCATCATCAGAACGGAGTTACTTGACACCAATACAAACCCGAGAGGTTGAGATCGGTGGGAACACGTACAGAGGCCTGATGTGAACCATCAGCCAACCAAAAGATGACACAACTATGGGCTCCAGCACCAGTTGCTTGGTTATCATTGAGATACCGGAGTCATCCGGCAATTGAGCGCAATACCTCCCTTCCCCACTGTAACATCATGCAGTTGGTACCGGGGGTACTCCATTAGGACACCAATTGACCCTATGTTTCATTACGTTATCATTAGTAGAATGGCACTGACGGGTGGAAACTCATTAGAAAATCGAACAGACCTACCTCAGTTCCGCATGGTTGCGTTTAGCAGCTGGACCGGTTACTGCTCTGATAACTCACGTCTAGTCATACTAAGGCCCGTGGATTCGCCTGTTGCACACAGTTGAGGACGCATTAAGGAAATTGTGCCCCTTCTGATGGTCCACTTGTTTTATTGCGCTGCGGGGATTCGCTTCTGATAGCCTCTCACACCTGCATCATCACCGACGGCACAACATCAGGGTTCAGCACTGATCTACCGCCCTACAACCATAATTTGTTTTAAAGACTTAATGTGAAAAAAGTACGAAATATGATGAAGAACGAACCTAGTTCTGGCCTACTACAAGCATCCCAAGGTATCTACACTTCCAGACACTCATTCAGAAGTGCTGGATAGAAACTGACAGCAGGGACGCCATTGACATCGACTGGCAGCCATATCTTGCAGCTTCTCCCACCAGGCACAGTGGGGATCACGCGGACTCCAGCCCGGAAGGTTGGTCGCACCGACACCACCCAGAATTTTCGTAACTGCCTTCCTACCCCTTTGACCGGGTCAAAGGTTGACCACCCCTCAGCTTCAGTCATTCTGAATTAGGCGCGGAAAATAGCTCGCTCTCTTCGGTAAACGGCAGTTCGGCATGCGCAATACATGGTTTAACCAATGCAGCTTCTGGTGCTAGATACATTTTTGGATTGGGGTTCTTGTGATACAAGCAAAGATTCATCTCCTAACTGTCTCGTTACGAATTCGTTGGCACTGGCCTACATGAGCTACAGCTCTGATACAGCGGCTTTCCAAGACCTGAAGACGTCTCAGTTCCGCTGCTTGCAGGTACCACGTATCATAACCATGCAGCAAAGCAACCCGTACTGTAGCCTAATAGACACGTCTTTGTAGATTCAGAAATATGCAGGTATGCCGCCATAGGTGCCCAAAATAAAAAACGCGACTCGGTCCTTAGAGATCCGTGCAGTGACCTCATCCGCCACACTGCAGTCGGAACCAACAATTTCCAAATGATGTAAAACGGCAAATTCGAATGCATCTTTTTGGATTTAAGTATCCGTTCATTGGCTGTCTGTCCAAGAGCATCGCCTCACACTCTGTGCGTACAATGCGCATGCCAAAGGACGGGCTGACCAGTAGATCCAAAACCATCTGTGCCTTCTTTTCTACTTCGAAGATGAGAACCACGTCTTCCGTTATTTAAACACCAGGGATTTTGAAGACCTGGCTTTCGCCTCATTTTATCGTCCGTCGAGAAATTGAATAGGAGTACAGACATTAGGCGTTTTTCTAGGACACAGCTTTCTGTACAGAGGTTCTTGGAGGACACCCTGTACGTACACAAACGCCGGCAAGTCTGAAAATGGACAGGTTTCGTTATTTTCACAAAATCCAGGTGACAGTTGTTCTCCACCTCGTGCCGTCGACTGCCACGTTTTTCCATGGTCTAACTTGGAAACACCGCTTTTATAAATTACCTGAAAACTCCTCAAATAGCAAAATCTCGGATGTCCCCGGTTTCAAACTCCATTCCTCAGTTGAACGTGGACAACTAGCTTTGGAATACGACGTTTGATTCAAGTGACCTAACCAGTGGAGCTGGCTTAGCATTAGGCTGCATCCAAGTCCATTGATGTTTGTTCTTCGAAAGATTCTGCTGTTTGGGATTTGGTCCTTCCATTTGAACCGAATGGTCTTTCGCGTACACTGCAAACGAACCTAAATGTCTTATGTATAGCATCCAAGTCACGATGTCGTGCAGTAGTGAAGAGAGCACAACAACCCAGAGCACTGCATTTTCGGTACCTATGCGGTGGTGATTTCTACAGACGCGTATCTCGCGGTGAACGCGTACCGTGATGGCCTTTACATTTCATCCGTTTATTTCATTTCCAAGTGTGAGGTCTTCGGATGCTGCCAGGATAACACAAATCCTCGCAGCATGCTATCTCACGGTCGTTTCGCTGGATACTCGATGTTCTGTCCCCTGCGCAAACTGACAAAAGACAGCCGTTTTATAAATATTTTTATTCATGCTGAAGCTGGATGCCGCTGAACCGAACGCCGCATTCAGACGCTGTAATTCCGCTTCAGAATACAGTAGCACACAGTCGTCTGAAAACAGCAATACACAGCAACTAGTCTGGCGCGGCAGCGGCCAGGAAGCTTCTGGAATTGAACAAGTATCTGTACAAGTTCTGCTGCGATCGTGGTTGCTATATGAGGGCTGAACAGGGCTGAGACAAGAACTCAGGTTTGTCTCATTCCGATATGGATTTCTCACTCGTACATACAGCTGCGCAGGCCCACAGCCGGCGCTTCCGCCTAGTTGTGAGGATTTGATGAGGCTGACAAATTGGTACGGAAAAGGTTTTGTAGGATGATCCGCTTCTCTTTGACACGGTCTAAGGCTTTGGCGAAATTAGCGAACAGCCCACTGATCCGTTAATTCCGTTCACGAGGTTTCTTTTGGATTTGTCTTGCGGCAAAAATTAAGTGACTCGTATTTCGACCGATTCGAAATACACTGTGCTCTTCATAGGCGCTTTCGTCCAGAATACCAGAGACTGGTCAGTAGAGCAGGGTAAGAAGCATGAGCATGTATCCTGTTTATAGGAGACTTATTTCGCTCCAAGCCGACTTCCCTCCCATTTATAAAGGGGAATTATCGTTGCACCACTTTTGAACTGTGTTTCACCTTCCAAATTGTTATAGGAGTTGGAGAAGGTCGTTCTGTAGTGTTGGTCCTTCCAGACTGAACTGCTACGCAGCCAATCTGTCCACTCCCGCTGCTGTTCCACTTCGACTGGATTATGGCCGTCTATAGTTCTGCTGCTGCGCTTCAGCCGAGTAAGTGTTCACCATATGTTGTTGGGTGGGGTCTCGAATTCACATTTCCCTCGACGGTTGAGCAGTCTAATAAGTGCGCTATTCAATTATATCATCGGTTTGCTTGTCCTGTCAGCTGAAGATATTAAGATTTCGTCTCATAGATATTCAGTCCAGCAAAAAAATTCTTGTGAGTAGACCACCCACATATGATAGAAGCTCTTCATTTCGTTTGGTCCAGCATTCTTTCATTTTATTTTTCGGAGGTATTTCAGGAGCTTTGTCATGAGGTCCGTAAGTAGTATTCGTTGATCTAGGATTTCTCATGAAAGCTAGATTCCGGTGTCGTCTCTCGGTTCTTCATTTTTCTCACGTCTAACTTGAGTTAGTTTATTCCGGGTCTTCAGAGTGCGACACGGGTAATTCGGTACGTACCGAGGAGTGATATGCAGTACATTCAGCTCCACGCATTTTTTTCGGATCACCACTTTAACAAAATCTCTTCATGACACAGTGGCATAGTCGGTTAGGCGCTCAGGCGAAATACTTGGACGAGTCCAACCCACAGTACATCTATTGTTTCTGAAACTTCCAATGCTGCACACACCTTTGGTAACCTTCCACGGATTGTGTTTCCAAATCGGCCCAGTATATTCTTCCAGGTTTCCGAATGCTCACCAGAATGAGAAAAGAAACCCCCTAACAAGCTTACTGAAGTACTATCGCAGGGACTAAGCTTTTACTTTCCATGTTTTCCAGATGACAAACTAGAAAGTGGAGCCAGACAGACAGGTCAAATAGGTTAAAGATTTAGCTTTTTAGCAGACAATAACAAAGAGCGGTTCTAATATGACCTAGTTTATTGTATGTAGTGCCACTCTAAGGCACCACATAAAGGACCGCTGCCAAACTACATCCTGAACGCTCTGAATACGCTCCGAATGAGAGATGACGTAGATTTGGCCATGTCAGACAAACCCAGGTGCTATATCCACTAATCTTACAGGAACGCATAAGGTGCTTCCGAATCTGTATGGTATTCCTGAAGTGTTCACGTAGGAGATCCTCTCTGAACACAGAGAAATCTCTTCAACACCAATGCTCACACTGCCTGGCAGACGTGATAGATGCCATACGCTTCCGCACTTTCCAAAAGACTAGATTTCAGTTTGTTGAACTTACAAGGTACGCCGCTCCTCTTTTCACCAATGAACCATTGATTGAAAGAAACAAGTTTATTCATAATTTTATTGATTTTTAGGACCGCCTCATTGAAGAAACCCTGTGCGTCATATTTAATGTATAAATCCTCTTTAACTCAACTTTTTAACGACAAGCTGGTGGATCTTTGGGAGATCTTCAGTGAGTCTACCGTTGAATGCATTTTTCATGGAAGAACTCGAGAGTGGCAAACCTAAGTACACTGTTAAGCACTTAAATTTTACCAGGTGTAGGTGAGTGATCCTCTCGCAACTGTGTACAATAAGATAGAAGTTAGCCTTTTGTTATGGAAGTTCGGCTGGGCTGATTCATTCACAGGGTTCACTTTTGTGTCAGGTTGCGTCTCTTATTTCCTGGATATTACTTCAAAACAGCTAAGTGACGATTCGCTGCAAAGACGGCACCACAAAGACGCTAGACGAAGTTCAACACTTTTGATCCCCCGAGAGAGAAACGCAATTTGCTATATGGTCTCACGACTCACACAGTACGAACTATTTCTACTGATACTGCTGAACTACAGCTGGTCCATAATGCTAGAGTGCTAAGCCGCGACGTTCATTCAAAAAGATTCATCACAAGAAACATAGTGCACCAATCTGCCCATCTGGTTGTCAACACGACAGAAAATAAGTCCATTAATATGAGCATATTATTTGAAAGTAGATCCCTGGCGCCTGCGTAGCAGCAACCACCCCGGGACATCGCCCCACCATGAACAAAGTTTTCCAATTAAAATAGCAAATCACGATTTCTGCAAACGCCCAAACCATGACCTTGTCTTCTTCTTCTTCTTCTCGTTGTTTTGTGGCAGAATGTTGGACAACACAGCTTTATTGTGAAAACGCGAGGGTGACACTGGTAGGAGGATTCCAGTCCGCTGGAATATAACATAACTATGATGGTGGCGTCGTAGTACACACAAATCTATGACACACGGAGGAGTTTTCGATGATGAGGATACAAAGCCTTACTAACGTGTCCTTCATGCAAGCTGCAGTTGTAGCCAAATGTTCCGGTTTGAAATATGCTACACAACTAGTGGGTAGCTCAGTTCAAAGTGTGTGAAAGGAGTTAAGTCACTGATTTCTTTTTTCTGATCAGGGATAATTCGGATTTGCGAACGAGGATCCCGCCGGCAAAAGACGACGAGTCTGTAAAGTAAACCACAGAGGAAAGTCGGTGTAGAATACTGCAGGATGTTTACATTTTGGTAGAGTACTTGTTCCGAATACTTGGTGGGGGACTTAGTGGGTGGTCATAAAGCTCCCGTAAACCTGGAACTAAAAGCTACGGGTGAGCGATGACTGACTGACTGGAAACAGGGTCAGGTTGTTGAGAAACCCTATCCTTTGTGCTTATCAATCCAGGACTTTCTTTTAAAATAATTTGGTTTACTTTACGGTCACGTGTGAATGATGAATTGAGGCTAATCAGGTAACGACGGCTTGCCATTTGCAACCTTATAGCTTATATGAGGGCTACTACCAGAAACAGCTTCTGTCGCACATTTCCTGTTTAGCGAAAATCGCACTGTATGGATCTAAAACGCTTGGAACTGTCTGGTGGGGGTATCGTACAGATGTTTCCTTAAGTGTGGCTTGGGTGAGCTGACTGGTCTCGCTGCCAAGAGGAATACCAACTTCCAAACTGCAAATTGACAGTCACTCTTGACGGTCTTAACAACAAAGGTAGGTTTGGTAGGTCTTTAGTCAGATGATATATGTCCTGGCATGATATTTCGTTTGTTTATCGAAAAGTGGCATTTCAGACGAAATTCCTGTTGTAAACAACATGGGAGGCCAGATATCGCTTAATGCATTGACAGCAACCGGCCGATTTTGCAGATGATGTTTCATGTCTCCTCACCCATTAACGCTTTGCAAACCGCGTCAGTGGGCCTATCGATTGCCTTGCGCCGAAAACACTATTGCGGTCGAAAGTTTCCTAGTGGAAGGCTGAGCAACGCCCACGCAATAGGCCATGTTCATTTGCCAGAAGCTCTACCATCCGTCCTGATTGGTCCGTTTGTTCAGGCACTGCCGTCGCAACAGGAACTCGACAGCCCACCTCTTTTTTTCCAGGTTTCCCTCCTGATCAAAGCAACAACCAGCATACCGAACTATCCCGAAACGGTTCCACTAAATCGGTCCATTAGCCCACATTGCGACCGATCGATCGCTTGTAACCGAAACACACGGGTTGGCGGAAGTCTGGAGGGCCAAACGGGGTTCGATTGGTTTCGAAACAAACCCGTTTTGCTTTGTGTCTGCACATACTGAACAGACCGAACTCGCCGTAAATTTAATTCCCGATTATCCTTCAACTCAGATGTGTGTCGCACTAGAACCCTCTGTCGGCTCCGAACTATCATGACGGAGAAGGAATTGGGCAAACAGAAACGGAGCCGTCTTTGTAAACTTTATATCCATGAGTTTTTCGTTTCTGAATTTTCGTGGAAAAGTTTCGGATGTAACCACGCAAGACCGGATGATTTTATCGATTCCCAAGTAGGTGGATTGTTTGTTTTTCCGTTTCTACGTCCTATTCATTATGAGTGTTGCTCACCTTGTAACTGTAAATGTTCTTTCAGGAATGGTAATGCACTCAATCATAACTCTAGATTTAACCTATCCTGACAACTATGCACTAATATGGCAGGAAAATAAAATTACCTACTCAGCACTGGTCAAAAGTTAGAAGCGTAGTTACTTCGAACAAAAGCTTCGGTCGGACTTGAAGTGAACGGTTTAATGAGTGAATGAGTTTCTTCTGGAGTGCGCGTGGTTCAGCGAAGTCGGATGGACCCACAACTACATTTTGAAGCTGAAAAGACGTGTTGTTTTCTTAACCAATCAAATGAACTCACAAACCTTAAAAAAGCTGATGCGCGAATGCCTCGTCAGAGAGAAATGTGTGTGAAGTGAGATGGACCAACTTTCTTTTCATTGAAAGTGGACTCGTACAAAACAGCGATGAACTCGATTTTCAGAAGTCTTTACCACACTGGTTACTTCAGGGTCTAGCACGAACATGCTGGGCCACACTCATGTGGCAGAAGAGTATGCGAGCCACAAAGGTTGCTGTCTTGAAGGTTCTAGTAAAACCGAAATAATGAATAATCTACCCCATGCTTTAACATCCCAGATTCTAAGTACGCAAAGGTTTCAAAGATCAAGTGCAGAACGGTAACTCAAGATTTGTGCATCAAATAACTGAAATGCCACCCCCTTTTTACAATAGCCTTGTCATTTCTCAAAGACAAATTTTTGGGACAGTGTTGCAGAATATAGGTAGAGGGGGTGTGCTGCGTGGTTGTTTGTCTGTTCGCCAGGCTTAGCAGTTGGACTGCAAACGTTTCATCACTAATCTAGATAACATCGTCAGTAGGGGGTTTGGCACAGCGAAATAAACTACGAATAGACCATTCTTAATTCTAGGTATACATGCGCGTGTAAAACTAACTGATATGTTTTCATAAACAAGAGTTGTTTCCTGACAAACGAGAAAATGCTAACAGTAGGGTGGGAAACAAGTGTCAGTTCACCGCGACTTATCCGATTTTATCCCGTCTCACTAGTGTACACCAGCATTGTTTAGATTTCCAGCACACCAAAGACTGTCAACAATGCAGTATCTAGCCTAGATGAAACTGAAAAAGTTTACAACAGCATTAGATACGGGGTTCTGGATGATCTCGGGGAGTGACCAATGCCCACATAACCTAGACAATAGGACACATCATTTTCGTTACCAGTCATCAGCTTCTCCAAGTTAACCAGCAGATGAATGATTTGAGAACTGTGTGGTGTGCTATTTTGAAAAGAACAGAAACGCTAGTCATACTTAAAAATCAGCTGTTTCGTGTTTTTTTTCGGGTGAACTAGAGTGTTTCCATCAACGCTTGTTTCTGTGAACGTAAATCAGCTAGCTAAACTATCCGGTCTTCACATGCAATGCAGTTAGTTAGATCGGACGACATTTTCAATTCCCCATCAATGATAGTCCCCATGGTGACAAATAAAAGATTCCTCCAGGACTACTTCATCCATTTCTTCAGTTTCTCAACAGGCACCCCCAATGTTGAAGTTGGGTTTAATGCACCTGTTTTTCTCACAAAGGATGTCTTATTTCCCGCTTTCTGCGCACGAAACCTCATATGCTCACTTTTCGTCTAATATGTGATCATGGTGCTAACGAAATAATTTCTGTATTATACAATAAAATAAGTGAATATAGGAACTAACTGCTATTTCTCTGTAGCATGCTATTCATTACGTAGATCACACCCAACTTCCTGCCTTGAAGATATTTTGTGGTGCGAAACAATCCGCTTATCAGGTGTAATCCATTCAGAGTTCTGTGGAAAATGAAGATTTGCGTGGTTTGCTGGCGCTTCGAAGATTAGTGAGAGTGATTCCCTATTTGATGCTTCAATTTGGTGTCAGGTTTTTTTTGTGCGCGTCAAAACAAAGTTTCCCTCTAACTAACGGTCATGTCCCCGCCAGATCACTCCCTGATAGGACCTTATGCATCAGTCTTGGTAAAGTTTCACAATGTGAGTTACAAACCATTCTTGTCTGAACGCATTACTCAAAAGGCTGCCTAAAATTCTTCGGCAGCCTACGACTGGTTTCGCCCTTCTTGAGACTAGTCAGGTAGGCGCCGAGTTTTCGTCAACCTTATATTTTACTTGTAACCAAACTGTAGTGTGTTCCGCAAAAATGGGCCGCGATATCCAAAACATCATACCAAATGAGACATGAGGCATAACAGCACATCCAGCTGAAGAATCTCATGAACCAGAGATTCAGCTGGGATTCAGTTGAGTCTTCCCTTAAAACCTAAATATTACAAACCATTATATCATGTGACAGAATTCTGTTGCTTTCTTAATGTTATATCGGAGAACAATTAATCTACGTATTTTATCCTAATACTCATGGTTTATCACTAAATGAACACGAACAATTAACCAGAGAATTTTTCTCGTCGCTAATGGTCACAGAATAGACCAGGTGATTTAAAAAATTGAAAGTACTGTTTGTTAGACAGTTGACCACAGGTTTCCAGTACAATCCACCGAGGTACATCCTGGAAAGTCGCAAAATTTAAGTGCCTAGGACCCCGAAATTGTTTGTGCGAAATACCATATTGTCCCGGTGCAAACTACGTCATCTAATGGGCAGGCGCTTCTTTGTTTTTCATTGAAAGACCAAGAGCACAGATAATAGGCCAAAAATGCTGTTTGAGAAGAGAGCACTTGTAGTTCACTGTACGGGTAGTCGAAAGTTGACAATATTGTGTTTTCCAACATCAGGCCATGAAGAGCTTTGGCGCTTTATCTCTTTTGTCAAAACCCGGTAGTACTACTGTTATACTGTTTGGGTTAACTTATACAAATTCTCGGGTTTAATACAACTGAAATGCAGTTCAGCAGCTTCCAGTTCACAAGAATTTTTAAGGTGTACTTAAAAATACATAGCTAAATCTTTGAAACAAAGCATGAGCGGGTCAGACAAATGAATTTATCCCGGTAGCTTTTTAATCAAGAACTCAGATTTTTGTAGTATTCCTTGCCTCTTTACTTGATCTGACAATAATCCAAGTGTCTTGACAGAAATCTAACCTGAAGCCAAGGATAGTAAAACCTCTTGCATGTATGCCAAAGTTTTGAATACATCCCCTTAGAACACATTACCCTTACAAGGGCCCACCTTCAGATTTCCGTTAAGACTACTTGAGACTGTACCAAGTCATTTTGATAAGTGCCTCTAGATATCATGTAAAATTATCCGGTAGTTTCACCATGCAAATGATCCACAGAGTTTCATGGAAAAGTGGAAATTTTTGTAACGTATGCCCTGATTGGTGTTTTGTTCTTAGAAAAGTCTACTTTACACTGCATACTTTTGGGCCCAATGCAATGATGGAGTGGGCCAGATAGGTTACGGTATCAATCTTGATTCTTTCTCCATGTCCACAAATCGCTGGTTATTTTGCAAGCGATAAACCACCAATGCTCAGAGACGCACATTCACAACACATTCGCGGAAAACTTTTCTCTGAAGATACGCTGATTTTAGGACCAATCCTAATTTTTCATCATCTCCGCATATTACTTTGTTTGCCTTCAGAATCTTAACTGGTAAGATACTCATAAAATGCGTTACGCCTTTTGATGTGATCTGAAAATATTTAAGGCTTAAGTAGCCGAGTTGGTAAGATCGTATACTGTCGTTCTGACCGTCTTAGAGCACCGTTTCTCGAAATGGATGTTACTATACCCAAGAGGAAGTGGGGCTTTCTTCTCGGAGAACTCGAAATGTCCAGTGAACCATCGAGGGCTTATCCATCCACAAAATATTTTTGCGGAACAATGTTTAAAATGCCTCCACAGATACAGCACATGACAGCTTTGTCTGAAGTTCGGGCTTGAGTTAAATTAAACTATTTCGAGTAGCTCATCACTTGTTTATGTTGATGCAAAGTCAAAGCTAGAGCAGGATAAAGGGTAGATACCTTGACGGGCAAACACACAGCCTGGCAGAAACATTACGGCAAATAAAGGTCACCAGGCTCCGGATCATGTTATCTGATGGTACTAGCATTGTAGACATGATTTACTGATGGCAAAGCGGAGCATGACATAAAATCCAGTCGCTTACATAAGACGAGTTTCTAGCTTTGAATTGCCTCCGCTTGAGCAAAGCGCAATAGAAATCGAAAATCAAAAATATTTCAGCTGTAGCTCGCTTCCGGTGCCTAGCTGCCATGCCACGCAAAGGAAGCACGAGGGCTGGTATACTGCCAGGTTGCTCAAGCATAAATGGGAGCAGCCGAGATGTAGAGGTTGGGTTCAAACCACGGACCTTCCGGTCAGTAAATTCGCGCCTTAATCACTGAACCATCTTGAACTCAAACGCATTAGGCGGCTGTTCCTCTGGAAGTATGTGACTTTGAATAACTGTTTCCGTCCTTCGGTGTCGGTGCGATCCATCACTTGGCGAGCGGTTGCTCTAGGCGGAAGTTTCAAGCTATCAAGTGCTAACTTCCTTGGGACGTGCTTAGAAATCCTTGCAGATAACCTTCTCTTGGTTATTCTAACGTAACTGCTATCGCAAGCGCATTGACAAGGGTACACATAACAGCAAGTGCTCTTTCGAGATCGATTTTTGTTAACATATGTCGGTTTGTCGAACACTACTAAGGTAGAGGTGTTAAATGCTTCCGTTGGAGTTTAACTCATTTGACTCAGCACCCGTCTTTTATTGTTCCCCTTTGGAGACCAATGCACCAACAACTGCCTTTTAGGGACATACTCTCGTTTTCCTTTCTGTTCAACAGTCTTTCCGCACTTGCAGACGAAGCTATTGGAATAGACGTTTTTTCAATACGGCTGAGATTTTTTAACTATCCCTTTATAAGCTGTCCTCAGAACAAATTTTTCTGGCCCTGGTAAACAGACCTTTTACCCAGGTTCGTTTATACTTTATTGGACAAAAACTTTTGACGCTGAGATATTTTGTTGTCCAGGTTGGCTTGTGGGATTCTGATCTGACAGGTGATCCAGTCCCGTTTTGTACCTCTGGATATCTGAGGTGGAAAATAAGCTTTTTACGTTCAACCGTGAAATGATTATCGACATGACATCGATTCGCTGCGCCTGTGAATTCTCATCCAATACAACTAAGGTAATATTAACACAGCAAGCGTAAATGTATATGTTTTTCTTTATGGACTGACAAAGTTTCGTATTCTCTAGATGTCAGCTAAAAATTCTCCAAACGGGCTTCCCATCGACACACTATCGATTTGTTGGTATAAATTTTTGTTAGATTAGAACCGCACATCTTTAGTACACAATAGAAGTAAGGATCGGAGATGGCGGGTAGAAGTATTCAGTTCAGTAATATTAACTCTCTCCACAAGATAGCCAGCTGGTGAGAGACGGGGATGGTCCTCTCATCAGTTCGACATTCCACAAGCACCCATCTGGGAGTATAGCGAAATAAAAGTGTTTTTTAAGATATTTCCTCGTTCAAGTTGGCATACGGAATGTCTACCTGAAAGTGACACATCTTCACAAAATACACTCATTTGCAAACCAATTTGGTTTTGCAGGAACGCACCTGGAACCCGGCTGAATCTCTCGTTTATGATGTTTTTAGGCAGTTGAATGTGCCGCACCAGGCCGCCTCATGTTTCAGTTGGCACGATATTCGGGATTTCGCGATACATGTATAGACGTAATACACTACTCATAAGGCTGCTGAAAACTCTTCGATATTTTGGTTTCTTACCATCTGGATATCTTGCGTGGGTAATTAATGCGGTATGCGCACAAGCCACTGAGCATCGCCTCCGTTCCTTACTTCTTCTGTTTTAACAAGAATCTATACCAACAAATCATTCATTTCATTCTGGCCATATGCCTCGTCTTTTCCACGATTATACCACCTGGGCCCTTGTACGGCTTCAGATACTCAAGATCCTTCATTTGCTCTACCTGATCGGCTGCTTTATAACATCTTTTCTTGAAACAGCAAGCTTGACGTAAACATGGAGATGAAATCTCTAGACAGTCGCTTTCAACCATGAAGCATTCTCGGACGATTCAGACCAAGTTCTTTTATCTGACCATAAAGACTTTCGAACTGAACTTCAGGATAAAAGATCTAGCTGTTTTCCGGTAAACGAGCGAGTTTTCAAATTCTTGAAAGTAACAGCCTAAATTCCGGAAAATAAACATTTTCAAGGTTACCGGTGGTGTTTTGATTAAATCTCGGGCGGTACTGTCTCCCTTACTGGAGACTACTTCATGAGAAAAGTTCTTGAACTTTATGCGCTGTATAGATGAGAGTCAGCCGAGTGTACCTAGAAGCGCTGTTACGTTTCAACATACTTACCTAGCACATCTTTGGAGGTTTCGTTGCAAGAGGTGAGGGGAACAGTTTAGTAAATAATTGTCTTTTCTCTAGGAGCGAATAAAACGCTAACGACTGCCAAGAGAGATTTATCATAGTCTGCAGCACGCTATGACCCACGCGGATGCCTGAAGTAAAAAAGCGGTTTTTGTCTAACTGCTGTTTATGGGAGACTACCTAACCACAGATATACGGCACAAATTGCATGCATCAACCTGTCATAACTACCCAACTGCTCAACTAACCCTGCTCTCATCAACGAAGCGAGTCAACTTCCAATGCGCAGCGCGTATTGTACCCAATCTATTTGCCTCACACATTGTGCACCAGTTCGCATACAGTTGCGATGAGATATACATTGGCAAAATAGACGGGAGCTTATGTGAACGCGCCTAAGAACATGTACTTCGTTATTTGAATCGATCGACCGATGGCCTGCAAGCTGAGACCCGGAAATCTGCCTCATTGAAGGCCAAATACAATCTATTCACTGGACACAGAGTTGACCTCATTACAACGGTCAGGATTTTACCCCACAATGTCAACTCGAAATAGTCCTCAGCGAGGCCATGTTGATCAATAATTACCGCCACAGCCTGTGCTCAAAACGCCCTTGAAAAGAGCTATCAGCTTGCCTTGGAAGTAAGGACCGGACCTGATTAGTCCATCGTACTGTTGACTCGTTACACTGTTTTATTGCCAGCTATCCATAATTATGACGTAAACTTGTTGGTTTTCAGTATTGCGGCTGGAGAATCAAAATGTCCTCTTATCATATCATTCAAATTGCAGTGTGTATTCAATCGCGCAGTGTTTAAAAATTATAAAATAAATCACTATCGTATCAAACGGAAGCTACAGTCCATCCGACGTACACAGTCCGACGACTATGGGTTGAATTAATTCAGCTAGGTAGCAGAGAATGCCTAGTTGCAAATTAAGTCGGTGGTAAAGGGAGATCCGGGTGAGTCTCATGCTTATGATATTCTTCAAATGAATGTGCTTCATAACAACAAATTAATACGCGCGTACTCTATGGCCTTCATGTTAAAGTAGGTTGAAGGAAACCCACTGACTACACCTACGTGATGAGCTCTAACAGGGGCAAAAACCGGCCACGCGCTGTCGAAGAGTTTTTGGCAACCTTCAGGTAAAAGTATTGCGGTACCT
Source organism: Opisthorchis felineus (assembly GCA_004794785.1). Classification (NCBI taxonomy): domain Eukaryota; kingdom Metazoa; phylum Platyhelminthes; class Trematoda; order Opisthorchiida; family Opisthorchiidae; genus Opisthorchis; species Opisthorchis felineus. The sequence goes on along the minus strand of SJOL01001274.1, from coordinate 72,516 downwards.
CAAGTGCCGTAGTGGCTGAGACATGAGGCGGCTTTTTTACAACACATCCAACTGAAGGATATCATAAATGACTGATTCAGCTGGGACTCACATGAGTCTCATGTTATAACCAAATTGATGTGGAAATAAGTGTATTTCTCGAACCTCGATAGTATTGTGTCATTGAGACAGAAAAGAACTAATGTATGCATTAGCCAACCGACCCAGCCGCATCTGCCCCTTTGACACACTGGAATCTAAATTGAAGACACGGTTCCAACGGACTAGCAGCCAATGGTCATCCATATAGATTCATAACCAACAATTTGGCCTTGGAATCTGTCAAACCAACAGCAATGCTCGTTGTGGAGAAGCCAATATATCTGGGTCAATCATACAGGGGCAACCTGGTGGCAAACGCAGTCAGTCGTCTTATCTTCCAATGATTAAAATCTCTACAATCCTCCCAGCAGTAGCGCTAAGACTATGGTTTACGACAAAACCATTCTAACGATTTTGACGTCAAGCATAAGATGGCTGCCCACACCCAAAGTATGGCTTTGTACATTTTCCATTGTATCTTAAAGCATGACACGGCAAACTTGGAAGGAAATAGGCTATCAACCCTTGTGCTGAATCTCGTTGAGACTGACTAAATAATCAACCCAAGAAGGTGGTTTCAAGTCATCTACAGATCACCGCACAGTTTATTGATATCTATACGAAGGTATTTCTTCGCCACAGCAAAAATCCCTACGTCATCCGGCACCATGTTTTCAGCAGCGATTTGCAGGAACTCCCAACTCACTTTGCTAATGTGACACGCTGCCAGACCCACCCACTCAACAGACCCTGAGACTAGCTTCTCTCTAATTAGATGATATTTTATTCTTCCATTCACTTCGTTTTTCTATTGTTCACCGTTTATTTCTAACCACCGAGCCTTTATTTTAATCACTATACCTGGTGATGAGGTCCCTCCATTAAGATAAACTGCATATATTTCACCACTATCCAATGTGGTTTTCCTTGTACTCCCAAATGTGAAGTGCCTGAAGATATCAGTTGCAGTCGGTCGATGCTACGCATATGAAGTCTGCTATTCCTGTGCCAGTGAATCAAAGGAAAGCCGTGTTTATCTCTCTAGCTATTAATATTCGCTGCTATTGAAGTTAGCATCTGAACTACAATCACTAGAGAAACCATAAGGCCCAAGTCGTCAGATATATTATTCGTTGTGCTCTGACGACAGCGAGTAAGCCAAGCTACGATCTGAAGTGAACTTTCATCCATTTGCTGTCTTCCACACTTGAGGATAAATCGTAAGTCATCCGTCACGTGACTCAGCTGGTAGCAATCAGTAGCACGAAACTGTCAGAACCAGACAATGATTTGAGAAATTATGATTGATACTGCCACACACTCTGGCCTGAGTATGTCATGTAAGAAACTCGAATGGTTTATAATGATCGGCAGTTGTCAAGGCGGTACGCTTTGTTCGTGAGAAGAGCCAGTGGGTCGCACTCAAACCGTTTTTGCTTCAAACTATTGATGAGCTGGAATTTAGAGCGAAAATAATGCTACAATCCGAGTTCTTGGAAATTTTATTTTTTAAACCAATACATGATCATACACCCATTTGCAGAGAATTTAGGACCGTCAAGCGAAATCGCTGTTGACATTCTGCTAGAGATATTAAGTTACAATCGATTTCAAACCTTGTACTTCATGCTGGATGTTCTCTGTTTTTGAAGCTGGACATTTACTTACATGAATCAGTATTGTTCGCTAGGCAACTGAGCCCCCATATCATTATTCTTCGCCCTCTACCTGTTTTTATCTAGTCCCCATATCTGAAAAAGGTCAGCAATATGGAAGTTTTTCAGTCTCACGCCTCACCAGAGCATGCGATTGTGATATTCCCGGCTTAAGGCAGTTTCATAAAATCATCATCAAGGTCACATTAACTAAGACTGAACAACTAATGTTATTTATGTTCAACCACAAAGGGAACCCCCCCCCCCTCCCGCAGCGTCATTTCTTGTTGGTATGTGCGAATGGAACTCGGTCTTGTTTTACAAAGCGATAGAAATGAGTCCAGTGTCACAGACGAAAACCAACATCTAGTTTTGTTTCTACCTGAGGGCCACCGCATGGCAACACGGCGTTTATTATGAATGATTTTGAGTGTCAGATACAGAAAGCACTTGGTGCGTGGAATTTACTCTTTCAACTTGCTTTTAGATTGAAATTTCTTATAATGAGGAAATACTGTACTGACAGTACAGAAGGCAGGCAGTCCCTAACTAGTCGTCGTTCGTCTGAGAATGCTTCTAGTGAGAATGCGAAATAAAATATTTGGTTTGTGTACAGTGAAAACCCTTAGTTAGGAATACTCAGCGAGGGAACCAAAATTTTCCTTAGCTGGGAATACTTCTACTCAGGAAATTATATGTGTAGAATTCCAAACACTTAATAGCGATCAATGTTCTACGTAAGCCCACCCGACATGATCAGGCACAAAGATACCGGAAGCAAGTAAATTGATCTTTCAAGTTGAAATGCAGAAACATTTAGTTTTTCAGAACTTTCGAACGGTTGCTCTTTGGGTAATTTTTAGTAATATATCTGTATATACCTTGTACATCTGTATACCTTCCGAAACTATGAAAGCTTCAATAGGTCATAAAGACTTGCCTTTGCAAGCTCACTCTCTTCAGCAGAATATTCTTGATTATTATCCTTAATGTACCGGAATAATGATAGTTCGGGTGAGTTTTTTGGTTGTTGATCACCCAACTGCGCACTGATGATGTCTCCTCGTATGGTGACCAAACGTTTGAAAGTCAGCTGCCAAGCTCGACAAACAGATCAACAGCCACCTGATCAACAACTAATAATATCCTCAATAGGATGGTTTTGTCCGTAAGATATCCACCTAAATAGAGTGTAGTCGTTCTTTCCTGTAATGGCACATGCTTCATTCGTTTCGTCACATTACACTTGACCGTAGAGCTTACTATGAGATTTATATCGTATGAGTCAACCATGATGGGCATAAAATCAGTGCATCCTAGTTCACGTCGTACGTCCAGCGCCTTTTACAAGAGTGTGCCGGAAATTGCAATTTTTCCTGCATTGGCACGGGAAAACCATTTGCAGTTTTCCAAATTTTGGCTTCCGAATCAACTCTCACTTTTGACAATCCTTATAGCCCACGGACCTTTACTGTTTTACTTGACATGGCTCCATCTTCACTAGCCCGCAAAACATGGTTGGGAGTTGTGATGGCCAGTAACAGTTTAGTAACGTTCCGTAATGACGAATCACTCTTGTCACCACCCGAAAAGCCCCAGATTCAACAAAGGAACAGTTTTTTTAGACTGCATTTCTCATCATCCTACGCGTATGCGGTGACTGAACAGGTCCGGCTATGTGATGACTTCTGTGATGAATACGATCGCTCTTTAGAGGCCCCAAAATACATGAGGATGGCGTTTAACTTGGGCCCGATTTAAAACCAACCTCAGGGACAAAGCCACTCATTTATATTTAGTCCGTATGCGCATTTGCACACACAAAGGCGGATATCGTACCTCATACCAGCGATAAATGGCAACGATAAAAAACCCACCGGAACACCACTGTGACGTAAAAGGTGTCGGTGATCCTTCTTAGCAATCAGTAGTGAAGTCCATTGTATCAGAGCGGTAGCAGACACATCCTTCTCAGGTGGTGTAAATCAGAAAACCGTCGTTCCGAACAACGATGTCCTAATGAGAGGAGATTGTTTTCCTCGGAAGATCACGTTAATAGTATCGGGTTCGGTGTAATGCATTTTACTTGAAATGCACCCGAATTCAATGGTAAGCTCATTGGGAATTAAGATATTTCGTTAAGTGTTATGTCCTTTGTTGAAATGCCTTAGCATGTATAATTGATCGAAGCGACCAATCAATCTGTCCGTAGAAGCAATCATCATAACTGGTTTAAGCATGCTACATCAGCCTTGCTTCAGCAGTAGATCATTTTACGTTATAACGAATAGCTGGTATCAGAAGCAGAATAGCCGGTAGACAGTAGTGGAAACACTTGACCCACGAACATAACAGGAGAGCTACTGATGGGTTGAGCTTGTTCAGTTGCAGTTGAGTCACGTCTGAAACCTTACGCCTGCGTGGATAGCCGTTACTCAAGCGATTCTGCCTATCGCCAGGTTCTCCCATGCTCGCTACTGTTTTTCGTACTTACATGGACGTTATCCCAACAGAGACTTTCATGCGTTCATGACATATAACTCCATTCTTCACATGACCGTAAACAATCTGTTTTGGTATGCAGATTCCGGCCATTCTTTTTGAGTGGCCTAGCCACTGCAGCTGTTTTTGCATGAAATTGCATTCAAGTCCGCTAATATTTATTCTCCAAGGGATTTCGGTATTCGATCCTTGCATTTGCTCTGGAGGACTTTGCGCACACATTAGCGAAGATAGCACAACAACCCAGTGTCCTGCAATTTGTACGTTTATGCGCAACTGATTCTTGTTCTAGGCGTGTCCCTCAAGGCAGCTAAACACTGTTCTGGCTTTTACAGTTCGTGGGTTTGTTTCATTATCAAGCGTCCCGCCTGTGGATGGTGTGTTGCAAATATAGCAGAAATCCGTGCAGCACGCTATTTCCCAGGTGTTTCGCCGAATAGTTGATGCTTCATGTTGAATAACATGTGCAGGTTGATAAAATATAAACGTTTTAAAAATATTTAGATTTGAGATGAAGCAACGTTTAACTGCACCGCATACAGCCGCCCTCATTCCACATCACTGCAAAACCGCACAGGGGTCGTCCAGAAACAGCAGCACATGGTCATTGAACTTTCACAGCAGTGTTTTGGCCAAGAAGGGTTTGAAACTGAGTAAATAGCCATCCAAGCTGCACTGAATTAGTATACCAACTTCGCAATGATAGAAAGCCTCTGTCCATCATAAATAGATTATTAGACCTCAAATAGCTCAAAGTGAAATCAGTGAATTCATCGAGGTTAAAAATATGGCATTTTGCTGGACTAGAACCAGTGTTTGGCAAGGACTACGAAGAAATAACTACAAACTCTTCAATAGTATAAAGCTTTCAAAATTTCACAGGAAGCTACTTCAATTGCCAGAGCTGTTTGTTTTGTGGTGAAACCTGGTCTTAGAACTAGGTGTGTGTCAGTTGACTGACCAGACTACAAACGGAATGAACTTTGATTTTGAAAAACAAGTTTTTCCACAAACTTCTGTAAACATTGCCCTACTCGCGGTCATAATATCCACAGAAAGTAAACAGGAAAACAATTAAACTAATGACGTTGTCAAATTGTTTTGTTTACAAGTTTGGACAGTTTTTCTTTTGAAATGATGAGATGAATGGGTAAGCAGAGCAGAACGGGTAGTATGCAAGCATTCCTGCTCAGCTCAAGCCAGAGTTTATTGAGCTATCGGGTTAGTAGAGTGCAGCTCCTCGTTTCCTAATCCATGTGGAGGTCTACTGTGCGCAATTAACAATGAGTGAAGCCAAATATTCGCAAAGGTTTTCACCGCGGTCGGTCTAGTTTGTTAACCAGAAATTACACTTTGCGCAAAATTGTAGATGTGGTACATTCATAGACTTGTCGGTTTTCTATGTCCCAAAATTGCTTTAGGTTAAAAAATACACACCCATATTTGCAATTCGCAATGAGGCCACCTCTTCCGCTCCCCCACCATATCAAATATAATTCCTCAGATAACGAACTCATTAGCCACATTAGTGACTTCATCGCTGCGTTCCATTGTAAAAATAGCGCTAAACTAAAACGCTGCAAACACGAAACACTGAAGCGCTAAACAAGCAGTTCAACGATTGCTGTATGATTCACAAGGCCATGCCATGCTATTGAAAGCCTACAATCACTTTATATAATTTAGCACCTGTGGTAATCGCATCAAAGACACCAGAAAAAAATCAATCAGAACGAGGGATAATAGCGAACTGATGTGAATATGGATATGAATACTGCGGCGGTTGAGGAATACAAGTAAGAAAATAGGAAAGCTACAGAGCAAATAAACTACTGGGATATGATTCACAAGCTGCATTTAGATGGACAAAACGACTTACTGCTACAACATACGCAGTTTAAAACATGTGCTTATGTCTGGGCATGAGAAATCTTTGAAAGTGATGTCTGTTTTCATGGAATGATCAGTGTGCGGAATGTGCCCAATTGTGACACCTTTTGGAAGTTTGGGCTTAGATTTTTGACCCTCAATGCCTTCGGAGAGTGTTTTGATACAGCAGGCAAGTAGTCACAGTTTCTTTCAATATATCGATTCACATCATTAGAGATAAATAGTACTTCAATCGCTCCTCACACGTTAGTTTTAATTCCAAGCTCAGGCTATTGAATAGATGTACGAGTGTGTTCATTTGGATGCCTTGGGGTCTTAGTTATCCATTTTGTGTCAAGTATGGCAGACGGTATAATTACCGTTATCCTGATGTCAGCTTGTTTAGCGTTTGTGGGGGATCTGGCTGTGGTGGACAGTCAATAAATACTGTATTATTTCTATTGGATGCGGTGGGACGTACACAAATTGAGTTTCCAATGGCAAATTGCATCAAATCTTCGTTGTAGCGGTACGATAAACGAACATTTTCCAAGTGCCTGGAACTAAGGAATAAATTTCTCTATTATTCCATATTACGTATTGTTATTGTTCATATGTGACTCCGCACCAGACAACACACATACAGGTGGATGTGTTAAGGGGTCCTTCGTTACTAGGCTGTGAAATATTTTTGCATGTAATTTTGACAAAATTTTATATTGAATTGGTCAACTTAACAGGATTCCGTATAATTCAAAACAATAATGTTGAGTGACCAAAAATGAAACATACACATCTTTCCTCTCATAACGCCCATCCGTTCGTCTGGGGGTGACTTTTATTCGAAGAAACAAGTTCCCATTTTGCTTCATTTTCCAAGGTTTTCTGAATTCATCCTAAGTTAGTAGATCCCCCCTCTGAGAACTGTTAATTGCCGTGAGATGTTTCAGTATCTGACGGCAAACGGTTGTGCATCAGGTACTGCGGCAGGACCTGTCTTCTGATAGCCCTGTCCCGTAAAAACAGCAAACTTGAAGTCTAATGTATTATCCCATTCATACAAACTAGTGTCAGGCAGATGATGAAAACTTGACAGAAGAGGCATAATCATCTTGTTTTCACCTGGTAAAATCTCACCCCGGTTACTTATGAAGGTGCCGAAATTTAAGTACCATCGTCTAAAAAATAAAATAATAGAAGAAAACGCTTAGATCCTTAGGTATTCAAATAAAACATACCATATATAAACATACCACAGATTGTTCGCGAAGGACACCTAACATGAATAACTGTAAGGTTCTGTGTAACTGGCAGAAAGCCGAATGGGTTTACGCAATTCGTGAATTCCAGCTGGGCACAAAACTTGATCTGAACCAGCTGTTTGCCACGTCCAGTCCTCGATCTTCACGGATGACCCGTGTGGATCGATGACTGCTTAGATAAAAAATTCAGTCTGTCTGACATTTGGACATGTGTATAAGTCAACCGCTGATTCAAACCTCCTTTCATAACTAACTGAAATTCACCAGCTGTGCAAATTGGTCGGCGGTCTAGCTGGTCTAGCGGATAACAGTTTGAGATTATATAGCAACACCACAAGCGCCAAAATTCTCATTAGATTGCATTGCTTGTGTGAAGTATTAATTTTTCTTTCGGTTATTTAAGCAGTTATCGAAAGCAAACACGTACCCGTGTTTATAAATGACGGTTCATCTAGCATGTGCTGATGTAGCTGACATGTTAGATCACCAGTATTCTTGTCTGGTTCATGGACATGTTTGCAAAACTCATGCAATCCACCAACAGCTAACGACGAGACTCGACTGAAAGTACCGCCGTGGCATTTAAACAAGATTTGTATATTAAATGAGACGAAAAAAGAAGTTAGCCATTTAGTTTCATATTTATTTGTGGGGTGAATGCAATCGACCCACCCCGCATGCTACACATAAAGCCGGTTATCAACTACGCGGTGTTTCCAACGGAATTTGTCGCACCAGATGATTTTCAGTTTCGCTGGGCGTTTCAAATGATTCGGTCCTGAAAGCAATCGGCTGCAACCAGAAGAAAGTCATTTACCCAGTATCTCCTATCCTTACGATTATTTCCGTCCGTTAGAACACTTCATTCTTGCATTACTGAGGAGCGCTTCTCCAACAGGTAACTCCACGTTGTATTCTGGATGATGAACACTATATACCCCAAAAATAGCCAAACAGTGAGCGAATATCCGTGTATTCGAAACAGAGTAGGGCGAAAAGTTCTTGCTACATGGTCTATCAAATTGGTGTGCCCATGAGTCTGTTTCACGAATTTCGTACAATTTGGATTCAAGCAGAACATAAGGTTGATGGAAACTTAGGAGCTGCCTTTCCTGATGATTCCCAAATTTGTGAGTAGTGTCCTTCAAGAAAATGATCTATTCCTACCCTAAATTCTTCCATTTAAACCCTAAGGAATGCTTCCAAACAGGAAAAAGCTCTTCCAAAATTGTAGGACAGAAAATTCTTTATTTTTTACACATAGGAGACAGTGGAAATTTCTCGATCACGATCCAACATTATACTAGAATGTCACAAATTATAACTATCCTGCACCACTATAAAGCTTAACTGACTACTTTGGCGTTCTTCTCAGCCTTGTTCATCAAGTTTGACATCACTGCGTCCCGTTTCCAGAAGTTTGAAGAATAATGCATCAACTATTTAAATCGATTACAAGAATCTTCGTGTAAATTTTCAAGACGACTCACTTTGACATTCATTGCATTGTTTGGAGCTTCAAACTAGCTTATGTGATGCACGCGCTGGACGGGCACCATGAAGAAAAGGTTTGCCAACAACAGCGGCTTACGACAGGTCCGTGGGATGAAAGGGAAGTGCGTAAGCCGAATCTTACGATGCAGGTGAACACAAAATACGAATACAGAGAAAATAGCCGAAATGGTTTGTATTAGACACCACAGATGAAAACATGCACATTCAGCCTCAAGGCCAAGCCCATACCAATTGGACTGTTTTAGGTGCAAGACCCTGTCACCATTTGAACACTGCGGGGAGCCAACCGGCTTTGACTGACCCACTGTCTTATGCTCTTAAGGGACATGACTCGCGCGCTCAACTGCAGAACCTGTAGAAAGGTGGAGTTCACTTGCTGATTGTTTTCTGCTAAAAAATACGACAAGCACCCCAAAGCCTTTTTCCTTGTTAGGATTTATGAGCGGCGCAAATATAATGAATCTCTAGGGGATTCGAACCGGAACCTTTCTCGGTAATACTAAGAACGTCTGGAATTATCAACCGAAGGTTATATCTTTGTATAGCTGATATCTCCTGTGAATAAGCGGAGTAAAAAACCTTTGGTTATTTTAGTCACTGCTTATAATGAACTTCCATTTTATTTGATTTCTAGCAGTTTTTTTCTCAACGCCCTATAGATTGTAAGCAGAAAGTAACTTAATTTATTGTGGATTCACCTGACTTGTCTACACGATATGATCTGCGCATGATTCAAGTTCTGATGAGTTATCTCATTTGGTTTAGTGTAACTAAACAGCAAAGACTTTCTGTGAAACGTTCGGAATGCTAGATGAGTCACCCAGGTTCCTGGAATTTCAATCAATTTTCAGTCTATTGATAGCACGATACTGGGGAACTTTAGCCTACCTCAGTTTACGGTTACCAGGGAATGGAGACAGATCAGTTGGAGTTTTCCGCTGGTTGATTTCCATACACTTCACAGACCACCATCGGTCATCACGTGCAGTTTGAAACAAGAGCCATGCACATCCATACTACCCGCGCTTTGGTATGAAATATTTGCGTGATCTAATAATCGCCCACGAAAATATACAAATCTCCGAAGGAAAACGGAGTTCTTACGATACTTTTAATGCATACGGTAAGCTCAATACTAAATAACAGAAAGGTTTTAGTTAGCTTGGTTTCTGTGCCGGTATTCTAAATTAATTTATCTTTTGAATCATTTTGCTAAACTGCTTCTGTTGAACACTCGCATTCCATTTTCAACTACAATGGACGCCATTCTGTGAGTTTTGTCTTTCTTATGCTAACCACCGAGCGAGTTTTATTGTTCAAACGAACGCATAGAGGATTTTGATTTTCTCCCATTATGGTTACGTATAATTTTCTAAACTGCCCCGCCGGGATGTCTTTTCTATGAGGTAAGACTTTTCTCTCCTTTATTACCGTGCTTAATTCCTGCAGTAATTATAAGTGTGAAACTTCAAAATTTGAAAGCTTATTGAGCTTGGGTTGTGACACAATTTGGTTGCCTCAGCTTACGTCACTTTTGAAATCGGAATGATTCTTTGCCCCCATACATAAGAAACTTCCAGGTTAACATCCTTGTCCATACAGCAAAGGAACTTGTTCGACAACAATAAATGTTTATCTCCGTTCTCTGACTTTAATTATGTTCTCCCTAATGTATCGTCGTCCGTGTTCTTAATGCACCAAGATTATAGATGGATAGGTTATTGGGAGGTTATTCGCAGCCTGACTCTGCCCATTATAGAGTTCAATGTCTACCTATTATGCTGTGGGAATTTCTGTCCCCCGAATACCGCGAGGTTAACATCTCTTTTACTCTCTGTTACTGTAAGTATTGTTTTTTCTGTCTTCTTCTCTGTAAAACCTCGGGAAAGTTGGCTGTTCTACTGTCAGGCCGCTAAAATGATTCCCAGGTTATTAATCAGCTTCCCGATGGGCAGGTACTTTGCAGCGTATTCTAAATTTTCGAAACGCATTCCTACAGACGCACTCGTTTCTGTGCGCTTGCCACTTGCCAAAGCCAACTCATCTTTGCATACTCATTAGAATTAAATACCAGTGCCCATCAGAACCTAGAGTTATCGGTATTTCTTGACCTATTGCATGGCTGGTACCTAACTAATCCCGCTTCACCACACAACAAACTTAGGTCTCCCTTAAAGAATGTTCAAGTGAGTTTTCTGCTCCTGAAACTGGTTAAGGGGTTCACGTAATGCCGTTGTAAATTCAATGCTGGAGTAACATCTCCAGTTGCATTGCGTTTTCATCAATCTGACTTTATGAGACACGAATCGAACGAGATCGTTTGTGGGGACATTTTCGTCATCGGAAGCTGTTTTCATCAACAAGTGTGATCTTATTAAATATATATATATGGAAAGCGTTCATGAATGGTTCAAAATTTTTGTCGGGAGGATTCCATCCGCATGTTGTTAACACAGTTCCGGACTCGTTCGACCAGATAGGTATAAAAAGGGTACCGGATATAGCCAACGGCTGGAATTTCTACTGTTACTGTTACCATTTATTTACGAAGAACAGGATCACAAGCGTAAAAATCCGCGTTACCAATTCGGAAGAATGTACAGAACAGCATTCAAAAGAGGGAAGTTCCCCAGAAGAACGTATGTCATCAGTAGATTTTACTCATGTAAAATGATCTCCAAGTTTATATATGAATGCTTGGCGAGGAAACACACGTGTAGAGATCGGCAAATGCAGGAATGACAAACAGTGATGAATGCAGGCAGTAGAACAGTCAAAACTCGTAGATTAGGCACAAGGTTTCCGTCATGCAGGGTCAGATTTGAAAGTCACTGGTGAGAAAGAACGCTCAGTGCTGTATACCACGCATACAGTTGTGATAGGCACATAGAAATCCTAAATCACGAACGAAGAGAAGTCACTGACCGTAACCTTAGGAAGCCTTAGTCCAAAGACAGCCCTAATGGATTGAGGGAAACAGATTCGTCAATATGAAATAATTGCCGGTTTGTGAACTAAAAAATCAGAATCACAATCGATGGCACGTGAGATGACAGTGAGAAACAATCATCAGCGCCGTATTTCGGCTTCTTACTTCACACAATCACTGCGCGCCCACCAGAGACTATGCTTACGTCTGTAACAGTTGCTCGGCGCCCCCTGAACAACCATTAGATCAGGCTTGATGAAAGACTTTGAAGTAGTTGCTAATAAGTCCTCCGTAATAGTGTATTCCAAACGACCGAGGCGCTTTTTGAGTTCCATTGCAACCAGATTATGATGAGCATATCGTTCATGCGCCGGCACTACTTAAATTATCGTTTGAAGAGCAAACGATAACAACATATGCTAATTCACAATAAGAAGAATTTGTTTATTTAGATGGATAAATCATTTAATTGATCCGGGTTGGCAAAAAGCCGTTGCACCAGGTTGTAGGAAGCGTCGTCCAGAAAAAAGAGTACACAAGATTTCTCGTCGGACAATTGGGGCTAATGACATTTCACTCTCTGTTGCGGGAGACATTCACGAGCACATGTATAAAAAAGTGGACTGAGAAGAATGCTTCTTCAGGGTTTAAAACTTCAGTTGAAACCGTGACGAACTAAAAAGCTTTATATGGGGACACAACGTTTTTGCTATCCACGTTTTGCCCAGTTCAGTTGAACAAATGAACAAGACAATACCCACGACGCAACTTCAAATTTTCTGACGACAAACAAACACATAAAATGGCCGAGAAAATGTGCGAGTTTATTGTACCGATAATCGAGAACATTCGCAGGCAGAACACAAGCATAGCGGATAGTTAAGTTCCACAAGAGTGTAGGGGTTTTAAAAACCAGAGTCCAAAAGTGGTAAAAAATGAGCCTCGAGAATGAGACACTCTAGCCAAATAAAGTGACTTCTTTATTTGGTAGCCGAAATGATTAATTTAATCTTCACCTTTCCACACTTTTTTAGGTTTGAATTCCCTTGTTCAACTTAGACGGGCCAAACAGAACAGAAATATTTCGTTTGAGTGTTTTATTTTTCGAGCGTGTGCAGATTTTTTAGTAAGAAGAATTCATCCTGGTCAAAAATGCTGGCAAGGATTTGAACAGGGTCACGAGGTCCTCATTACTGCTTATTAGACACAGAGTTTTGTTATCGAACGGTTCAAAATCACATCGTAATAGAATTGCATCTTAAATTATTATTCAGTAAGACCTCTCCCACTAATGCAATTCATTACTACTTCTATTGATTTTCTGTCAGTGTTCAATAGGAATGAGGTGACAGAAAGACGGATATTGTGCATATGCTCCGTAAGAACGTCATAAAAAGTCGGTATGTAATTCTATTCTCGTACCGGTTGATGTATCGAAACAATGTAAGTTAAATCCTAGGAGCTCCTATGATTGGGTATTGACCGAATACACGTGAACTATTATTCCATTGGCTGAGTACTAGTCGACTATCTAACAAAAGCTGCCTAAGCTGAACATTCTTGATAGGACACTAATTATAAGGTTGATAAAATCTTTAGACATCGCACTACCGATTTTGCCTTTTCGGGGTTCATCGGGTTGACCAAATATCCAAAACTTCGCCAATCCTTCTTCATACTCGGAAGCATGTGAAGTTTAATAATCACCCGTATTACCATAGACTTAACTGCATTGGCCCCAAAAATGACTTAGTCAGCAGTCAGGTGCAGAGGAGTCTACCCAAACCTCGTTAGTTGCGCCAAATCAGGTAAACTACTTTGATATGATAAAGTGATGCGGACGCATTGAAGCGCTGTCTAATCGAAAAATAGGACAAAAGAGAGAGTTAGCTAAGTTGCGCTTCAATGTTACCTCGGGTGTTTAGTTTGAAGCGCCACACGAACACAGAATGAGAGCAAACGCACCCTGCAACTGCTGGCACATCATTGATTATCTAGTATTTACTCTCATTGGAACAGACTTCCCGACATTCTGACCATTTTGTTTGTGGCGATAATTTCCTTATCTGGGAGTTCAAAGTGGAACAATTTGACCGCATATATCAACTAAGTGTGTATGCACTACAGCGGTACCCGGCATAACCACTTTGTGTCCCCATTCGGTTAGATTTTATGTCATTCCTGCCGAGGTTCAGCAGAAGATTTAGTTAGATTTAGTTACCACTAGTTACAGTAAGAGTTTCCTGGGCGGTACTGCAATGCAAGTGTCGGAAACCGTTGAAAAGGCGCCCCATAATGTAGTAAGCCCTCATCCTTAAAAATATGGAATATATGCAAAAGTTACTTGTCGCGGTTTCGCTATATAAGTCAATAGTGTTTATCGGCTCCAAATGACTTCTTACGCGACTGCTCCCATATTCAGTCCAGTGGCCAAAAAAGTGTCTCTGCCTCAAGCACATTCTGCTGGACGAAGAGATACAACAACAGCAACAAATTCTCTGGCATTCAAGGCAGCAGCTGGGAATCGGTTTAGTGCAAGAATGGCAACCACTGTGCTAGCTGTGAAAAGAATATGCGATTGTCTTCACTGTGTGGTTGATCTGTCCTTTTACGTCGACGACTTGCGACAAGTAGCGAACGTTCCAATATGCACAAAAGCCCCAAATGCTTATTAGCTTACTCGAAAGAAAATACTACACCCATTTGGTTGTAAGTTTAATTGAGGTATCCAGGAATTATTCCTCAGCCTGGAGCATCAATGACCATGAATTTCACCTTATTTCGAATTCGATCATAATTAGGTGGTACTTCACTGGCCATACTTATTAACTACTGTCCCCTAATTATTGCATCTACCCTTTTGAAAGAGAAGCCTTGGCTGATATCACGTGTAGTGTAATGTTCTGTCCCCTGATTTTCAGGCAACGCAGTAAAACTCCATATTAAGGGATCGAATTGTAATTAGTTCTAGGGAAGCTCAGTGAATCTGTAACCAAAACTAGTGCAAGCGGCATGCAAAACATAACGCATGAACAGAGCCTTTGTTGGAAGCAGTACTATCCGTTCGTGTCTTTTAACACTATTAGTGCGCACACCGTGAAAGATTCTCCAGGCTTAGTTTTATGGCGCACTATATTTACTTTACCATGCACAGTGTACACCTGGAACCGTCTGCAAACCTGAGAGTTTAATCCACATTTTACTCACTTATCAAGGTCATCAGTGTTGTCTTGTAAACGAGGTGATATTCCTATCTGTTCGTTGGAATAAAATCATCTTTCCATGAAGTAAGCACAAGTTTGGATGTATGCGGTACAACCCATGATGAGCTACTCTTCAAGAGATTGTCTTGATTCACGTAAACTCACCAGGTGAAAACCATTAAATGATGGTGCGAATTCACCGAATAGGTAATAGGAGGAATGGATTAGAATTCTGGCCATATTTTTTACATTCTATTATGATTCCATCCGCTTCTGTCAGTTAACCCGAGTGAAGCTGGAAATGCTCTGTGTTTCTCATTACAGACGAATTGCAAAAGCTTCGCACTCTTCACCCACGTGAAGGTTGTTGTCAAGCCCAATAGCACCAGGATAAATCCTTCTGTTAGTTTGTGGGTCGTCACGTACCTTTAGAGAACGTCAGACATGGCATAACATAATGAACATATAAGAGATAACTAGTACCAAGGTGGGCAACAACATATGCGGGAAAATTCGACCATTCACGACCCTCATTTGTATCCGTCTTTCATCCATTCCCTCGAGATAACGTGAGTGACAGCTAACTAGTAGCAGGTCAGTATGTGACATCGAAGACATATCCTCTGTGTTTCTTGGATAGCTTACCTCTAGTCTTATGAGGCATGTCAAGATAGGCCAAAGCTGATTAACTCAATTTCTGTACGCGAGAGGTGCCTTTTTAAGGATCTCAGCATATAATGATTTTACTACATATGATCAGTGAACAAGGTCACGGAGTTTAGTCATCATTACACGCATGATTTTACCACTGTACCGGTTTTACAGATGCTTCTCCGTGATTTTGAAAATTCTGCCAGTCCATGAGAGAATATTGGTTTGAGGTTTGAAAATGCAAGTCATATGGATTTTGATGCCAGATTTGGTCTCTTATTGCAAGGAATGTACCCACAATCCACAATAGAGCGGAACTTATGCACTGGTATTTGCTTTTCTATGACCAAACTAAATCACGCATTATCCTCTATGATTTTGTTTTCACATCAATAAGCTATTTTCTAGCCTACAGTTGGAAAGAAAAATTAAGCGTTCTTCCATCGCACATTCCTATTTTCCTAGTGGCTTTGGATGAAACCGTGGCTGTTCACAACCTATCGCGTTCTATTGTCCTTGGGTTCCTTGGTGTGGATTTGCTTCGATATCCCAAGAGAAATACACAACTACTTCCACGACAAGACACACATTTGGTTTGTCTACGCCACCAACTGGTCATTTGGACTCCTCACACTCGCTTTCTTCCTCCTCGCACTCTACTGTCTAATCTACAATTGTCCACGCAGTAAGTAATTTAGCTTGGCTACTCTCATCATAAAAGTGATAAAATTAGTATTTTTGCAGCCAATTTTGTTCCTCTACCTTCCCGAATCTGTATGCGCCTGATCTAAGAATAATACTGTCACTTCCATGGAGTCTTTCTGGATACCTTATGGAGCGGAATAAGTGGCTATAGTCAAGAACAGTCAATTAAGAACCACACAGAGTGACGCCATCACATATAGTCACCTCAAAAGAGACTACGGAAGAGATTAGAGAAGCCCATGTGCTCCTTTAATGTCAGATTGCAATCAAACGAAGTGCTGGGCAATTTGATGGGTTTATTTTATAGTCTTCCTGGCTAGTATTGCTGGTGCCCATTTGATTCATTGTTTGATGAAATAGAGGACAGCACTTAAAGTCGTTTTCTGTCCGTATGAAAATTTCATCGAGCATGCACTTCCAGAAAATCTTGTCTAGTTCTTAAAGCTGCCAATAAATAAATAAATATATGATATCAGGCGTATATATTAGGACAAGCAAGGCGATGGCTTCACTCATGTGTTTGTCGACTGATGTCCACTTACGTCGGGTCGCATTTGCCCCTAAGGAGTCGAATTTGGTAGTTTTATAACGATTTCTCTATCATCTAAACTATCCCTAGAGGTGCGCACTGTTGGCTATGTGGGCATTAATAGTAGAATTAATTTTTCCTACCCAAACTCCACCCTGGAACTTCTTGCCAACTCTGAGACAACCTGAAATTGACAAAAAAGTTTGAAGGAAACAGAAAATGTCAGCTGATGGATACCACATACTCTCAACTTACTCTACCGATATATTTGTAGTTGGTTGGAACGAAGTTAAAAAAAACACCAGCAGTTTCTGCTGCCATTATTGAAGACATCAAAAGTGATTCCGGAGTGTTTAGATTATGACTGAGGATTTCTCATATCCTTCCGCTCACATCTGCTCCTCTACACCATTCTCATATCTAGCGATAAGGTAGACAGATCACCCTTTGTGGTTCTCCAGATGAAGGGGATCTCTACGACTTTCTGAAAATTCCCAGTGTGTTTTCAGTTAAATTAGACTGAAGGTACCCCCAAAGCTCATTACATTACCAAACCGCTTTCTGAGTATTCCTGAGACTAACTCTTGTACTTGAATGACTTTCACGCCATTGCGATATGATTACCTGACAATAACATCAAGCTCGCTAACCGGCTAGACGGATTGTAGACTGAACAGATCCGCATATTCGGCATTCTTGAAGTAGGCATGTTCGCAACTGGCAGTTCCGTCGGGGTCATTAAAATGTTGCGCAGCTCACTCAAAACGGGACACTTGAAGGCGTCAACATCGGTTTGTCTTGTATTATATTACTAGTGAAAAAATCCTGCATACAGAATCTTTTGGGCTTCCAATATATATTCCCCACACCATGGTGTGGGGCGTGTATCCAGTAGACCTAACATGAAATGCTTACGGAATTATCGCTCAGCCCTTCCTGTGAACTGTTCGGAACACTAGCGAACAGCATCCTCATTAGTTATGTAAAATGGACCAATCATTTCAGTCTTGGATTTGGACGTGGTACGTGGTCTAGTAAAAGCAGCTGACGACATATTTCACCCTGGTTTGCTTGGATGGATGTCGTAGGACTGGTCGTGACTTTCTGAAAGTTCCTACTGTTAACAGCAAAACCCCGTCTTCATCAGACTCGCGTATATGACCAACGGGAATGAAACTGGTTTCCCCGCTCAGCATGTGTGATGAATTTTTTTAGAAAACATGACTACTAGAGATCTCCTGAGTACAGGTTTGTTGATGAATCCGAGGCAGAACAGGACGCGTAGTTGATGCCGTTTTACGAACCAACCACATCTTGTCTGTCTACCAAAAGGAAACTTGCACTTTCGGGTGGCTCTATAAAGTAAAGGTCATCGAAACCAGTGCTTAAGTCGTGTTAACCAACTTCGTGCAGCTATATTCGGTCTAAATACAAATCAACCACACTACTGGATAGCTATCTGCAGCTGAATGTTTGGGTGTTCACCTTTTGTGCAAGTTACGGGTTTGAGTTACGCTCAAGTTTTAAAAAAATCGTTCAGCTGTAGCACCCTTTCGGTGCCTAGCTGCCATGCCACCAGAAGGAAGCACGAGGGCTGGGATACTGCCAGGTTGCCCAAGCCTAGACAGGGGAAGTCGAGAGGTAGAAGTCGGGTTCGAACCACGGACCTTCCGGTTAGCAGATTCCCGCTCTAACCACTGAGCCATCTCGCCCCTCTTGTCATGTACAATGATCATGATCCTTGGGGACAGCCAGATTGATTTTCCTCCCTCGGCTCATTCATTTAGCATTTGTAAAATGCAGCTTGATGGTCAGTTGAAACATTTCTGTGTTAAGAACAAAGAGTTGTTTTTATCTCATCTTCCTCTCTGACCTGCTAAGATAATCCAGTGAAAAGTATGAGGTCCCTAATTTTGGAACCACCTCTTATCATTATCTACTCTCCTGAGTTAACACTTATTTCGAGTAGCCCCGAAAGGCGTCTTCGGCGCCCATCGGATGACTTTCGACATCAGTATACACTCAACCTTCGTACAACTTTAGTAAAATATTGATCAGCCTCCTATTTTTCCATATTCTTTTGGGTGCGTTTCACCGTGTACAAAACAACCGTTATACAAGCAAAACAGATAAATTTTATCTTTCCGAAGGACACTTTGGTCTTACAACATTTGAAATGAAATCAGACTATCATACATAGAAAACTTGCCCGATCAAAGTCATGGCTTATGACCAACCAATCTACTATTCCCACCAAAGTCAAAAAGTGGTTTATAACTTTCTCTGTAGCTTCTGCTACCGTAAAAGACGGTTTCGTTCGAATACTCACCTTAATAACCCTTTGGATCAATCGATGTGTAGTTGAACGCGCTTCCTCACTTGGTGCCTGAAGATCCCTATCGCACGACAATTGAGTTTTGCGTTAGCAATACACGTTATTTGGTAAATACATTATTATCAGTGATACCGGCAGTATTGTACAGACGAGCTAGACTGTGAACTTTATTCATTATTTCGAGTCAAGTCCGTGTTTATGCCTGTTCTAGTGGGTAAATATGGAATATATGGACACGTTTTGGAAACGTCCTGGACATTAAACATTCCGCTTGGAGTTATCATTTTGTCTTTACCAATTCAGTATACACATGGGGAGAGCTTTTTGGTTCTGAACAGACACTGTGTATTGGTATACTGGTTATCTGGAGCCAAATAATACCTCATGTTACTTACACATTCTATAATCACTAAGGTTGTTAAATGTGCCCATATCCAAAGCGTACATAATACCGTCAAAGAGATACAACAGATTTATCGAGATTTTGTCAAGAAATTAGCGGATATCCACCCTTTAGTCCCGTTTTTCGCTTTTGCTAGTTACGCAATATATCCAAGGGGATTATCGGCCCCGAAGAAAACATCCTGATTGTTGAACACATTAGAATTACTATTCACTTCAATTGGCCTTCTTATTTTCTCAGGACGCGATGCTACGCTCATACTGTACGGACCAATTTGGCTGATATACATCATCGCACTTGACACAATATTCGTGGTTAGTATTGTCTATTGGGTCGCGTTGGCCAACAGCAATTTGGGTGAGTTTATTCCTCCGTGCCTATAAATAAATTGCTCTATCTTCTACCTTTAGGTGTACTAATATCAATTTGCTGATTGCTGTTCTTCACCAAACTATCACATGATATAGACATGGCATGACAGCCCCCAATAAACACATCCGAAACTCTAAAAATTTACCAGTTCATTTATTTTGGTGCCTACGGACGAACTGAAAATAGCGAAGCAAAGTTATTGGCTTCAAAGGTTTATAGTAGACTTTGGGTGTGATAGTCACAACACTTGATATAAAGTCAAAGCGCATCACTGGCGCATTGAAATGATCAGCAATCAGTTAATGTATAGCTGGACATTTTTCCGTAGTTGATGCTGAATGTAAGGCATCTAGTCTGGGTGCTCATTCTATGTAGTCGTTGATCTCATCCACTCGTGGGTGGCTTTCTCTGTGGAAAGAATATGTTTGTGCACAAGTATTTCGGATGCCTATCCTACCTAATATTACCCATGAGGGACAATGGACTAAATGTTCGCGATTCACAATTTTGATCAAACACGAGTTACGCAACCCCTCTGTGTTCGGCAGGTGCGTGTTCCCCCATGCAGCAGTGTGTACACGCAGGGCAGATTAGCACGTGACCTATCCAGTCGGTAGGAGCTAAACAGAGTGGACACTCATCTTGATCGCACCTCGACTAACTCACACGTTTTCGCCATTCAATTAAAAGGTCTTGACGTACCCATCTGCATGCCAGTTGCCCTCAGTAGTCTGTGTTTCAGCCTAAGTCTTCATGTCACAAACCAGAACCAAAATAATAACGGTCTAAAATAAAAATTTTGAACAGTCCATGATAGTTGACGACAACTAAATGAACGAATGCAGCACCTTCAGTTAAGAAGGAACATCATAAACAAGAGATTCAGCTGGGACTCAGATGAGTCTCTCGTGAAAACCAAACTGATATGCAAATGAGTGTATTTGTAGAATTTCGCGCAATTCGGGTTCAAGTAGAATATAAGGCTGATGGAAACTTCGGAACTACGTTCACTTGATTGGCCTGAAGAAGGGCGAAACCGGTAGTGGACTATCGAAGTTTTTCAGCGACCTCATGAGTAGTATGTCACATCCATAAAATCTGTTGCGATGTCTCCAATATCGGTCTTATGCAGCAAATCCAGTTGAAAGAGATGATCATAAGCGTGAGATTCAGCTGGGATACAGTTGAGTCTCCCAATAAAACTGTTATATCTGACTGCTGTCCCCGCTCCAGTGCCTAGTGTCGGAAAAAGACTCACCGACAAATAACACAACAGCTTTATTTCATCAAGCGAAGGCGTGCGAGTGCAAAAGTTACAACGGTCCCGCGTTATTTAAAGGGCGCTTTTTGACTGATTCAGGCTGTCTGATCGGCGTTTAGTGAATGGCGATCAACATCGACCGTACTTTTATGAAATGTTTCAACACTTATCATAGTCGGTCGTGCTTCTGTGGCGTGCCTGAACACTAATCAACTTTTGCTGAAGTGATTGAGTGATTGACTGGCCTGGATGCTTGCAGGCCTCCCTATTGAGATTTTGGTGGAGTTTTAGGGTCTCAGTAGGTTCCAGGCATTCTAGGGTTATTTTCAGGAATATGACCTTCCTGACAACCAAATTGGTATGAAAATGAATGCATTTGTTGAATGGGTTGTATCTCTTCAGAAACCTGATTATAGTATCTCTCGAAATTCCATCCAGCGTTAACAGTTATCCAGCAGGAAATCTAGTTTTAGAATATACTGTTTATACTCCGGTTACTACATCAGAGGTGCCCTAACTGCCTCAATCGCATAAGGGTTTATCTAGTCATTTACGAACGTCGGAAACAAAAAGGTACTACTTGCGAAGAGGTAACTATATTTGTCACATCAGTTACTAGCACGTATAGAGGATGCTCATTTCAAAAACAATGATGTGATTTAAAGGTTCAACAAGCAATGGAAATCGTTTGGAGCTGAGTGCCAAGTAACTATTTTAGAAAGGTCTATTTTTGAGCAACGTTTCGTTTGTGACTGAAATGCATCGTCACTCCAAGTGACTGAGCTAAAGGATTTTTTTGAATTTTATGACAAACAGGGATTTCAATCATAAGATCTCCAACTAGTAGCAGGCAAAACCAGTGTCGGGTATCGACCACGGGCTGTTATATATTGTCAGTCAGTGCGAATGAGCAACGACCACACTGATGTGCTTGAGGAATATCTTACATGAATTCTGAACGGGGTCTAGTCTAGTTTTTCGAATTCTTAACCGTTCGGTTGCAGTTTCCCTCGAGTGTTGTCTGCATCTGTTCCCACCTGTGTGAGAGAGGTGCGTTAAAATGGTAGAAGTGCGTGAGTTCTTGTCCGGTTGAAAAGTTCTATTTAGATCTAAGCATTATAGGTATCGCTGTATCAACTAAATCACTTCTGGTAATGGCTGCTGTTGACTGATAACTGCATACTTCTACATGACAGTTTGACTGATTCGAGACCACTCGCCTAAGCTCACCAGCCTTACACCGACTATTCCACGGACTTTGCCATCAAACACTGGATGTAATCGTATTGGGCGCCTAAAATCTTCCATATCCTCTAAATCTGTTCTGTGTCCTGTGTCTAGTGCATGTCCTGCCATTGCTGGATCAAGTGATTCCGAAATGTAGATTTGTTGCCTTAGACCTTAGTTCAATCGGTTTGTTTGGTTGTATAAACACAGTTTCTAGTCCTTCTGACTGAGAGGCGGCCCTTTGTTTGCACCGTACTGGGGAAAAGTTTCTTATAACTGACTAGGTTTCCGCATCACTGAATGCTTTTTCCTACCCCTAGTTCGGCGTTCTGTTCCCACTGGACAAAAGAATAAAACACTACCATCGTACACTAAGTCAGGATGAGCTGATAATTAGTTTACCATAATATATGCCCCTGTTCTGTAGTGGTTTTTAGTGTCTTCCTACACTTATATCTCACAATCCACAAAGAGCAGTATTCCAGAAGTGGAATTCTCCGCGCCAAACCTCATGTAGGGTCTGAATCACTGAGTTACCTTAGAACTCGTTGGCTTTACCACTTTCGACCCCGGTAAAATGTCACCGATTTGGCACCAAAATAATCTATAGGCAGTCATGCCCAGCCAAAGAATTCTGGTCGAAATCTTGTGTACATAATAACCGTGATATTGACGACTAGGGCTTGCGTAGATAACCTAAACGTAAACAACAGACGGCGCTGAGCTGACGTGTTTCAAGAAAGTGATTTTGAATCAGCCGAATTTATATATGGCGGTTTGCAGCTATTAGTTGGCAGGAGTCTTTGATGGAAGTGGTTTTAAACTTAGGTAGAAAATCCAAGTAGACCAGAACTCATTTACT
Organism: Opisthorchis felineus; assembly: GCA_004794785.1. NCBI lineage: Eukaryota > Metazoa > Platyhelminthes > Trematoda > Opisthorchiida > Opisthorchiidae > Opisthorchis > Opisthorchis felineus. The sequence continues at coordinate 49,155 of SJOL01001274.1, read as the reverse complement.
TCCCCAAAACTAACTGTCGTAGTCAACACAGAAAAAAATAGTTGTACACAGCAGTCAAGAGGAAAGTTCAGCTGAAGAGTAATGAACCAAAATAACTAGACCTCAGACCTAGCCCGAGTTCACGCAGTTTCTTCCTCTGGTTCACTTAACTACCTACACTAATAGATACTTGGCTTTCAGTATGCTTTAAATACGGGCAAAAATGTTATCTTGTCGCTTGGCCTAACGAAATTTTTGCGTCAATTTGACCAACCAAAGGTCTGCTGGTAGATGTACAATAGTTTCTTGGAAGATTCAGAAAACGCTAATTTAGCGAACTCTTCAGCTAACGATTTCCTCAGGATCAATAGCAGAGGGGTACTCTATAGGCTCACGAGAGAGGACATGGGGTGATCCGCAATTTTGTATGCAGATGTGAGTTGTTAAACCAGAGGGATATCTTTCAAAATTTTGCACAGCCGTTTCATTTGTAAGTTTGCCGGAAGCGGTTGTATGCGTATGCAAATTAGATCATCATGGATTAGTGCATTCTCTGTTTGGTTCGTTTTTTCATCCTGTATCATTGATGGTTTTCGGCCAGACAGTCACTGACATTCTACTTTATCTTTGTCATGATACCGCTCTACACATGTTGCGAAGATTACAAGAAAACACCTTATTGTCAGCAGTCGGTAAAGCAAAATGGCCTAACGCTTTTAGCGGAGTATTTTGTCACATAAGCCACATTGAGTCATATAGAATACAGTCATATTCCTTCCAGTTGATTCTACCATGGTGCTGGGTGCGCTTTTTTGGAGTTATTTATTGGAGCTTGGCAGAAAGCTATGTGTATATGAGTAGAGAATTGTGGGTTCAACCCTCACCATCCCCGAGTAGGTCGGAAAACGTCCTTGAAGAACGCTGAAGCCAGATTTCGCTTTAGTCTAACAGACAGCTCATCTTTAATCCAGGCATTATAGCCACCAAACTACTATCCGCTGAGGATCAGCTGATGACCTGCAAAACTACTTGATAAGAAACATTCATCGGGAAGGCCACAGTGTCCCTATTTTACCAATATCGCTTCCTCAGGGGCTGTGTGGAAATACGTTCAAGTACTTTATGGTAGCCACCGCATTCATCCGGAGCCAGGTTAGCCCAAAAAAAGGCGCTTTGGGTAATCCAGCATTCTGCTCATTCGCCCCAGAACGTCTTGTTCAGCTCATACGTCATAAAGCTATATGAATCGTACAAAGTCGCTGATGACTCTATACTAAACAAATCGCAAATTGGGAATGGTTTGGATTTTTTGAGTAAGTACGATTGTTGTTCCCTACTTTATAGAATACCGGCTCGTCCACCGGCTTAACATTAGGACCCCGAAGGAATGTATATAAGTGATTCACATAAGGTTAATTTAATCACAATGGATATAGCTCCTGGGCTAAACAGGTTATCTGAACAAACAAACCTGCATCTGAGAGCGGATGAGGAAACCAACCAATTACGCCATGTGACTGCTTGTTTTAGTCTTTAAAAATGACCTAATATAATATTGGCTTGAAACCAGTCACTCAAAAAAATATAAGGAAGGACTCGAGAAATACACTCATTTGCATACCAATTTGGTTTTTATGGGAGACTCACCCAGAACCCAACTGAGTCTCCCGTTTATGATGCTCATGGGTGTAGCTGTCGAATTTTGTGCGATTTGGGTTCAAGCAGAGCATAAGATTGACGGAAGCTAGAGGAGCGCGCCTACTTGATGAGCCCAAAGAAGGGCGAAACCGGTCGTGGGTTGCCGAAGGATTTGAAGCAACCTACCGAGTAGTTTCCCTTATAATAATATAAGGATATTTATGCGTACCATCTAGAATGTGAAGAAAATATTGGTTTTAACAAATGTTTTGGTAGTTTCATATTTGTCCTACCGGAATATATTTCTTAACCAGGTGCTACTCAGAAAGTGTCTGGAAAAGAATATCCCAAACCCTAGTGTACCCCATATGGCCGTCCTAGCTTGAGCAAGTCTACAGAAAAGTGAATAAGTTGAAGGTAAATCGACTGGTTTTGTTTGAATGGAGCAGCCAACTGGATGAAAATTTAAAAATCGCTTCTAGGCACCGAACTCACACCTAGCCACTATGGTAAAATTGTGGCTTCGAATTATAGCTGTGAGCTCAGATAAAAGTCTGGCGTCGGTGATTGGACGTCACGAAAGCACGGTTGGCCATCGAAACGCTGAATAAAGTGAGGTTACCATGAGAGTTCAGAACAACATAGATGTAGAGATCATGGCAAGTCGTTGTTAGGGAAATGGAATTCGTTATTCTTGTTTTAATAGGACGATAGCAACTACTTATCAGCTGAGTGCCAAAACAAGCTGGTCTCGTTGTTGCTGTTGTTGAGGTTTTGCGGTTTAATTTCACCGTGAACTTATTGTGGCTTTGTCATTTGTCCCCAGTTTTTTCGTTCCATTTTGTTCCGAGTCAGTCTGAGGTTAATAAAGTATCCTGTGAAGACAAACTCATGGATACCGAATTCAGCTGAAAAATAATGACATACCGTTCAGTTTATCTGGAAATTTGTTTTGTATTCAACATTTCCCAAGCTGCTGATGGTACGAATAGGCTGCAAGTAATCATTAATAGAATCATCATTACGCTGGTTCAGCGGATTTCATAGCCATTTCCTCAGGACCAGTTAGGATTCGTTATATATAACGAAGAAATGCAATAGCCAATCAACCGACTGAGATGAAATTTTGAGTATTCGGAAATAGATTTGGTACAGGGATAAAAAAACTCGAGTACCCAACTTCAAACATCAGAACCTTAAAAGGGCTGAACCGAAGCACCATGCCCGGAGGACAGTTAACGCTTTCGCTTGCTAACAACGTTACGGACACCTTAATAAAGAAAATTTCAAAGCTCTAAAAGACGGTTTGTATATGAGGCCTCAGGTAGCACGCAAACGCCTCTGTTCACAACTTTAAGGCCCAAACAAACCTCAGTACAAGATTATATGCAGTAGTTCTAGCCTGTGAACAGATAAGCATGTTACTGATCAATCACGCCATCAAACGATTATATGATCACCCGACAATCCTTGTCTGAGATGAGGCGGATCTATTTAAAGCATCTTCACAGCCCATCAGCTATCAATCTCCACAGTTTTTCACCAGAATAGGATGCTGTACTGTGCTGCAGCGAGATGAAGTCATTTGCCTACCAGTTCATGAGTCAGAATGAAGAACGGAGTCATCGGGTCAAAAAATCCTCATTGTGGTACCTCAATTTCCCTGGGAACGGGAGTCTCCTGCAATGTCGGAATGTGTTTACTGTCCTCTATCCAGCTCATCTGGATGTCTCCACTTTCAACAATCCGGTGGGAAATCAGAAAGTGTCCCTAACCTCGATGGCCCGTAATAAAGGATTTCACTGTCACATTATCCGCGAAATACGGTAACTAATGTGAAAGCCGCCATCGTTTTCTCCATGTAGAGCGAGTTGCATTCTACTCAACTTACCCGTATCCCCTTGTTTTGCTAATCCGATGATTTCAAAAAACAGTGAGTTTAATATTCCAATAGCGTATGAAGGCTAGGTAGTGATGCGGTAGACCTCATATTTGTTTCTCCGAAAAAGGTTCTCCATTCCGGAGAAGAACTCTTGTCCCGATCCTGTAAACTTTTCACGGATTTGATAAGTGGAATAGTAAATTTTAAGGAACAAACCAGAAGATCTGACAACAAGAGCTGTTTGTTATCTGAGGTCTTAAAAAGCCATCATTACTTATCAGAGTAGGTGGTGAATGTCTACAAGACGATACCAAATTCGGATACCAGACATGGCCTCGTCGGGCAATTCTAGTACACATTACTGGTATATAAAGTTGATAACTTAAATACCACAGATAAGTGTGGCCTATTGTCACTTGCGCATAGTATTGATCCATTTGAAGTGGACTGATCCTTCAATATTCAACATCCCCATAAGAAAAAAAGACCTAAGCGCGCTAAAGTATTCGTGTCATAGGAAATAGCTCAATGTGGAAAAAAGCTTGTAAGACGATAGCAAGAAGTGTCCTTTTAGGATCACCTGTCTGGAAATTTGAAATATCTTCTACTTATTGTACAAATTAGTTTGAAAGATAAGTTGGAATTACACAAGTCGAATGAGGAATGTCTCTTCGATATCTCTTTGTCAGACTCAGGCTTATGTACAGCAGTTAATCAAGACGATACAGTGTAGGAAAATCTCAGTCAAAATAAAATTCAGTAATCACAGATCAACTTGTGGTTGGTCAAAAATTCACATGAAGTATGGGAGTCATGTGATTCTATCAAATGGACCAGCTGGTCACATGAGCGTCAATGTACAAGGGTACAAGTTGCTTTTCAAAATACTTAAGATATTCAAAACTGTCACATTTCGATTGCCATAACAACTTCCCTGAATTTCATATCACTGCATCTTTGTTTGCGTTTTTGGAGTAACTGTACTGAGGTTTGCGGTCTTTCGATTTCAGTGGAGATCTGTTTTATCACCAAAAGTAGATTTTTGAACTTATAAAACTAAATCTGAGCGATTCCCATAGTTTGCAGTGTGGCAATGAGAAGTTGTGCTGAGAGGAAAAATTCCTACGCAGGTCACACTTCACTTTTCTACCAATAACACAGAATACCACAATCCTGTGTACGCTGGTCAAATTGTCAGAATGTCTTCTTCTTTGTGTTGGACGAAATTAGGCCTCACAGTTCTTCCAATGTTCTGATCTTACGTTTTGTGAACAAAGCCATTCGATAAATTCGTGCACAATTCCAACACACCAGTGGTGTGTAGACGTCCACCTTTGGTACACAGGTGCATACCGCATCTGCAACACTGTCTTGGTCGAGTGTATTCTGCTTTCCAAACTTTTTTGCGTGCTCTAATGAGAACGAAACTTGTACACAACAAACAGCAAACAAAACGAATCTCGGCGATCTGGTCGTTAAAATTTGAGACGAAGTGTTGTCTTTCCTGTTGTTCAGGTCTAAATAGATCCCGTCGCCCGGCTAGGCGAGATTACAAACAATGCAGATAGGCTAAGCGCGCTGTCGCCTCACAACGACTCTCAGACACGCACGCATCGCCGTATCATAAAAAGCACAGAAGCAGCAAATAAGTTGAGAAAAGGACGACACTGGGTTGGCTTAGAAATTCCGCCTTGTAGTAAAGGAGCGTAGCCGCACTGTCTGCAGCACAAAAACCATCGCCTAATTAGACAAATCCACTCATTTGCATACCAATCTGTTTTTCATGGGAGACACCTGAATCCCAGCTGAATCTGTCGCTTATGATGTTGCCCTTCAACTGAATGTGCTGCACCAGGCGGTCTCATGTTTATGTTGGTACGATGTTAGAGCGTCATAACACATTATGTAGACGTAACACACCACTCGTAAGGTCGCTGAAAGCTCTTCGACTGTCGAAGAATCACCTAATTAGATTTTAATGTTAACGGTGAGAGTGCATTAGAGATGTTTGCTCGCACTTAGGTAAAAAGGCAAAAATAAAAGCCAACGGATCGGAATAAGACCATGTGATTATGGAACATTCCATAGCCACAATTTCACGGCCAAATAGCAGTCCGTTGAGAAATTTCTGTGGAATAGAACAACAAGTTAAACAGAGTGATTGCAAGACGGTGTCTGTTTTAAAAATGGCACCGTTTAATTTTTCACCCATGCCTTCTTCAGTTCAGGGATAAAAATGGGTGGCCTGAGTGTTGGATATTAAGTCGAAATTTGGAGTATTCATTTTGCCATCTGTATTGGCAAACTTACTTGAGGGGCAGACATGAGAGGAGTACAACTGGGCCAGCTTCCCGTGACATATATTTGCTCATACATTAGTTTTTATATTACTGGGGTAAACAATAAAAATAAAACAACTGAGGGTCTTTCGGGTGTAAAAACCGGTAAAATGACTGCCTGTTTAACTAGCCCATTTGTATACTTGGGAAATAACACAGTTCCTATGTTGTAAACGTCTCTGCAAGAGATCAATCCACGTAGCTGTGGTTTCCGTTCGGTTAGATTTAGGCTAGGTTAGATTTAGGTCACTCCGCGGTTTCAAGACGCAACATTTTTACAGATCTGTGCGCTGAATAGGGTGCTGGCAGACAACCTTCTTGTAGAAATTATACAGATAGCTATCTGGTTATTTAGGGCTAGCTTCCGCAGGTTTGAGTGGGTTTTTTAGATTCGGCGGCAATTTTTGGAAGGCCTGATGCTAATTCAATCCATATCAGTTTTGAAAGTCATATTTCAATTTTTTTTCCAAATGGAGGATGTCCTGCTGTGTATATCGATGGTAAGATGAAAGGACCTGGAACCAGCTCAATCCGGAAAGGGAAGGCACCTAATCGAATTCAGAATGCCGCAAGGAGAAAATTACGTGTTTGCAAAGACTGGACGCCTAGGGTTGATTAAGGTGGCACTATACTCAATCTAAAACTGCGGTGGACCACAGCTGTGGTGAATCAGAGGAGTAAAGCGGGGACGTGCGCAATGCAACACTGCATTGCCAACTTTTATGACCCGAATCAACTGGAGGAGAAGGAGACTAACCGACTTGGAACTGACAGCATGACAAACGGACGAAACCGTGAAAGGGTTAACTGGGTGCAACGATAAACGGACTGGTAAACTTTTGAAAAACACGTGTACGGTCGTGTACGGTTGGCGACTGTGGGTATCCTGGCTGATCGGTGGGGGAAATAAATAGTGAATGTGACACGCAACGTGACTCAACTGGTGCAGTGGACGACGCAGCTTCGCTCGGTCACTAGTGAAGGATTCTCCTCAGTTCTGAGCAAAAAGGCTTGCGATTAAAGACTGCTAGCCCCTCTTTTACTTCCGAGTTGTTAGATGGATAATCTACCTTCCGGTTGAGGTGTTGGTTGTTCGCTAGATATCGCAGAGTATGATATGAGCTTTTTAAATGACCTCATCGTATCCCTACAAGAACTAATGTCCTGGCCGGCATGCGCCTGTCTTTCCTGCAACTTGTCAGTTCTGTCGTTATCGCCATTTTCGCTGTAGTTAGTACAGTCGCTTAAGTAGTTCTAATAGTCTGCGTTTAGTCACTAATACGATCTGTTTTGCGTGAGGAAAAAACGAAAAGCGGGAAATTCAGTGTGTGTCAGTCGACTGACTTAGGCATTAAGATATTCATTATGTACAACGGAGAACGGTTTAACAACAGAACGGCCATAAAAATACCACTTTCCTACAACAATCAAATATCCATTTGGACAGTGTTCCGCAGCTCCGGAACCCTGTAATCCATGAAAAGAAAATGCAACTGCATTCGGAGGCTGATAAACAGGCTAACTCAACTAGTATTTTATAAAGGTCATAAAATGGTACTCATTCGTGAAAATGATGGTCGTATTCAATGGCAAAACTTTGGTATTTAGAAACTTTTCCCGAAAATACTGCACACTTAACAAGATGACCTACATAATTTCACTGATGAAGCTTTTTCCACCATTATCATCCGAAACTCAAGGAATTCGCACAATCTGACCCCGAGAACTACGTATTTTTGGTTACTTTAAAACAGCACCGGGCATGCTTGTACCCTGATATATGTAGTTCAGGTGTATTCATATTGGAAGGTTACTGGGCAGCGTCAACCACACACGTCACACAACAGCGCACTGATGATATCACCTAGACTGGTGACGAAACGTTTGCTAGCTGATTGTGAAATTCGGCCAGCAGATCAGCGGCTACCACTAACGGCTGAATAGTGGAATTATTCCGACTGAATGTTCTGCCACCCAAGTCCTGTTGTTAAGGTGAAGACAAATCAATAACAACCGATCATGTATGTGGTATTTGTGGACATTCTAGCTGACCAAAAAATTTCCGTGTTTTTTTTGCATTTAGTTAACGTGGGAAGTTTGCACAAGTTCTGAAAGCAGCCTGTTAACAACTCTGCCCTCGTATACGAAAGACTCCAGCCTTCCCTTTATGAGGGAATTAGACTATAAACGAGTTGAACTGCAGAAGAAATCCTCCTGAACCCAAAATATTGACAGCTTTGTTTTAGAATTAAGCACGGATTGTCTTCCTTCAATAGGAACAGGTGTCACACTGGTTAAATTCTTGCTCATACTGGAACTGATATCAAACGGTCCATTGCCGTGCGTTTAACAGAAAAATGGTCGAAATGGCCGTCTGTGGAGAGCAATATATGCCTACTCCACTTTTTTTAGTGAGGTTTCACTATAAATGTGATGGCCAATAGCTGTTTCAAAAATTTGGAGCCCTATACTTGGGGGAAAGGCTTTGCACAGCAGTTTTCGGGGGAGCGAGTTAATGGGAGCGAACAGTGCAGCCGCTCGGCCTGTTGGGAGCCACCGGCGGCAACACGCGGCGAAAACTCTCGCAACTTCTTTATCAGTCATCTTTTAAAGAGTAGAATGACTATCTTCTTTCTGTAACTGCACTTCAGCCCTCGCCAATATAATATGTATTTTCTCAGGAGAACACCTACTCTGTCGTAAGCTGATTCACCAAACTGGCAACCAAACGAATTCGCTGTTCAAAATCACTGGAAGTAGTTGTAGACAGGATTATCTTCCACATTTGTCCTAAGTGCTTTGTTACAAGAAGATATATATATATATATATATATATATATATATATATGTATATCATCGTCAAATCTAACGATATTCCAAGTATTGGTGTACGACAACGCTTTTCCATGGTATTCATAAATGGATCAGTGACTACACAGCGAAAGGGGAATGCAATGTTTTACGTATGATAAAAATTGAGGAACGTGTCTTATTCTGACGGGTGTATTCCAACATGTCCATTGGGAATTCGCATTCAGGGGAAGAAGTCATTTCCGACATTTCTTCGTCATACCGTAATAAATGTATAGATAAGTCTGAGCCAGTCAACGTTCCGCTACTCAGAATGAGTCATATCAGAGGCAAAGATTATGCCAGACATCCAACTAACGGTCAGATGGAGGATTGGATTTTCTGGAGCCAAATCGGGAATTGTGGTCACCAGGTTTGGTCAACTGTCCTTGCAATATCTCCTGATCAATACCGGAAGATCCGAACTTGTTAGGTCAGGATAGGCAAGGACCTGGAATCAAACGTTTTCAGGCGAACAACACGTGCCCACACATTTGGCAGTGTCCATCGTTCTAATTTGGGTTCTGGGTGGTAGAATGGGACCGAACTTGTGGATAACAGCAAATGGTGTTTGTTGCAGTATCCACACGGTGTCTTGTGGTTATCATTTATGCCAACACCGGACTGTTACTAACCCTTACGCATTACATAGACAACCATGTAAGAGTATGTTATGACATGCTTCCGGACAACGTTCTCACCACCCAGCCGATGTAGCAAGCCTCACAGGAGCAACTCATCTGAGAAGGTTTATCGAGGTAGGTGGTCCTTCGTCTTTTTCCTTAAAATTGGAAAGCTGTTAAGGGTTGTCAGTGTTAAATGTACACTTGTACATTCTAATAAGCTTCCGCGTAAAATGGTGACTGAACAAATCAACCTTGTCAGGAAGTCGTAAATACACTCTCTTCTGTGACGCCTGTTGAAGTGTTTTCGGTGTGGATGGCACAAAGTGGGCTTCGCTGACTTGTTAACTGTATTATATACACGAATGAAGGAATATACTCAAAATATTAGGAGGTATGACACTCCATCCTTGCCTTCTACACGCAATGACCGAGTAGGAAAAACACAAAAATCTTGGTACACGGAAATACTAGGCATGGAAGAGATTTTCCGGACCACCCGGTGCGTTGAACTAGGTTTGATCTATGAACCACTACTTGCTCGACGGGGATACTTAAAGGAAGCCGACTATCGGATTAACAAATCATGAAACAGGAACCCCAATGGAGTCACATCCATAAAGGTCACAGCGTGCAATACGGACGGACTAATGGACGACAAGTGTAAGTCGAGTCCACCGACCATTTAGGACAAATTCAGACCAACCAATGGGTCTGCCTGACCGAACAAGCAATCACAGTCGTAGGCCAACCCCTGCTAGCAGCTCAAATGTAAGCACATCTGCACCACTGTCCAGTGCACAACCACTGACACCCTTTCTGGTGATGTCACGTCGATTGGTGCTGGAATGTCGCCTAGCTCGGCGGAAAACCCGGTGACAACCTACGCTACATGTGTAACCAACATTCTCCTCAACAGAAAATTATGAACCGTGTAGATGAAGCCGGTATGCGAAATACACATGTTGGCAAATTGATTTGGTTAAAAGGAAACCCAGCTGAACCTCTCGACTAATATATTCTCCAACTACGTGTGCTGCACCAAAGTCGCCTCATATTTCAGTTGATACGATATTCAAGATGTCGTAGTATATTTTCTTGAAAGAACACTACACATAAGTTTGCTGCTAATTCTTCGACAGCCTGCGACCTGTTTCGCCCATCCTGAAGCTCATCAGGTAGGCAGAATCCCCGAGTTTCCGTTAACTTCATGTTCAGCTTCAGCCCAAAGTGGGCGCAGTTCGCCAGCTATTCTCATTTACAAACCAATTTGACTTTAACGGGAGATTCATTTGAATCGCAGCTGAAGCTGTTGTTTACGACATTCTTCAGCTGAATGTGCTGTGCCTATCTAATTGGCCACAAGATGGACGAAACCAGTCGCAGACTATTGGGAGGTTTTTATATGCTTTCTGGGTAGAAAAAACTAGCGAATAATCGTTCAGCTTTAACATATTTTCGACGCCTTGCTGCCATGCCACCCAAAGAAGGCATGAAAACTGAGATTCTATCAGGTAGCTCAAACCTAGACAGGAGCAGTCCATGTACCGAGGTTAGGTTACTGACATTCTGGTCAGTAATGTTCTGTCAGAGTAGCGTTCTGTCAGGGAAGTCAGTTCCTTCCTGGAAGCCTATCATCTGTGCATATTCTCTGGCTAACAGACAACGCAGTAGACTGTATTTGGTTCCCAGCGGTACAGATCTCTTGGAAATTATTATATTCTATGCGGAATTTATGTTAACACTTCTCTGTATGATCCTGTCTAGCTGTTTGCAGGAACAAATTGAGGAATACCAGCTTATCATCCTTCCCCAATATGCAGATAAAACTCGTTGATGGATTAGCTTCATCAGAACATGCATACTCGATACTCTTTTTGAACAGCCTTCGTCCTGTCCCGAAACACTTATTTCCCTGAGTCCTCACTAAAGAGGGCAGCAATGAACTCAAGTTTCGCTCTTATTAGAGCGAATCAGCAGTGGGTATCCTGATTTGTGCGGGAATTGGAAACCCTGGATATCTGGCACGTGAGTGGAACTTGTCGACATTGATCCACCAACACACGCACCTGATTTGTCACGTCTGACCGGGCGAACGTGTTCATGTTTGAGCGATACGGCTGGTTTAACGGCCTGAAAGGCAATCCAGTTACTGTGCGAAACGCGAGTTGACTGTAATCACTGTTTGGTGTAGACTAATTGTAATAATTGTACCAGAACAGGAGGAATGCTGTTCAAGCAAGAGTGATGAGAATGTAAGCCCCGCAACCACTCACAAATTTGAGAATAGACGTTGGGTCCATGCTGACATCACACATTTGGAAGGGGTCATCGACATACCTAAGATAGAAGTGCAAGTATCATAGCTCGTTCTCAGGTGATATTTAGCGTCTTGGCTACAAAGTTATCGACAAGCACAGAACCAAGGGGAGACCTTATCGCCACCCGTCAATGTGCCGACAACTGCAACCGTTGAGTAAAATCTGGAAGTTCATAGTATAGTGCTAACTAAACTCTTTGACCTTCACCACCAGAATAAATAAATATCATTAAGGCGCATGTTTTCGCCGATAAACTTTTTGTTTCCACACAGAGATACATAAATCAGCAATGAAGGGACATGCAAAGGAAATATAGTTGGTTCAGTAACTTTCGGTCCCTCTACGTTCGACAAAGTCAAAGATATCTCGTAAACGACTTGGCAAGGGTCTCATGCACAGTTTGAGAATCCTACACAGCCACTGAGCACTGTTCAATCACTCAACCATTGACCATAAAGGAACAATAGGTATGTGAGGATTAGGTGAGCTATACTGGCACGCAATATGCGTACCGATAGGTCACAGTTGTTGGAATCGGTACCTTACGTAAATTTATGCTCGTTTTGTTGTGACCACTAGTCGTTTTTTCTTATCTGCCCACTTCCTCTTTCTTCAAAGGGCGACTCCAATCAAGCGGCACCTGAAAGGTTTTTTGTTCTTTTCACACTGGTCAAAAACGACTTGACGCTCTCGAACGAGCCGAGATCGATTCGGTGGTTTGACAGATCGATGTTGATAACAAGCAGTAGAGAGACACGATTTTAAATTTTCCAAAATAAAGAATAGTATTTCCGTACAAACTAGTTGTTCAATGGGCTCCATTGTCTGTTCATACGTTTCGTTTAGCTTCCTATCCAACATCGAACCTTTCAGTATTTATTTTATGTTAGCTTTGCTAGCAAGATAGCATGACGGCAAAAAAAATAATCTTTTCCCCGTTGACGGAACACGCTATCCATAGTCTTGTTAAAAACGCCCCCACGACCGGTTTCCCCCCTTTAGCTAGCACAGACTATGACGGGTATATCTTGCAAATCTCTGTATTTTATCATTCGGCTGGAAATTGACCTCCGTTCGCCAAAGCTCTTGTTCACTTGAGTTAAGACGTGAAACACAGTACTGTTTACACTTGATGGCGACTGAAGGATTCGCTTGCATTCCGCCGAAACACTGGACATACACACTCATTTTATACCAACTTGGTTTTCACGGGAGACTTATCTGAATCCCAGTATATTTAGTTGAAGAACATAAATGAAAGATTCAGCTGGCATTCAGGTTAGTCTACCGTGAAAACCAAACTGGTGAGCAGATGAGTGTACTTGTCAAAGTTCGTGCAATTTGGGTACAGTTAGAACATAGGGATGATTGATATTCGGGGACTGCGCGCACCCGACGAGTCCGAAGAAGGGCGAAACCGGTCGTAGATTGTCGAAGTGTTTTCAGTAGTGTGTTGCCGAAACGTTGTTTCCTCACATGTGTTTACTCCTTGTTGATCAGATGGCTGTTGACCTGTTTGCCGAGCTTGACATTCGGGTTACAAACGGTTTATCACCAGTCGATGGAAGATCATCAGCCCTACACTGAGGATCTATGTTCGACTGGTGACGAAACGTTTGTAAGCCCACTGCCACCACAACAACGACCGGTGATCGGCTCGCCCCACGCTGTTGCCTAGTTGAGTGGCCTTCCCTTTCGAATGTAAGGCATGTTGACCTACATAGCCGCTGTAGAGTCCCCACCTTTGAGGTATAGGGAGGGACTGACATAAGTATGAAAGTGGTGCTTTGCACCGGTGCGGGAGCACGTTCAAACAGTACACCAATCAGAGAATTGAAGCGGGCAATCATCTGAATCGGCGCAGCCAATGTGTGGGCATCAACCAACGTACACGTATCAGACGATGGGAGACAGACAGGAACAGCAACAGACACGTTTGGTTCGAGCTGGTTAATGCTTCCAGCGCAAGAATCTTGAAACTGCGCACGCGATAATATACAGATTTCACAATTCTGATTGCATTCACTTATACTCAATGGCCTCGCTTTGGAGCTGAAAAGTGGACGATCCTGAGTGCCGGAAGATATGAAGATCTCTGTAGTCAGTTAGCATGGTTATTCCCCTCTGCTTGCGGTGGGGTCCCTTTGGGTGGTCGGCTATCGAAGATTTAATTGTGTTCAGATGTTCAATATAGTTTTCTAAACATTTGTCACACTGTTTTGCTCCCGGTGTCTTTGTCTCTCTGTTGGTCCTAGGTGTCTTCTCCAGTATCTGGGGCAAAATCAAGCACTCCTTGGCCGCATGTCTGGCCGTTCTGGACCTGCTCATATCCTCCATTCCAGTTCGATTGGCACATGCGGTTTACCCAATTCTGATTGGGCTCATCTACGCAGTGTTCAGCTATTTATTTTGGCTTGGAGGAGGGGAAGGTCCTTTGGGAGTCGGACAAGTCTATCCGGGCCTGAATTGGATTCACCCGAAGACCGCCATTCTCTCCTGTCTGTGTGCGATTCTACTCAGCTTCTTGATTCACGTAAGCTACCCCGTCATCCGACGACTGATCGTTTCCATTCTGTTGAAGTGTCCTAGGGAAACAATGAGTTGGTGCAATCTACGTGGTGAGTCTAGGTATCTCAAAAATTGGTGTTCGAAGTGGTCGGAGCTTTCTACATAGCGTAGACAGCTTGGCAAGCCTTGCATAGAGTGACTTGAGTTGTTAAAATCTATTTACTTTCACAAGGTCCCCAAAGCGAACCATGCCAGTCAGAATTTGTTTGCTAAACGTACAAGGGTGACCGGTGGAACATAAAACGATCAAATTTGAATCAACCGGCCACGGATCCAACTAGACAAGCTAAGTCCGATTGTACGATAAAATTGGTCACGTTGATCCTCATAGAGGCAATGGGTGACAAGTAAACTTCAACTTCTAACACTGATTCTCATTGCCTAACAAAAAGTCAAAACTGGGCCCATGTCGAATAAGAGGGGGATTGCATCTTGTAAGTCATTTCGATAGTAAGATGAAAAAAACAATTCGGAAATGGAAATATTGGTCGTTTTGGAGAGGGGCCATTACAAAGAGGGTCACTGTATAGGAAACCGTACAGGGAAATCCACACTGGATTGAGTGTAGATACATATGCCTTTCAACCGCAGTGCCCACGGCGTGACTAGTTAAGGCAGATGTGATGACACCGACGCTGTACATGTCACAGCACCCACTCACAGGAACATTTCCACAGCCGAACGATTATTTTTATAATTGCCATCTTCGTTGGGCGTCCATCATGGGCAGCAGGCTTCGAAAGCCGACATAAGCCTGAACGCTATCCGTTAGCGTAACGTTAAAACCTCTTGACCCACTTACTCCAAGCTGCTGAATTGGAACGACGACGAGCGTATTTTAATCCTATTTTCCAATAGTTCACAGGTTTCATGCTTATTGTTCCCCAGTATCACAACTTTTAGTGATATATTGAACGATTGATTGTGGATTGAAATTGCAGTGCAGTTTGCGAATTGGAATGAAACAGCACGTTCCGCGGTTTCAGACGTAATTTATCGACATTGTTCTGACCAACCCAGCAATGCAGCAGTTATGTACCGGATTGTCAGGCGATAAATTGTTCCACAATAACTCCGTTTTGAGGTAACATGGCTCGCGACCAATTAGCCCGTAACGCACTGACACACAGATAATTGGTAGATTACTGCCACTCAACCACTGGTGGGCCACTCATGCGAGTGATAGGAATGAGGGCGGTGAATAAATCTACTTTAGTGTAGCTGGTAACCTTGGATAGTGTACTTTTGACTATTATTAATGTAAAATATGAAGAGAAGACCACAGAATTCGATGGATGTGAGCCAAATTGATCACGTTAAAGTTAAACTAGGCCATAGGCCAACACAAGTTCAAAAGTCTCACAAACTTCGTTTCAGTACAGGTACTGTTTGTGTAGTCGGATCCCGATAGCGGTCTGAATCAAATTGTAATAGCCCTTACGATTCGGACTGCCATCAACCGTGAAGCGGTGTACACTGCTTTTGTTTCGGTATTAACTGACAACACAGTGGGCGACTGTCTGAGTAAATTGCAGGTCTATCTTGAATCAGTTGTGGAATGTCCCCTCCATACAATGATTCTCTGTGTACCGAGCGCTCTCAGATGCGACCAACACTTTCAATCCAGAATTGTTTACCTGTTTCATCAGCGACATAACCTCCGGTGGACGAGGCCTTTCTTGTTCTTGAAGTAGCAGTAACACCCATGATAGTTCAAGATTGATTACCGTAACCATACGGAAATGGCTACTGAGACAAGTACATAGATCGGGCATATTTATAGCAGTCGATAAAGCAGGTTCCGTTTCATAACCAGAGGAATAACTGGAGGAAAATACCCAGTAACCACGTGGTGCCATCACATCTAACATTTCAACCTCACATTAAAGCGTATTGATATTGTACACTGCAATCTATAAAGTGGTTTCGGGATCCGAGTATTACAAAGCTACCGGCTTGGAAAATAGGTGGAGAGTTACCGAGATAAACCCAGATAGTGTACACTGGTAGGCATGGAAACAAGTTTGATGGACAGTGATTTTAAAAGGAAAACCCCGTATAGAACCATCTGACGGCACTACCCTAAACATCCCCCTTGAATGCTATTACGTACACCTCCCCAATCCGACCGAATTTCTTTTATTTTCTCGGGGATATGAAACAAAGGTAAACTAGTGTGACCTACGAATAAATATAGCGTATTAAAAAGCCCCACTTAAAGCGACTCCATCTGTTTTCTTTCAGATACTCATCTACGTCACGTACTACATTCGCGTAAAGCTGAGCACTTGCTTCGACGGTCGACACGCAGAGACGGTTAAACAGATGGAGGAAGGTTATAACGACATCAGAGGTGATGTGGAAAATGAACTTAGGGACGATGTCGCCAGTGAAAGTTCAGTGACCACGTGGATGGAGGACCGAAAAGGCCAATACTATGGTACAGTGGAATAGAGCAAAACCAGTGTGTGTTAACCTCGTGGTCCGAACTCGTCCAAACTAACACGCAACGGTCCCAAGAGGCCAACCCAAAAATAGAAAATCATGCTATAATACATGACGCTTCCGTGTTTTGAGAATAAATGCGCAATGTATTTGACGTGTCAGAGACAGGCAGAATGTAGAGAGGGAGAGGAAAAACTTGGCCGTACACAAATCGGAACATGATAGATCGATACAGATTGAAGAGAATCACGTTTTATTGTTATACATAAGAGGTAATGAAGAATACCAAAAGGTGAACGACGACCCACGGAAAAGGCACCATGAAAGGTTTACATACAAAGGGAGCAGAGAGAGAGAGCGCGCGATATGGATAGATTGTTTGCAGCTGTACAAGAAAACCAGCCGGCATGATGCACGAAATAGTAAGACGCATACAAGATGTTACAATTTGACCAACACGTTTTATGCAGGACGTGGACGTGGACACGGGAGATAAGAGAGTACATGAATTTAAGGAAGAGAAACGGGATGGAAAAGAATGACTGACAACAAACAGTGAATTAGCGTCCTGTCATACGCAGGTGGGTGGGAACCAGAGGACCCACGACGGAAGGGGTGGTGAGAGAACCACGTAAAAACCGTGCACAAATAAACACGCACGTAGCGTACGTAATTGGATATAGCAGTCTGCTTAGATTTATATTCTTTATTGATGTAGGCAAGACATGTCAATAAAATGTGAAGGGGGTAGTGTAGAGTACGGATGAGTGAAAAAAACAAATATAAATCAATAGGACCAAAATGAGAGCAAAACCACGGGTACGGCGGCGTTGATGTGCATAGAAAAAGGAGCCATACACAACCTAGTGGGCTACATCAGGCACCTGGGTTATCGGTTTGATCCGTGGTAGTGACGGTTGTTGTGGCTCCGTTCACGATCGCCAACTGAATAAACCGGTAATAGAGCAAAGGTGGAGTTGAGAACACAATAGGGCACAATCGTAACGAAGAAATCGGAATTTGAATGTGTACAGTAAGGACATGAATTAAGGCCACCAAGCATATGATCGTTTTGATACGGTCCACTATCATTTAAAAGGCAACGCTCATTTTGCTGATAGAATGCACCTAACCAAGGGTGCCGGTATAACGAATTTGATGTCGCGATAGACCCTTTCTCCAATCTACCAATTAACTTCCAAAAAGCGAAACGAGAGACAGACATCTTACATGAAAAGTGATTGATATTCAGGTGTAACTTTATACAGAACTCAGTTCAAGAAATATAGCAGCAGATACCTTTGAGTTCGCTGGTAATAAGGTCCCGAACTTCAAATAGAGACCATGACTGAGTTGTTTCTTTCCATCGCTTGTACTGAGTTCGGCGACTGCTGCACCTTGCTCTTTATTAGCACAGTTGATGAGAGTCACCTAAACACGTACATTTCGTTTTGTTTCATTGGTTTTGTTAGAAGTAATCAGATGACACGTCATTGGATCAGGGCTATCCTTTTGAGAATGCTGGCCGAGCAGTGGGGAACCACATTAGGGTCATTTAATAGACGGATTTCAGTATTCAGATGCGTGGGTCGCCGTCATGTGTTTGAAACAAAGCGGTCATAACCAGTCAAAAGTATGTGCCAACGGTGTTAGACAGCACATCCGACACCTGGTAACCTATGACAAGCCTATTTGCCACGACCACTGGGACGATTTCTTATTGAGGTTATTTGTAAATTCATTTGGAAAATTCACAAGTTGATTAAATTTATTGGTTTAGCGGATTAGAGGACGAAACTATAAAGCTTCAGTATGGCACCCTTCAGACATGCGCTCAGTTTGGGGGCCTAGGAGCGGTGAACAGAATGCCGGGCAGTTTGAAGGACGGTGTAGCAAATGGGACGCCCGCAAACACCAGCAGACGAGGACGAACTTCGGTGTAACACGAGTGTATTGAACATAGTGGTGTAGTAAGCCCAGGTTGCGAACTACTTTCACTCACTAGACGTAACACACTACTCAGAAGGTTGCTGGAAACTCTTCAACAATCCACGACCGGCTTCGGCCTTCTTCGGGCTCATCAGGTAGGTGCGATCCCTAAGTTTCGTCCTGGACAGCTTCCGAACATCATGAACGAGAAATTCAGCTGGATTCAGTTAAGTCTGCTGTTGGAAAATGCTTCCATTCACCTTAGCCGTCTAGCACAGCGTACGAAAATCTACTACGGGCTGTAGGTGAGAGTTAAGTAAGAGCTGAGTGGGTCAATTGGATAAGACTGACTACCATTTCCATGGCCCAGGTTCGATTCCAACAGAGCCGTCATTTAATTGGCTGCCGTCCCCCCGTCCTGATAATCCGCGCACAGCTGCTTCAGAAAGAGAAGTAAAAAAGGAGACAAAACTTCTTTAATCCAGTGAGAGGCTACATGCTCTACGGGGACACTATGAGCTCGCCGGCTTAAAGTATCGCCATCCCAAACAGAGCCCAGAGTTTAAATGGACGAATTAAGGACTTTTGGATATTGGTTGAGCGAATTTGTTGCCTATTTCCTCCCCATTATGAATGCGAACACCAGAATATTACGGAGGTCAACGGTCTAATTAAGTTGCAGAAGGAGGGATAACTTTTTAAGGTAAAAATACCAAAAGCCCTTGAAGGCTCTGCATACCCACTTGTCAATTAAAAGGGTCCTGACAACTGTGTTGTTCAAACACAAGCAAAACTGACAGCAATGACACTTCAAAATGGAGTAGTTAGTGTACCCAATCAGGTACAGATTGACGGACAGTCATTATTGAATCGATAGTAAACAAACTGGACGGGTAGTAGGAGTTAGTGTGAGCTTCTAAGACGGGCTCATGATGCATGCGAAGATCAACCCAGTTACTTAGCTTCTTCGACTAATAGAATTCAGTATGGTGTAGAACCGTTGTCACTATCGTTGTGTTGTTTCTGTCCAGCCTTTCAGCGATTGCTTTCGATCAGGTTGGGTTCTAACAAAAAACATCACTGAAACAACATACTACTCTCTGACTTATTGTGCAATCCGACAGCTACGCACCAACCGGAAGGCAACACCGGAAGCAACCTGTTACCTGTGTGAACCACGACTAGCCTTTTTCATTCTATTCAGTTTCTTGGCAGGATCGTTTATTATCGACGTTGCGTATGTTAAGTGAAGTTTCCTCCTCACCACCAGCTTCCGCACTTTGGGAGGCACTTGGAAGACACAGGTTTCTAGACCTACCGGTCATTGAGAGCGAATAAATAATAATAATAATAATAATAATTAAATAAAGTACAGAGCTGATGAACTGACTGTTTATATCCGAAGTGGTTAGAGCGCGAATTTACTGACCGCAAGGTTCGTGGTTCGAACCCGACCTCTGCCTCTCGACTTCCCCTGTCTAGGCTTGGGCAACCTGGCAGTATCCCAGCCCTCGTGCTTCCTTCTGGTAGCATGGCAGTTAGGCACCGAAAGGGTGCTACAGCTGAACGATTTTTTTTTT